>CM076969.1:24295760-24643260 GCA_039105355.1 Benthosema pterotum | reverse complement strand
ACACAACTGTGTTTATTATAATTAAAGTAGCACTTCAGCCATTTTAAAACATGCACATAGAGTACACAATGTGTGTACTGTATGAGTGGGTGGATGTGTGTACGCTTTTGTGGATGTGTGCGTGCGTGCGTATGTGCGCACGTGCATGTGTGTGTGTGTGTGTGTGTGTGTGTGTGTGTGTGTGTGTGTGTGTGTGTGTGTGTGTGTGTGTGTGTGCGTGCCAGTGAGTGAAGTGGGTGGTGGGGTTCAAAGAGTATATTCATCTGGGGAAATGAAACCTAACCTTCATGTTCAGAGAGATCCATGAGTGCCTCTGATGTTGCTTTCGAGATTTGATGAATGAAGATTTGTAATATCGTACATAATTAATGCAACCTGAGAGTAGGCGAAACGCGCGATGAAATTCTTTGATTTCATCGGCGCGATATGGAAATATGGACTCTAATCTAATCACAAGGCTACAAATGTATTCCTGAACCTGCCTGGCCCCAGCCCCTGGATCACCAGCCACGCCGCCCATATTTAAAGGGGTATTTCACTTTCAAAAAAACTTTTGGTCATTTTATGGTCTACTCAGCCTCATGTGAACACACCAGACAGTTTATAAGTTACTCCTTTCAGTATTTAGATAATTGATGTTCATTAATCCGCCGGAACGTCCTTCCTATACAAACCCATTATAACTTAAAACTCCATTTTAACCATGACAGATTATTTGAAAACAACCCATCTTTTTTTCTGGTGACTGATATTGTCCTCCTAATACGTGAGAGGGCTGTGGAATTTAATTTACAGTTTTTATTTATTTTTACAAAACATTTTTTTAAAAATAAATGAAAACTGTAGATGCAATAATTCCAGAAATCCAGAAATCACCTGACCCCCCCAATTAAAAATGTTACTGTACTCCCCGGCTTTGTTCATCATGAGTTGAAGCTCTTGATGACTGGTTTTAATTATTATGGATAATTATTTGGTAGGCCCAGGCCCAGGCCTGGTGGTATAGGCTTTCGGGCCCAGACCTGATTCGCTGCCATGCAGCCAATGAGCACGGCCCAAACCTGATTTGCTGCCATGCAGCCAATGAGAGGACTTACACCATACCTGGCTACACCACAGCGATTGGGAATTGCACCCAATATCATATTATTGTATTTGTCCCTCAAGCTCATTTCTAATAGTTTGAGCCTCAATCACCACCGACATATCCAGTCCTTGTCATTTTTTATGGACAGTTTAGCTGCAGTACCACAATGTCCTGGGGCAGTGGGGGCGCTGATAGCAGATGATGATACTATTATAATCGTGATTCTAGATAAAACCACGCTTGTTTAAATTCCATGTCGGATCGGAAAGTCAATTCATCAGTCATTATAAACAAAGTGGAAATGCAAAATTGGAACTGAAGACTGAAGGAGAGGAGGAATTATACAAAGCAGGTGCATCAATGACATCATTATAAGGCCAAAATCAGATGAGGTCTTCCTGAGAGCAATTTACATATTCTCCTATACGATATGAAAGACTTATTGTTCAAACTAGATACTTTGTGGTGATAGAAAACACACATGGAAGCACCAAAAAACACAAAAAAAATCCAAAAGTTGAATTTCATGTTATTCCCCCTTTAAAAGGAACCCTGCCTAATGAGATAAATATGGATAATACATGATACTTGCCCTGTATAACTATAATTGAACATTTAAAACACAGAATAAGCTCTTAAGTTTAAAAATAGTTAATGTTTTGCCCATGGGATCTCCAACACTAAGCCCTAAAAATAACCAATACTAACACTATCTCTGATATTAAGCCCTAAACATTGCCAATACTAACACTATCTCCAACACTAAGCTCTAAACATGCAGAGCAGTACATGCTCACTAACCTGGTTGTCCCACAGAGCCCATGGAAGTGAAGGGCAAAGCTCCACCGTCCCTCCCTGCCTTCTACCAGAAGACCTGGTCAGGACTGGCGACTAGTAAGCAAGTTAATTTACTGTGTTTGTTTACATGCTAGTAGCACTATGTGCATACGTTTAGTTAGCAACTGGAACATTGACGTCTGGTGAATGTTGTCTGCTTTACTACTATTTTGATTGGTCTCCGAAAGGCTGCCACTATAGCAATGCACACATCCCAGAAACGGCTGTCGCGGGAAGGGCTTTCGGTCTGAATAATAAAGTGATATAGGAACGGTTTGTTTCCACAGCACCGAGGTTTGGGAGCGAACATTCAGATGAGAACATGGTGAGCGAAGACGTCCAAAAGTCAAGCTATTGTCTGCCCCGAAGCGTCCAGCGCGCTGCAACAAAAGACAGCGGGCGGTGGCGGGAGATTGGGAAGTAAAGCACGATGTTGGGGCGCTGGGAAGAGAAAGAGTGCTGCGGGGCGTCTTTACCCCAGAAAGGCATGGCAGACCATGCCGCTGCCAGATCAAAAAGACACGTTCTTTGAACACGGACAGCTACTAGATCATCAGTTTGGTGGTCACTGGTCCTATAAAGCAACACCCCCCCACCCCAAGCTCCCATAAGGAATCAAAGCATTATGAGGCATTCTGGGGCAGCCCTGTAATGACCCATTAATTCTCCAACTTCTGACAGGCAATGAATTCTGAGATATTATGGCGCTATGGCTGCCCAGGGCTAAGAAGCTGTTAACGAGATCCATTTGATTTTTATTTTTATTTATTTATTTTTTTTACACATTTTCTACTTATCGGTGCAATAAAACAATATGAGGTGTAACAGTTAACGGTTTCGTAAATAAAGTAGGAAATAAATTAACACAGTTGCAATGTGTTTCAACTGTTTCAAATGTTTTTCAAATGTTTACTCACATGCCGTCTAAGTAGTGCTGCGAATGCAGCCGCGTGGCTGCATTCCTAGAACACATCGTCCCGATCCCTTGATTGCGATCCACTGATTTCTGTATTAAATTATTCTATAGTATACATCTTAAGCTCACGGAAGCGTGAGATTTCTACTCCATTTCTGGGAAGATGAGCAGAGAACCCACTGAAGTGTGCAGTTAAAAGCAGAAACACAGACATCTGTCCAACCGACAGAAACATTAGGCCCATAATAGAAACATAGTCGTCTTTTAAATTAGATTCTGATGCACATTCACCATCGCTTGAGTTACCCAACTACAACATATTGCATTAAAAGAAAGATCAACAACCTTTCTTCAAAATTTCTTCTGATTAATGTGGTCTTGAGGGAGGTCCTGTGTGACCGAAACGTCAATATGTTTTTTTAATATATTAATTTCATTGCAAAAGTGATCCGCGAGTAGGAGTGGAGTATGGAGACCTCGCTACAACTTCTTCAAGGACTACAAGGTTATTTTAAATGATATAGTTGTTCATCTCGGCCCACTCTGTTAATAACTAACATAAGTCATTTCACGGATGAGGCTCCTTCAAATTGGTTTTGCTTTTAACGTTCAGCCCTTCGTCACTGCGAGGCCCGGGTAGCTCAAACACTTTGTTTTTGGAATGGTTTGTTTCGGTTATCGTCCCACGGCTGTATATTACACAGCCATGTCAGCGTGGTATAAGCCATTACTCCAATTTTAGCTAGGAAGAGTTGTGAGCTTGTAGATCTACTATTTTTATGGTGCTACCTGGTTAATGGCTGGACCTGTATTGCCATAGGTAACAATACCTCTCAAAGAGTGCAAACCGAACTTGAGGGGAAGCAGTGAAGGAGCAGAGCTCCCGCAAGGTCCGGATGATGTCTGCTGCTCCCAACCATGTGACTACCATTGCAAATTAATTGAGTGGGCGGGGCAGAGTTGACTTTGGACAGAGTACAGAGTCTGGCTGTACATTGCAAATGTGTCAAGAGCTCATTTGTACCCCCGCAAAAACAGAGCTTTTCTCATTCAATGGATTTTCTAGGGGTCTGGGGTTTTCTGGCATTTCCTCCTGAACAGAGCTGTACTGGGACAAAAATTCGGCCCGGTCATTTTATGAGTGAATTTGGCCCAGACTGGCCAATTTTTGCACAAATTTGCCCCACACCGGCCTACCACAACCAGCGTGCAACTCTGGCCCACCACAACCAGTGTGCAAACACTCTGTCAGCACTCACACAAACGACCAAGCCATAATATCACCATTTTTTACACAACAACAGAAATTAAACAAACCAATAGACACAACCCTTTGCTGCTCTCACAAGAATGGTGGTGGCAAAAGGATCCAAGATAGAACAGGGTTTACAGTATTTGTCACTCAATGATACAGGTACAATACAGGCCTGTATTTTTAGCACCCTCTAGTGGCCCCCTATGGTCGCGGCCCACTGGGAGAGCTCCCAGTACTCCCTATGGCCTGTATACCATATACGGCAATGTGATATGTGTGGAGTTTGCATGTTCTCCCTGTGTCTCCTAGGGTAGATACCCTCACAAAAACATGCAGTAATCCTGGGCTCTAAACTTCCTCCCACTGGCCAGCCGGGGCGCCTGATGGAGGGGACTGGAACTGTTTGGAATACCGTGTTCCTTCCACGCTACATCCAACCAGGGAAACTCCCCCCTGTCAGGTGAAAAGAAGGCAGCGTGGACTCCTCATGCATTGAAGGAAGCATGAGGCGGAGTCCGCTGCCTACCGAGGTTGGTGGACTTCCTGATAAAAATAACTTCCTGATAAAATCCAAATAAAATATTCAAAGTTTTTCAGGGTATAATAATTGAGATCATAAAACCTAAAAGAGAAACAAATTAATACCTCAAAATGAATGTCACAAAAAAAGTCTGTTTCTGAGTAATAGAGTATATCCAATCAACATACAAAATAAAATAAATAGCCCCGACCAGATCTCGACAAAAGAAAAATATATATAAATAGTCTCCCAATCTCTTTATCTGTCAGTCATTCCTTTCACAAATTAACCTTGTCCCACTAGCTGTCTCATTCCCACACAAGCAGCACATCCACTCATCCACAGTACCAGGCTGTACACCAGGGGCAGATCTAGGCATGGGCTTGGGGGGGGCCTGACTGCCCCACCAAACACAATGGCATGCAAAACAACCCAAGATATTTGAAACACGACTGCTGCTATAAGTACTATAAGTAACTACAGTTGTGGCACCACTAAACCAACAGCATTTCATCAACAACGACTGATGTTATTATTGATTTTTACTCGCCCATATAAGTCATGTAACTGAAAATGGTATGGGTGCGGCGATGAAGCCGCCCCCTTACCATTTTCTCCTGACCCCTCCCCCCCCCCCCCAATGGGGAAATGTTACATCCGCCCCTGCTGTACACCTGCACACATGCTGCGTGGGCGGGAAACAAAAAAAAACACACACACAAAACGAGAGAGAGAGAGAGAGAGAGAGAGAGAGAGAGAGAGAGAGATCATGAGGGTTACGGGTAGGTATTGTTGTCGTCTGGCAAGCTAATTCAGAGGTGTCGCTAGACTCGCTACCAGAGTAATTTCAGAAGTGGTGAAGCCCTGAATACCTCTGCTGTGAGCTGCAGGAGTTGTATAGAGCTGTATAACAGCATAACTGGAAAGCAGACGCCCCCACACTGTTATGTACCTGCACCACAGTAGTGCAGTTTGGTAGGTATTCAAGAGCCAGAGAGAGAAGCACAGAATGGGCTCAATACATGAAGGCATCGTCTAAAGGCCGCGGGGGTTCAGGAACCTTTTAACTCGAGGTCCAAACCACCAAAAAACGAAAAATAGCCAATGTACCAAGGCTCGGAAAGCGTTCCGATTGGACGCACCACGAGGTGGGAGCTTATCGATTAGTTATTTTCACTACTTCTTAAAAGGTTTTTATTTTAATATCTATTGCGGGATGTTTTGCATCTCTTTTTAACACTACAAGCTGCAAGAACAGAGATTTACGTCCCCATGAAGAGTCCTGCAGTGCTGCGAGAATAGAGATTGATCAAAAAGACAAGATATTAATTAATCCAAACCGGAGACTATCATATAATCTCGCCGACTAGGTCCGCTTTTGCTATGAGGCACCATGACACCATGCGCGTCTGCCACCTGTTGTGGTGAAAATTTGCTTATGAATGTATCAACAGAAAACAGTTTTTTTAGAGTTTGTTTTGGGGCATAATGCTGATCCCTCTGATCAGCAGGACAGTGGCAAGAAGACAAAAGTTTTGATCTAAGGGTTCCTGCTCCTGAGAACAAAAACATACAGACAATAATAACGCTGCATGAGAACTCAAACTGACTACCTTGTTTATTTTGATTTCATGCCGTGAAAATCATTTTGGCAGTTGAAGCCTCCGTTCATGGTCGATATGTTGCTCTCATAATAATGTTTTTTGGGGAGGGGAGCTATGACTATGTGTGCACATAATATACCTCCCTTTGATTTCTATCTTTTAAATGGTAAATAGAGACAGAGTCAACATTCGAAATAGGAAAAAAAAATGCAAAAAATAAAGAAATACCTCAGCACTTCAAAAGAACCTAGCCAAACAAACTATTTTGGAGCACAAGACTGGGTCTGCATGATTGTTTTTTTTTTTTTTTTTAGTATTAATTTGCAGAAATTACTGACATTTTGACTAGTGTTTTTTCTCAGAGTGAAAATAGAAAAGGAAATGCATTTTACTATTCTGCCACCAAGCTGTCATTATGCTGTCTCGATTCCCTGTCCACTTTAGTTGTAGGCAAAAAAACAACCTAAAAAGCATATCTGTCCTCAGATTATAATTGTTTTTCCAAAAAAAGTCTCTCAAAAGAGAACAGTCACTCATGGAACTGTCCTTTTAGGCACTTTAGTATAATAATTGGCATGGTGTGCTGGAGAGAACACGGAGTGTCGTCTTCGTCAACGCTGTACCAAAATATCATTTCTAAGCGGCCTAACACCTCATCTACACTGACAGGAGCGAGCGAACGGCAGAGTTTCGACGGTGACATCGCACAAAAAAACCTGTCCTCATCTGAGGCGGCGCTCATTGCGTTGCGACAAAGTGCATAATCTTAGGGGTAGGTCATGTGGACTGCCCGCACAGCCTTTGTGATCTACTGTAGATCGCGACCTACCTTTTGGGCACCGCTGTGATACAGTATCGGGACATCCCTAGTTCAAATAGAGTCTTCGCGAGTGAGTATGAGGAGGGGGAGGATGATGACGATGTACAGCGATCTCGGCCCATCAGAACAGTCTTATTGGGAAAAAAAAGTAATCTAACAAAAATTTCAACACTGCGTCATCGCTTGCTCGCATTGCTTGCATTGCGAATGAGGTGTTATGTGATACTTACCTAATACCAATACAATTCAGAGGGTTTGAAAAGATAGCCCTGCATTATCCCCTGAGCCATGCCCCCACCCACTGTTTACTGTTCATCCTGATGATTGAGTAGAATGGACCACAATGGAAACAAGCCCCTAGGCCAGGAGTTTTTAACACGTGGTCCGGGGACCACCAGTGGTCCCTGAGAGGATTCCGGGTGGTCCCCAGGCTAAATGATGGAAAGTTGGCTAACCAGATGTAACTCTTTGAGAGTGTAAAAATGAAACCCTTGCGGGTCCATTTGGATTCATTTTTTTGGTTTCATGTCTGTGGGGCTAAAATGTCAATCAAATGGTGTGCTCCATGGCTCAAATGCTGAATAACTAGTGGGCCCTGGTATGAAAACCACTGCACTAGGCCATTTAGTGAATCATAAGTATTTGATGAAATCAATTAATTAATCAATCAATCCAATCCCCTCATGGTGGAAGAGTGCTCAGCTCATATGCACCTGAGCAGAAATGTCACATCCTAAGCTACAGTATATTCATTTACATCCACAATCCCATGGACTTGTCAGCAGGTTTAACTGAGTATTTCTAAGCCTCCAAAGTCTCAAGACATAACACCCGCCGTACCATACGATAATACCAGGGGCAGATTGGCCATCTGGAGTACAGGGAGTCTTCCCGGTGGCCTGAGCCACCTGGACTTTTTGAAAAGTCCAGGGCAGGCCAGGGCGCCAGGCCCAGGCCAGGCAAACTAGGGTTTCTATCCTTCAAAAAAGAAAAGGTGTCCTACACCAGAGCCTTCAAGTAGGAGAGTTGCCATATTCCTGTTCACTCCTGTGCGCCAGGGCACTGCCTCGCGCTGCTGGAGGCAGTGTTGCCAACTGCCAAGATCCAAAATGCACTAGTGGCACTTCCAAAATGCACTAGAATGTAGATGCTCGCCTGGAACATACAGATCAAAATGACCATTAATCTTCTACATAGGGTTGCCACATCTGTCTGACAAAAATCCTGGACATTTTGACCATCCAATCGGCGGCCTATTATCGGCGGCGATTATCGGCCTTTTGGTCGGAAGCAACGCACCTCTTTAAACATCTAACCCAGAAATATATCACACTTTTACACTGAAATGTTACTGCTCTTCTACATATCAGATTAATAATTAGGCTACTTAACCCTTAATTTTCAACTCTTTCTGGAGCAGTCCAGTTTTCATTTTTCTCATCTCAGTTATCTTTAGATAGACAGATTTAGATTTAGGAGTTTTTCCACTCATTTTGGCAGTAGGGGGGTATGGAAAAGAGGTAAATATAGCGACAAATGTGCCAAGTTGGCAACACTGGTACGTACAGGCAGCTACAATTTAATAGGACTATCATACTGATCTGAGACTGTGAGTGACACAAGTCAGGTTAGTTGCAGTCTCTAGTCTCTTGAAAAAAAAAAAAAAAAAAACAATCAGGAAAATCCGGGACCTGTGGCAACACTACTTCTACACTGTCTAGTTGTGTAGACTAAGTTGGGCTAATTCACACAATGAATATTTTAACTCTTGAGGGTGTAACATTTTTACGCTCTCAAAGAGTTATATCTGGTTAACTACCACCCCCCCCCCCCCCCAGGGTGGCCTGGCAAAGGCAAAATTGTCCCGGTGGGAAAATATGAGCCAATCCGCCCCTGCAAGACATAACACCCGTCGTACCTTACGATAATACCCTACTGTAGGTTAATCCACCCTCTACACCAGAACAGCACTATACTGCCACGAGATCAACCCATCACCTCACTGTCTGATGAAGACATACGGTTGCCTAGACGCCGTCTAGCACAGAACAAGCGCTTTATAGCAGACTGCATTCAATTTCCATCATCACCATTATCCGAAAGAACTATAATCTGTTTAGCTGGGGTAAAAACCTCATGAAACACAAAAAATGTCCGTCTGCAGCAGGGGCTGATGTAACATTTCCCAATTGGAGGAGCGGGAGAAAATGGTATGGGGGCGGCTTCATCGGTGCGCATCCATACAGTACCATATTCTCACCCATACGATTTTCGGTTACAGGACTTCTATCAGTCAAGTAAGCATCAATAATAACACGAGTTGTTGTTATTGTTGATGAAGTTGCAACAGACACGCAGCATGCATAAAGCTAAAGGTCTGACTTAGAGAGTTTTCTGTTTTCAATGATGAAATGCTGTTGGTTTAGTGGTGCCAAAGCTGTAGTTAGTTGGTAGCAGTAGTAGTGTGTCAAATTATTTTAACTATAAAACACTTTAATTTGAAATATGTTTTGCATGCCATCGTGTTTGGTGGGGAAGTTTGGGCATTTAGGGGGGCATTGCCCCCCCACGCCCATGCCTACATCCTCCCCTGGTATGCAGAGATTATACGATTACGTATAGTTTAGCTCATGCCGCTCTCTCTCTCTCTCTCTCTCTCTCTCTCTCTCTCTCCTCTGTCTGCATTCATCATTCATCAACCTCACATCAGTGCAGTAGCAAGCATGAGGGGGCGGGGGGGGGGGGGGGGGGGGTGGTAGTTGGGGCTTTCCCTTCACAGCAACACTGCAGTTAATGTGAGCATCTATTCATGTTATCGATTCAACAGTTAAGAAATGGCTGATGGAGGACCACCCATTTTCAACATTCTACTACAGTTGTTTTCAACCTTTTTCACACCCAGGGCCTACCACTTGTTCAGCGTTTTAGCCACAAAGCACCACCATTTGATGTTGAGTTCAGTTTCTCGGATCCCAAAACTAAGGATTTTCAAGTTTCCTTTTGGTTACCAACTGTCCATCATTTAACTGGGGACCAACTGAAATCCTCTCAGAAATCCACTGGTGGTCCCCGGACCACCTGTTGAAAAACACTGTTCTACTATGTGAGACTCATTAAAGGAGTGCTTCGCCGGTACGGAATGCCTTTGATTTTGATGTTTAAAATATATGTTTAAAAAAAAAGCCACACGGTGGCGCTAGAGAACATATATTCTGTGCGTGCCTTGTTGCTCTCCTCTGCCTCGTTAAGTGTTCAGTGCTTTGGGAAACGTTTACCACGTACGTCACTTTTAGGGCAGTGACGTAGATGGTAAACATTCTGGAACCTCCTCCTCTGGTGTTCCACTACAGTATGCACTGAGACACGGACACAGAGGCACGGATGCACAATAGTATAACCATCCAGACAAGGTTTAATTTCGGCGAAGTATCCCTTTAATATACCTTAGAAATGTTGTGTGGACAAAAAGTTCCCCCTGGTCTTTGTTTCCTAGAAATGGTGGTCTGACAAAAATCATTAACATGGTGAAACACAAGTTGATGACATCATCAAGTTGTGTTTCACCATGTTAACAATTTTTCTTTTAGGACTTTTTTTCTGAGAGGGTACAAATGGAACCAAATGGACCCGCTAGGATCCATTTGGTTCCATTTGCACTTTCTCAGAAAAAAAAATGAGTGGAATTCCCCTTTAAAGGCATAGTTTACCCCCCAAAACAACAATGATTCTTTCCTATCGATTACACACCTCACAGAAGCTTTGATCTTTTTGAGCGGTGCGACCACTCCTACGTTTGAGTATGCCTAGCTGGCTGTGTGAGCTCCAAAATGCCAAGTTTGCACATGACTGTATCAGATCCTTTGCATTTATTTTTATAGACATGGTTGCTTGTTTCTCTCCCGCAGTGTGGCAACCTCAAATTATCAGAAAAAAGAGAGGCTGTCTGGCTGTGTGTGTGTGTGTGTGTGTGTGTGTGTGTGTGTGTGTGTGTGTGTGTGTGTGTGTGTGTGTGGTAGTAGTAGTGTACAAACTATTTTCAAGAACTGTACTGTAGGCCTACTGACTGTACAGTATTGCACTTCACTTTGTTCATTTTTAAAAACTTGAATACTTCCACTCAGTCTCAGAGCAGGCAAATAATGTATTAACTCGCTGATGCTAAAAAGCGGAGCACATTTAATTTTGACCTTTTTGATTTTTTTTCTTTCAAAAATGTCTCTTAGTCATAATTATTATAGGCAATCATTTCTACATTGCACACAATGCCCTCCTTTGTGAATAAGCAGTTAGATTAATGCAGTGGCTACAGTACTTAATGTTCGCACGAGAGCAATGAAAGACTAAGCATTTGGGAATTATAAAATATGTATTTGGGACGAACAGAAACAGAGCCTAATATAAATCTCTGCTTCAGTCACCTCTCTCTCTCTCTCTCTCTCTCTCTCTCTCTCTCTCTCTCTCTCTCTCTCCCTCTCTCCCTCTCTCTCTCTCTCTATGCGCACAATGTAGAGTACATGAATGTAACTAATAAATTGCTTAGCTGGGCATGAAGTATACTGGCGGAATATCATGATTGATTGTGTGCACAATTTATATATTCATCAGTCCGATAGTCTCAAACAACAATACACACGCATGTCCGGGGTAGTGATGGGTATCATCAGAATGTGAATACCCAAACATGTTATGTATAGCCGGCACCCAGCAATGTTTGGTTGTGTACCCGGTACCCAAGCACGTTAGGTTCTGTACCCGGCACCCAAGCACGTTAGGTTCTGTACCCAGTACCCAGGCAGCAGTGGCTTTGAGCACGAATGGAAACCGAAACAAATATGAACGTAGATAGCACTGGCATGGCAGGACAAATATCGTGTTACAAATAAAACGTCACGGCCAAAACAAGTCTCAGTGTAAATATCGGACTCTGATTAGTCACACACAACTCTGGCAGACTGCCGGAAGTAGCATCTACTTCCGCATTCGACCACCAGTTTTTGGTGGTCAAATGCGGTAGTGTTTCCTCCATGAACGCGCACATGAACGAGCACCCAGTGTTAAACTCCAGGAGCACAGGGTTTCCTAGTCATGAATCCATGGGCTGCCTGCAGTTCACTCTCTAAGCACTAGGGCCACCGTTTCAACATTGGAGAGGCTCTCTGGGGATGTGCCTCCAACTCACACTTCTCAATGGTCAATTGCAAGCAGTGTTGGGCAGTAACTAATTTTAGATTACATATTACTGTAATATTATTACTTTTGCTCCAAAAAGTAAAGTAACGAGATTACTCTGCAAAAATGGGTAATAAGTAACGCATTACTTTGCAAGTAACGCCAAGTTACTTTTTAAAAATGAGCTTGTTGTTGCATGCAAAAATCGAACAGATTTACAAGCTATCGACAGGTACTGTAACAACAGAGATGTGCACTAGATTCTAGATCCAGTCCACACGCTGCATCCTGCGCACAGTTATGTACACTACAAATCACTTGCTGCTTTATTTTGTATTTTATTTTTAAATACAAGACCTCAACTGTCTTTGAAAACAATTGTGAATTGTGCAATTGTTATTTGCAGGTCTGTTTTGTGATTCAAGGTTAAAATGTTCTCATTGCTTCTCTCTGCTCCTTTTATTTTTATTTTTTCATCTAAGAAAGACATTTACAATGTCGGATTTTGTTGGCTTTGTTTTCAGGAAAGTAATAATGTAATATATTACTCTTCGATTCCAGTAATAAGTAAAGTAATGATATTACTTTGTCTAAAGGGTAACGAGTAAAGTAAAGAAGTTACTTTCCTAAGTAATATTGACCAACACTGATTGCAAGAGGGGAGAAATCCAAATTTGCGGCTGTCACGACGCTTTAATAACCCTTTTGTTATGTTATGCATAACAGTCGACCGTTTTACATAAAAGACGGGACCGTTTTGCATAACAGTTGCGGCGGTTTGCATTAACGGTCAAGGGTTAGGGTTAGGTTCGGGCATGGGTTTTACTGAGGTTATGTTTAGGGTTAGGATTTGCAAAATGGTCGTGAATGTTATAAAGCTGTCACGACAGACGTTTGTGCTTGCAACATGCAAAATGGACCCGACTGTTATGCAAAACGGTCATGACTGTTATGAAACTGCGAATGGGTTTCGCTGTCTCTCATCAACTGTGCTTTTTTGTCTTTTTTTACAATTCTTTCATATACTCCTTTGCCCCAGAAATGCTGCTTTCTGCAAGCATATATTGTCAGGTCATTGTCAGGTCAGACACGTTGCAGCGGTGTGAGTTCTACTGTCGATGGACGTCTGTAACTCTTGGGTCTTTGAAATAAATCAAAGGTTCTTAGTCACAGATTTCCAAAAGTGCATGAAAACATAATGCTACAGTTATCACCCCTTCTGTCGTATACACTCCACTGGTGTACTTATGAAAACAATTTAGCTGACCTAATACAACTGACAGATGAAAAATAGTAAATACACTAAGCCACGTTGGCAAGATAAACTGCAGCTATAGGGAACTTTTAGAAATTTAAAACAAATTAAGGAAAGACGAGTACTAATGAGTAACACAGTCATCATGACTTGTTCTTAAAGGTCTAATGTTCATTCCTAAACCCAAAAGGATGGAAATCTTATGTTATCAAAAGGCTAGTACATCTGCACACTTTTCAGTGTCTTACAGTTTTTACATACATGGTATTCAATATCACACCTCAAATGCTTTGGTGCTAGTAACAACTACCTTACACATGTCCAAATGACCTGTCAGCACTACTTTGTTTGGTGTTACAGACCACGAAGAAAGTGCCGAATGTAGTGAAACGGATGCTTATTTCCAATTTTTTTCCCAAAAAAAACGACCCATATACAGTATACTGTATACTGTTGAGAAGGACTGACCTATAGCCATGTAGTCCTCGGGGTCGCCGGGCAGCGGAGTGGCCAGCGGTCCGGCGTACAGCAGGAGGCCGTCCTCCTCCTCCGTCAGGAACTCCATCGACAGATGGCCGTCGTAGCACGGCCGCACGGGCGGAAACCACGCGTAGCCGTTACCACGGAAACTACGCTTTGTCTGCTGGCACTCCGGACCCTGGAGGAGTGGGGGGCAGCGGCACCTATACCACAGGAAGAAAAGGAAAGAAAGAGAGGGGAAAAAAGTCAACTAAAGAATGGAGGAAAGGTACGACATTGTTCCATTTGATGGTTTTCCCGCTCGCATGAGAATGGAGATTGTGCCGCGGTGGCAGTTTTTCCCAAGAGGATGTAAAAAGGTTCCAATTTGAAACACAACAGCAGCAGCGCAAGCAAAAAGACACCCTGTCAATGCAGGCCACCGGTGGAAGAAAGTGCACTTATATGTACAGTACTTTAGCACAAGGTAAGTGAATACTTGGATACTTGAATGGTTTATACTTCTACTCCAGTACATCCCCAAATGTATTCAATTGTAGTTTTTTTTACTGGACTACAGTTATTTGGACAATGGATTCTTTAGTTACCTGTTACTAGCCTGTAGTTTAGATTATTATTCCCTAAAACATTAAAGGAGCATTCCACCCCAAAAGGCTTTTTTAACTTTACTAGCCGTTGATTCATTTACAAAAAGTGGCTGTGTCCTCTATCCCAAAATAATCCTAGATGTCATCAAGATGTGTTTCATTGCATTAATGATTTTGTTTTTTGTTTTCCTGAGAGTGCACAAATACGACCAAATAGTGTACATTTTTGGTTCCATTTGGTGTATGTGTTGTTGGCACGTTGTACTTCCCCTCACTGTAGAGCGTGTGCTTGTGCACATCATGCTACCGGTTAGGGGGTGGGGGGGTGGAAGGTTTTCCAAATCACCCAAATCACTTACTATACCTATACTTACAAGTAGAACATCACAACGTGTTAAAATGTAAATTTGAAAATATTAACAGTATGTTTTAACAGCGGGCGATGGACAAACGTTGTCGGCCGACATCCATAATTTGTCTATGAGAGCCACTGATTTGGGCGATAGCAGCAGAACGGGCGACGGTTGAAAAGTGGGTGGGGCAACGTTGGCCGAAAAGATGAAAATCGCTGAGCTTTTCGGCCAAATCGACTGATGCTTGCCCGGGGATAGCCAATCACAGCCAAGTGCTGCTTTCTCCCCCCTCGACCCCAAACCATTTGGCGCAGTTTGGATCTTAGTTCCGCCCCACTTCCTCCTCCACCATCCTTTTTTTCAGTGCACCACAACATCGTCGTTTAGTCATTTTGCATGCCCTTCGAAGCAAGAATATACGGTAATGACCGCCCACGACGCTGATGCCGGCGAACGTGGTTTGTCCATCGCCCGTTGTTAAAATGTACTGTAACGTTGTACTCTGTAACATATAATCATAGCATACTCCTAGCATATTTTAGCAGATCCTTTATACCCGAGGACCCCCCTTGCAGCACTCGACTGCATCAAACAGGTTGTCAGAGAGCACAGAGGTGTTATCTCCGCACAATGATCTCCTGCATTAATCTCCACACTGCTGCTGCATATTCAGAATTCAGCGTTAATTAATCAGTTAGGTGCGAACGCTGCTGCTAAACAGAGCTAGCGTTCATTATCTATCACGTATAAGCTGCCTCTCCGCCACCCTCTGGAGACGCTGCTCCTGTCTCAGCACTGACCACGGCTCTCTTTTGTTGGAGCTTTAATTAATTCCATTTCTCTTATTTCTCTATTGCCACCGGACCGCCTCTCTCTCTCTCTCTCTTCCTCCATCGCTCTCTCTCTATCTCTTAGCTGCTTTTTATAAAGGGGTAGTGAAGGTGTGAACGACACTGGGGATGTCTGATATACAGGAGGCCGACTGTCCTTTTCGCTCGTCTGCTTCAATTAGCGGCTGAGAGCATCCCTGCTTAATAATAAAAATAATAATTGCCTTCATATATGGGTTCCAAGTTACGGCTGTAACTCAAGCTCTTTTTACTCTAGGGACTGGGGGTCTTAAAGTGTTTTTAAACGGTCCAACAGCGACGCTATCGCATGACGTGACTGACATGGCGGATGAATGGAGAGCCTCCCTGACCTTTTGGCGGGAACAGCATTTAATACACGTAGCAATAGCAATAGTAAATATTAGCTCTCCCCTCTGCCCCGGAACTCCGTCGTATCAAAGTCTAATACGTGCAGCAGCGATGGAAAACAGGCCCTTTCAATCACAGAGTGGGGCTGTGGACGACGCACCGGGGATGAAAACGGGAGGAGAGAGGAGAGATCTCATCCCATTCCCCCTGCACTGATAATGTCAAAGCCATCTATTTTCCCGCTGCGCTTTCAGGAAGCCTCCACCGCAGGGGCGGATGTAACATTTCCCAATTGGGGGGGGGGGGGGGGGGGGGGGGGTATGTTGCACTTACCATTTTCGGTTACAAGACTTATATTAGGCATGTAAAGCATCAATAATAACATCAGTTGTTGTTGAAGTTGCAACAGACATGCATCATGCATAAAGCTAAAGGTCTGACTCAGAGAGTTTTCTGTTTTCAATGATGCAATGCTGTTGGTTTAGTGGTGAGACGATTGTAGTTACTGTAGTTAGTAGCAGTAGTAGTGTTTCAGATCATTTTAAATATAAGCACTTTAATTTGAAATATCTTGGGTTGTTTTGCATGCCACAATGTTTGGTGGGGCAGTCTGGGCATTTAGAGGGGCATTGCCCCCCGATACCCATGCCTAGATCCGCCCCTGCTCCACTGTGTACCCAGGGCCTGTTCAGGGAGTTGTTTCTTCTTCCCCCTGCGTTGTTTATTCAGCAGAGAGAGGTCTGCTCCGCATGTCGGGAATGCTGATCCGCGCATGCATGCAGCAAGCGGACGGACAAACAGACGGATGCGACAGCGTGTCGGCCCTCTGCCGTGCATACATATCGTCCCATGATGTCGGGGGTTGGAAACCTTGCATCTACCCGGCTTTCTGTTGTTTGGCTCCATTTGACCCGCAAGAACCGATACTACGAATGTTTTCTAAATGCTAAATGTATTCGTAGGTACACTGGTCCTCAATGTTTCATGTCAAGGATAGATTCCCCATAATCATCTTTCCTGTCAATCACTGCCATGCCCCCCCCCCCACCAGTGTTGCCATGTCTGCTGATTATAAGCGACTTTTGTTAACATTAACATGTTAGCATTAACATATTACCATATTAGCATTAGCATGCTATTTTTCTGCTATTTCTCCACTAAAGTACACCATAATGCTTAAAACGCCAAAAGGTGTTCACTGCTCAAAATGGGTTATTTTTTTATTACCTATTCTGTAAATCAACGTCACACGTTTGTCGTTGGGGAACTAACTGAACTCCAACCTCAAAACATGTCCGCTTTATGCAAGTTAAAAAAATGTAAACAAGAGCGCGCCTGGGGAGGTTCTGCGGGTGTTATTAATAACGAACCAATGAAACTATTGAACTACAAGTGAATCCATTGCCCCTGAAAAGCAACGCGTTTTTGGAGGACACTGCAAGGTTTCCACCCGGCATTATGCAATGATATGCAAACACACACACAAAAACACTACTCCAACAACTGCACTCTTTGATATGACACAGGAGAGCAATGCCAATCTCCAATCTAGCGGTGCCAGGGCATGTTTTCTCATACCGCTGACTGACAATATCTGATTATGCTGCCGGTTGGGGTTGTTCAGCACAGGAACCGACGCGGAAATTGGGCTCTTTATGACTGCGAGTTATTCACATCTGGGAACAAATACTGTATATGCCTCTCGCGGTGCGGCGTAAGGGCCTTTTCAACATAGCCAGTCAAACAAATCATAGGAAAGATTAGAAGAAGAAAAAGAAGAAGAATATTGTATATTGTAAACAGAAATATCGCATCACATTGATTTGCAATGGAAAGAATCGTTATCGAATCGTTACCAATACAAAGCATTAATTTGTGCAATGCATTTGGCTATTTTAAAGGACCACTTAAAGGACAACTCCTCCAAATTTCAACATTTTATTATGCCATTAATATACCTTAGAGATGTTGTGTGGACATGATAAAAAGGTCCTCCCAATCTGTGTTTCCTAGAAATGCAGATCTGAAAAAAATCATTGACATGGTAAAACACAACTTGACGTCATCAAGTTGTGTTTCACCATGTCAATGATTTTTCTTTTAGTGCCTTTTTTTTAGATGGGTGGAATTCCCCTTTTCAACGTACCTTCATATGACAAGTCCTCAATAATTTACATGATAAAATACCACTATTTTTTCTACTCACTCTGTCTCTCATATAAGGGCTGTGGGCAGTTCAGACACCTGTCCTCCACTGACATTATCAATGGGGAATCCAAACTAATAGAAACTGCAGGGTTTCTATTCCTGAAGAAGTGCAATGTGAAAATGGCAAAAAATATATTGTTTAAAAAAATCTGCTGAATGATGATGTCATGTAGGACACCATCTACAGCATATGCCAAATGACTGTTTTTGCTTATTTAGATTTTCCCTTAAAAACCTACACTATCCATAAGTTTCACACATATTTATTAGATAGCTAAAATAGCATCAACTGTATTGACTTCAAATCTTTGAATTATCTCACCTTAATGAATCAAATATTGTCCATGTATCATATCCTCAACCATTTATCGCAATGCACATTGCATCACTGTTGAAATGGCACACCCCTCACATTCTATAAATCACACAGCGTGCATTAACCATGCATAGATGCATCCTATCTCAAATTCCAATTCAAAATATTCCCTATTGCACCATCTGCCGTGGCTGCTAGGGTTATTTCAAAGTTCCAATCCTTTTATTCATATCGGTTCAGAGCGTGGCTCTTGTACCATTTAACCGGAATTCATATTTGTCTTCCTTTTTATCTTGTGTGCTTTGCATGATGTGATGTTGTTGCACAGTCTTGCCGTCATGTTGCATCAACACCGTATTCACTGTTTTGCATGACTTGATTCTTTGAAAGAGATCCTTCATTTTCACCTACAGTAAGTGCATCTAACCCTTGCATGTTAGACAAATAAAAATACATCTTCGAATCCACCAAACCGAGTTAACCACAATGAGCTCTAAAGCATGCCTTTGGCAAGTCATAATACATTACTGATCTACAGCCGTGAGCTTTTTGCGCTATTTGACAACCAATTATATTGTTTTTTAAGTGGTTATGAATTCACACTCGGCGCCGTGTGTGTGGATAGCATTCGGTGTGGGATTTGAAGACGATTTGATTTCCACCAGCAAGGAGCAGTGGGGGCGAAGACTAGCTATACTAATCTGGCTGCCCCATATTTATTTAATCTGGGCATTAAATGCATACGATCAAATTAGCATGCAGCTTCTTGTGTGATAATCTCCCTCAGGGGCTCTGTGTGTACTTAGCGCAACGCTCTTCTATCGATCGCAGACGTTAAGTCAACACGCAGGCGTACCGCCGGCCAAGGTCTCATCTAATAAGACAGATCTGAAAGTACAAAATAATATACTTGCTGCGCAGCGCGTTTAACACCTCCCGACATTCAATATGAGAGCAGTAAATCCAAGCATGCTGGGACTCCTGAGAACGTTTCAGTATCACCTTTGTACGGCTGTATCATTTAGAGACTCTCTGAACATGTTTTCTTATCTACTAAGGAGATAAATGTCCTGTGTGTGTGTGTATATAGTTCAGACTCCTCGCTGGAGGTGCTAGGAGTTGTAAGATGTTGTCACCAGATACACCTGAGGCTATGAAAGGATAAGACATACAGACCACAGCGTGCCGAGGCCCTGTTGGATGATATTCTCTAAAATGGGAATACCGCTCATCTTTCTTTTAAATGTTGAACAATGTCAGTAATAAAACTTGAGTTATTGGGTGGAATACAAAATCTGAACTCAGTAGAGTCTTTCTTATTGAATACAGAAGGCACCGGAAGCCCACCTCTCATCCACTTGCATTACGTTGCTCACCCAGCGCATGAGGCCAAAGACATGAAGGAAAGCTGAAGGTTTCTGGAGGGGGCGGGGCCTATCGCACGTTCATGTTTATGGCCCACTGAGCTCAAAACTGCATTCTCAACTTTGGCCACTATGTTCATTTCGCCTCAAGGTTTCCTCCGGATGCTATCTCTATTCAATATATACTCTAAGGGTAGAGTGCATGCTTGCGCATTGCACACAAGGAAGAATGTGGCCTAAGTAATAAACATTCTCCACCAGAACTAGACCTCTAGAAGAACTTGGGCATGTGACCAATGTGTGATGACCTTTATATTTCACTTTAAAACACTTCTGGGGACATTTTGATGTCTATCAGGGTTTTGTGTGCATTTTAATTCTTAAAGCGCCGTTCTCGAGCTGCTCGTGGACATCCCGTGGAGACCCCCCCGCCGGTCACGCGGACGGCTCGTATCACGACGAGATGTAGATTTCATTCTTTAATCCAACTATTAGTCCGTGCGCATCGTCTGATGATCTTCCCGTTGCTGACTTTCATTTGGGACAGAATTGGGGACAACTTTTTTTTTTTTCCGTCCCATTGACATGCATTCAACCCAATGCATTCAAACGGCTCTCCTCCGGTTTGCCCCCTCAATGTCGCTGGCGCATGGGTTAAGCAGCCAGGGCTACACAGCTCTTCCTGACTTGTGACCCGGATGTTTTTGGGTACATCGCCAGATGATCGATTAGGCAAGACAACAGACACAGCATAACAGAAACAGCACATCCTGTTTAGGAGATCTGAGCTTCAAAATAAGGGCTTTTTTACCGATCGAACTGGTTTGAGCCGCGGCAGTGGAAAGAAAACAAAGAAAATCCGATCGCGCTGAATGAGTTTTTTTAACATGCACACTCCTGTAAGACCATTCAACTGCAAACTCCACTCAATTAAAGGGGAAATAACATGAAATTCAACTTTTTGGGTGTTTTTGGTGCCATATGTGTTTTCTATCCCCACAAAGAACCAAGTTTGAACAATCAGTATTTCATATCATAGAGGAGCTTTAATGTAAATTGCTCTCAGGAACAGCTTGTTTGATGTTGGCCTCATAAGGATGTCATCAATGCTCCCTGCTTTGTATAATTCCTCCTCTCCTTCAGTCTTCAGTTCCAAATTTGCATTTCCACTTGTTTAAAATGTCCAACCTTGTTGATTTTCCAAGATGACATGGAATCTAAACAATCCTGGTTATAGCATCATTATTATAATGAATCTACAGTACTATAAAATAGCCTCCATATCAGCGCCCCCACCACATCAGGACATTGTGGTACTACAGCTATGTATGTATGTATGTATGTATGTATGTATGTATGTATGTATGTATGTATGTATGTATGTATGTATGTATGTATGTATGTATGTATGTATGTATGTATGTATGTATGTATGTATGTATGTATGTTATTTGTGCTTTAATACACGCCTGCTTCTGTTAACTAATGGAAGGAGAAACCATCATTTTACTTAAAGTACTTTAGTTATTTCATATAATTGTATAGCGATAGATTAAATATACATTATTAAGTAAAAATATCTTAACACTACATGAAAACAGAAAACAAATCAAAGTAAGACTTTCCTAATACGGTATAGTTGGTCTCACATCATACAGTAGTGTCCACAATTCCCAAAAGGAAAGCAGAAATAAAACATAATCTCCAACGGTTCATAACAAATCCTAACCAGAGAGGATAACAGAGGCAGATGTACTGTATCCCCCTCCAGCAAATATAACCCCGAAAAAAAAAAATATATATATATTTCCCTACTGCCACTCTTTTACACACGAGGTGAAAGGAATTAGAGATTAAAGATGGCTATAGCTAGGATTTTATCCATTCCAATTCTGCCTATCGATTTCAGGTTCTTTACCCCATTCCCAGTCAAGTCAAATGTTTACTGTAGATAACAAGACTAACTTCCCAGGATGCACCTGGAGAGAGCAGGAGTGGACGTGGTGAGAGGTACTGTAGGAGTCAACCCACAGAGACTTGCTTTTACACAGGCTCTCTGGCGATTTTAGGAGGGTTCCAGGGGCAAAAAGTTATAAATAATTCAATTGTAAAACTAAGCATTTTCTGTCCACAATTTAGGAGAGAAAAACTGGCAAAATGTTGGTAAAAATAACAATAGACCTTTAGCTAAGCCCAACCCTCTTGTCCACCCTAGGACACTTTCCAGTCAGGCTCATTCATTCCAATGTAAATATCATGGAGTTTACACAATAGTTCATTGTTGGAACCAGACCTTCAAAATCTCTTCCAAATTCATCAACAATGCATGTCCTAATGTCCTATGCAGGCCGGAAAGGGCTTACTGAAAGGTGTATTGTGCAGATTCTTGAAAAGTACGTAATTCAGCGGTTTTAATGTAATGAAACCAACTGGACCTGTAAGAGTCCATTTGGTTTAATTTTAACGCTCTCAAGAGTTACAGATCCCCACCTATGGGAGAGCCTAAAATCGCCTATACACGATGCACGCGCTACACCTTCCATTCCCAGCAGAGCAGGTTGGGAGCGGAGTGGAGTGGAGTGTAGTGTCTGGCCCTGTGTTCTCCTGATGGGACTGATCGTGGGGTAGCTACTAGAACATACAGTTAAGTCTGAACTTTTTCACCCCGGCTGGGTCCCTTATGGCTGAGTGAGAGAGGGCTTTGACCTCGCGATAGATCACTGGGAACAAATCTCTGGTGCATTCTTGCAATGTTTTCTTTTCCGTTCTAAAGTAAGTCAGAGACTCCCTGACTTACATCATATGCTGTATTTCCAGGTGGGTACATTCGGTATGTGCAAGCAAGGCCCAAACGTCATTCGCTGATGTGGCTGTCAGCTGACCAATTGGGCGGTGTATTTGCTCCCACCACCACCACAGCACCACCAGTGGGCTCCCATGTGGGGTTTGTTACTGTATCAATCTCCATGCGCTTAATGTTTAATATTTAAACATTAAGAGCATGGAGATCGATACACCATATTTAATATGGTGTTTAACTAGTTAGGTGTCATTTTGCCAGCCTGTAGCGCCCCCATTTGGTCCAGAGTGGCATTTATATGCATTAATTAATGAAATGATTGATCTAAAAAAAAAAAAAAAAACAGCAGTCATACTTTTTTGCTTACATATAAACGATATATAGACTGTGCCTTTATGTCTCCCGCCAATCCCACCGTTGACATCATCCTTGCACACAGTGTGGACGGACTTGGCTACAACGCTGAAATTCCCAAATTAATCATAATGAAGTGAAATCACCATCAATCTCGTCGCCGATTGCACAATATGCTCAGATATGGACCTAAGTACTGCACGCGTGCACGCCGTATTTTGGACATTATTTACGAGAGAACGTTCCCAATGTTAGTGGAAGATGCTAATTCGGTTAGCATCAAGTGGAATTAAAGTGGATTAATCAATAAAGTTATCTGACTGAATAGACCTTTCAGTAAGCCCCAACCCAAACTGCTATGGTCCAATCAGAGCTGAGCATAACATGTGATAGACAAACCTCTCCACCAATAGCATTTAATGAGCCAGTATTTAGTGTGTAATGTCCATGATATTTACATTGGAATGAATGAACCCGGCTGGAAAGTTTCTTACCCTTGGGTGGACACTGGGGAGAGGGCGGGCCTTACTGAAAGGTCTACTGGCATTGGGTGAAAAACAAATGATAACATCTTGAGATAAACCATTATTAGCATAATATGAACATAATAACAAAAAGCTGAACACGTCCCAACGCTGAACGCTGAACACGTCCTACCTGTATCCACTCTGGGTGTCGACGCAGGTCCCCCCGTGGAGGCAGGGGTTGACGGGGTGCGAGGCACACGGCGGGTGGACCGCCTCGCGGGCGGCGCAGCCGCACACGGCGGTGGCAGAGATGGCCGGAGACACCAGGGAGAAGCTGCCGCCGTCCAGCAGGGTGGGCGTGTCGCTGACGCTCAGCTGTGTGGAGCAGCCGCCGCCGCCGCTGGCCCGACAGGCGGCGGAGCGGGAGCACTCATCCACCTGCACCTGGCTCACGTTCAGTCGCAGCACAGACTGCAGCTGTCGAGACATACATCGTTATCGCTTCGTTACTACATGTGGTGAAATAATAGGCTTACACACACGCACACGCATACACACGCACACGCACAATCCGCAGATAAACACGGATACAGATGCTTTTACCCGCTATTATGCACACACACGCACGCAGACACACAGACACACACACACACACACACACACACACACACACACACACACACACACACTAGGGCTGGATAGAGTGCGTGTTTGGACTCCTGCAGTTCACTGGGGGCAGGTGAGGAACTCCTTATATGGTCAGCACACTCTATAGTATGGAGGATTATCATAACAAAATAATAATAATAAATAGCATGAGTGTGTGTGTAAAATGTGGTATCAACTTGATCAACGGTGCCGGAGATTAGCTGGTAGCAGACAGAGAGATTGATGGTCAGACGGACGGACACACGGCCTGGTGAAAACATGAACCTTCGATGAAAAGAAAATAATAGTTGGCCATCGATGAGTGATACGTGGAAAAAATACATACACTACACAGCTCCAACAGTGCAAGGCAGGTTGATCAATAAATAAGTTATTTTCAATCACTTGATGATTCGCATTATGGTTAAGGGTTTGTCTGGGATTCTCCTTTAATGGAACGATTATTATTATTTTTTTTAAATTGGATTTTTCACAGAAGCATTCAAGATTTCGTAAAAAAAAGCGAAATAAAGAAAAAGTGGCATCAATAGCTTCTCTTCGTAAACCCCACAAGTGTAACATAAAAGAATGAGTATATTGGATTTTCACCCCCAAAGAAAAGGAACAACAGAAAACAAGACAAGAAACAAACCTTACATGAAAGCCACGAAAAAATAAAACTAAAAAAACACAAAGCAACCTTAGAGGATAAATACAAAAAGATAAAAAAAAGAAGACGCAGAGACAAACAGACACAAAACAACAGTACAGGGCATCAAACAAGCAATTACAAGTAACACGCTACAACACATCCAATGCACTGCATGGCATCCCAGCCCTCTGAGGCCAGCAGACCTCACACATCCTCCTCAAGCAGCCAACCTATCAGTAGAAATCATTTAATGAGATTCTGATCTGTTCTCCAGCCCCGTGCAGCGCCAGGCGTCCCTAATCCAGTCAGTGTTGAAGGGAAGTGGGTGATTTCCAGCCCAGCAAGATTAGTCTCCGAGCTAACAGAGTGACAAAAGCCCAGAACATCCCTCTCTCTGGTTTAAAGAGGAACAGAATTGACACCAAACACAGAGGCCCCCCCCAAAGGTGTGTGGGCTCAGCTCTTTGCCCCCGACTATCCGTTAGAAGGAATCAAAGATATCTTTCTGACCCAATATTTGTGTGGAGAAGGGCAGAGCCAAAAGGTAGCAGGAAGAGGCTCGGCTCAAGTAATACTCGACCCTGAGTATGGACAGTCGCAAGCCGTGGCAAACTCTGTTCACTTCATGGGATCAGTTCACATCAAGTTGTGTTTCGCCATGTTGAGGATTATTCTTTTTGGATCTATTTTTCTGAGGAAAATGATTGGAAATGTCCCTCTTTCAGGTTGCAACAGCCATCCCGAGAGCTAAGTTTTATAACCCTTCAATGTCGCAACATTTCGGCTGCTCCGAGTATTATTTGGGCACTGTTGAGAATTTGTGTATTCAGTTAAACCTATAATGATGTATGGTGTGATGGATCTATTGCATTCAGGAGACACATATGAGCGATTTCAAATTTGAGGATGACAAAAGCTGATCTACATATCCCCACAATTTCCCCATGACGTAAAAAGGTAAATTGTGATAAATTATGAAAATGACACTGTTTTCTTGGCGATTCATTTATATAGTAAAAAATGTTTTTTTGGGGGGAAAAGAGGGCTTCTTTTGTTATTATTCTCCCCATAGACTAGGCTTTCTCTAAATCTAAACATGCAATCCTCCTGGCATGTATGATACTGCCTCCATCTGGTCAGCTGAGGCAACAGATGGAGGGGGAAATACATGATTAGAATAAAGTGTTCCTTCCACATGCCAGGGAACCTCTAATGACAGTTCATAAGAAGCAGCATGCTCACTCCTTGTGAATTGAAGCAAGCATTAACTCGGTGGGGAATCTCTCCCCAGGTTGGCAGTAGGGAGAGCAGCACCAAGGATTACTGCTGCCTTAGACCATGATGCCGTCCTCAAACTATTTTGGCCATGGGCCGGCTGTCACCTCCTGACATAGCAGGCGTACCCCCAACGTCTTACAGTCTTGTTGTATTTGGCCCAGAAAATGGTACATTTTTAATAGGATTATGGCAAATAATTACAGAATATCACTGCATTTAGAGACATGCAGCTGCTTCAGACTCCCAGGGCTGCTATATTCATGTTTTTGCAGGATTTGGGCATTTATGTTAAAGGGATTGTGACATTAAAGTATTATTCAGTAGATTTTGTGGTCTGGAGGTTTTCTGACAAGTGCTCAGATTTTCCTACTGAATGTGATGTCACATTCTGCAAATCCCACAATGGGATCTGCCAGCACATGTCACAGTTTCCACTGTTTTGCCTGTTTTCATTGTAGCTCAAAACAAAAGCCTTCCCAACCAGACAGAAAACTGCAGCCTACAGAAACCAATGAACGAACATACAAACAAACGAATGAATTAAAATTAATGTCACAATACCTTTAAAGGTATAGTAAGTGATTTGGGTGATTTGGAAAACTCTCTGGTCTCCTCGGTATAGTATGATGTGGACATGCACACACTTCACAGTGAGGGGAAGCCCCAACCCCACTCGATCCTGATTGGAGGAACGCCCCTCTCATCCTGATTGGACGAAAGGCTTCCCTCCCAAAGCCCCAAACTGAAACTAGGGTTTATTGACCCCAGGGGCTCACTGGGGACAGGGAGAAACTCCTTATATGGGTATCACACTCTATAGTAAGGAGGCTTATAAAAAAAAGAAAAAAAGCAATGTGTCTCACCCACTCCCTAGAGAGCTTTCACGCACCACCACGGGCGCACGCCCCACCACTTGGGAAACCCATGGCTTAGACAATGAGTCACCGGGTGAAAAATGGGTGCAATTTTCACAGTGTTTTCAAGTGTTTTATAAGTTTGAAGTGTGTGTGTGTGAAGATCTTCGCCCATAAAGACGTGTTTGGTTCCCAAAATAGGGACGCACACATGGGTTGGGTTGAAAGTGGTTTATATGTAGGTCTACTGTAATAATAGCAGTGTGGTGTTATCGGGAGGTTAGCGGCAATTCAGCGAGACAGTCAGAAAAAAAAGGGTGAATGATGAAGGGATTGCAGGAGAAATGAGCCTTGGATGGCGGTGAAGAAAGAGGAGGCGAACGACAGACAGATGGAGAGATAGAGGAAGAGTGATGCAAGGACACCGGAGGGGGGGTTACGGCGTTAAACACACAAACAGTGTTAATCCTTTGTGTACTTACTGAACGCATTTTGGTGTTTTAGCTGTTGAAAAATAGCAGATCTACAAGCTCATATCGCGCCACTGAGTGGCGTGATATGAGCTTGTACGTCTGCTATTTTTTGAAAAATTGTGAAAATGTGGTGCAAATCTTTGAATACATTATTTCGGAGGCAAATATTTTTAACTCAAATCTTTGCTTCTGGGGGATCCCTAGAACATGTTTTTAGATGAGGTTCTGCACTAAATAATATATATTTCTGGGTGTCCTTCCTATGAAATATGTTAAGCATCACTGACACAGAAAGAGATTTTTCCATAAAAACTAGAACCTCGCGCCAGGGACTAGAATTTAGTGTCACAAACTAGAATTTAGTGTCATGGACTAGAATCTAGTGTCGGGAACTAGAATCTAGAGTCAGAAACTGGAATCTCTACCGTGGGGGACTAGAATTTAGCATGAGGAACCAGAATCTAGGGTCGGAAACTAGGATCTAGCACTGTGAACTAGAATCTAGCATGAGAAACTAGAATCACAATGGATTAAAATGACAAAAAAGGGGCAGATAAAATTTCCAGTTATCACAACGTCCCAGTCGCTCCGACCCCCCCTCCTCCCCCCAGCTTCTCAATCTGTCACTTGATGTACGAGGCCTGATCTCTATCTACAAGATGAGCGGTCCCACGCCACCGTTGCTCAACATGTGGTCCCTGGACCACACGCGGGTCCACGGAGGAATTAACAGGTGGCCGGTGAGGAAAAAAACATTCTAAAGACTTAATGTAACTCCTTCCTGTTAGAATTATTTTCTAATGATTGAAAAAAATATTCGTGTTTCCGCCACCAATTCAAATGCTGTATTAAAAAGGGATAGTTTTGAAGTTACGCTGTATGAAATACTTGCCATATAAATCAACGGTATTAATTGATGTCCATGTCCCACCAAGGGAGTTCTGCTCTGATTTTGGTGAAATATGAAGTAATTCCGGTCATTTTTTTAAAATTAATTAAAAAATGAACTTCATTTGTATTGTTGGCCCATTTCTAAAATATTAGCACACCCTTTGTTCATCCTTCATCCCTCTATCACCGGGAACTGTCTTTTTTGTCCATATCACCACGCCAAAAAAGTAGTTCTGTTTGATAGAGGGGTCAAAAATGAAGGAAGAATGTGCTAATATTTTAGAACTAATTCAACAATGCAAATTATGTTAGTTTTGTGGATTAATTTACTTTCCTGCGTGGCCCCAGTGACCCCGCCAACAATGACCGGAACTACTTAATATTGACCAAAACCAGATCAGAATTCCCACCACGTGACTCTGGCAATCAATTAATACAGTTGACACCACTATATTAATGGACAGTATTTCATACAACTTAAGTTACAAAAATCTGAACTATCCTTTTAAGTTGAAATACTCAATGTGCATATAGCACTAATAATTAAGATAAATTTGGGTATGTGCCAAATTTGGCACATTAGGCTATCCATCCTCCTACTACACTATTACACTATATGAGGCCAAAATCAAACAAGCTGTTCCTGAGAGCAATTTACATTAAAGCTCCTTTATGATATGAAAGCTTGATTGTTTGAACTAGATAATTTGTGGGGATAGAAAACACCCATGGGAGCACCAAAACACTTAAAACTAAAAAGTTTAATTTCATTTTATTCCCAATTTAATTAATACTAATAAAAATATGTTGGGCACTTGCCATTTGGACCGTCATAGCGTCGCAGACATAAATTTTGCCCTACTTGGGGAAAACTAATTGGGGAAAACTGAACATTAGTTTAAGAAAGTGATGATATCATAGACCTTTAGGGAAGCTCCGCCCTCTTGTCCACCTGAGGACACTTTCCAGCCAGGCTCATTCATTCCAATGTAAATATCATGGGCTTTACACAAATACTTGGACCATTTATACCATTTATTTTCCAAACAATGTTTCATCATATATGAAAGCTATTGGTGGAGAGGTTTGTCTATCACATGTTATGCTTGGCTGTGATTGGACCATAGCAGTTTGGGGAGGGGCTTACTGAAAGGTCTATAGTGTGGTCCTTGGGGAGGGATCGACGCAGAAACACGATGAAGATCCAGATCCATAAAACAGAAGGTCAAGGAGAAAAGACCTGCACGTTTTTACGCTAACCTCTTTTCTTCGTGCGGCGAGGGTTCCGTGGATCTTCTCCGGCCGCAGATACCCGGCGTCCCCGAGCACAGAGAAGCGAACGTCCAAGGTCTTCTCCACCCCAGCTGCGTCGGCAATGCTGAAAATGTTCACGCTCCCCGGTCTGACGGACAGAGACTCGGCCAGGAAATCCCACAGGATCTCCAGCCGGCTCTTCCCGCGGACGCGCGAGTCGATGAACTCCCTGGCCGTGACGCCTGTGGAAGATAGAGGAGGTAGAGGGGGAGAGGGTGTGAGGTGCAGGCCGGCAGCCCCCCTGTGACAGCTAAAGGAGTTGATCAAAGGCATTGGCTCTGTTACGGATTCCGTTAGCCTGCCATTATCATGCGCACACTCATTGATCTTCACCGTTCCTGCATGGGCCGATTCTGGCTGCAAGGTGAACCCAGCCATGACTAGGAGATATTTTAACAGGGGTGGGAAGTATACACTATTGGCTTGAATATAAGACAAGTATTTCTTTCCAATGGAAATATCCTTAAAAATGGAGTCGTCTGTTATTTGGGGACTAGGCCCGGATGTAACATTGCCCTATTGGGAGGGGGGGGGCAGGTGAAAATGACATGAGTGCGGCTTCAACGTCTGTGGTGTGCCGCACCCATGCCATTTTCATTTTAATTCTTTAGCTCTATGACCCACAAGATTTATATCTTGTACAGGACTTATATTAGACAAGTAAGCATCAATAATAACATCAGTTGTTGAAGTTGCAGACACACAGCATGGATAAAGCTAAAGGTCTGACTCAGAGAGTGTTCTGTTTTCAATGATGAAATGCTGTTGGTTTAGTGGTGCCACAATTGTAGTTAGTTAGTAGGCTAGCATTAGTGTTTCAAATCATGTTAAATGCACTTAATTTGAAATATCTTGTTTTGCATGCCATCATGTTTGTTGGGGCAGCCAGGGCATTTAGGGGGGAATTGCCCTCCCTGGGCTATATTATTTGATTTTTTTTTATTTTTTTTTTACAGAAATGATCCTTAAAAATGCCTTATAACCAGGGTCGTCTTATATTCGAGACGTCAAGTCGGGCTGTGATTGACAGTTTATCTATGCTTGTACTTGTAACGATTACTTTCTGCCAATGAACTACTCAATCAATCAACCAACCAATCAAAACCATTTGGGACCTGTCTTGTACTTTGCCTATTAAACACAAACCACATACAGAACATTTCTAAATTTGTTTTTTAATGCTTAATATCATATTGTTAATGTCCCTCAAGCGTATTTCTTGTGGTTTGAGCCTCAATCACCACTGATATTATAGTCCTTGTCATTTCTGTCTGGACAGTTTAGCTGCAGTACCACAATGTCCTGAGGTGGTGGGGGGCGCTAATATGCACATTATTTAATGTTTGAGTCATTATAATACTGCTGATGCTAGATAAAAAACAGGCTTGTTTGCATTCCTTGCCAGCTTGCAAAATCAACATTGGTTTGACATTTTAAACAAAGTGGAAATGCAAATTTGGAACTGAAGACTGAAGGAGAGGAGGAATTATATAAAGCAGGGTGCATTGATGATATCATTAAGCTGTGAGAGCAATTTACATTAAAGCTCCTCTATGATATGAAAGTGATTCTCCAAACTTCATCTTTGTGGGGATAGAAAACACACAAAACACACACACACAAAAAAAGTTGAATTTCATGTTATTTTCCTTATATAAATATTAAATTGCTGTTATGCAGAGCTCATAAGGTATTGCACTGCAGCCATGGTGAGACATTATGAGCTTCTTATGGGAGATATTGCACGAGGAACAATACCTTTCTACTTTTACTCTAGTAACATTTTTAACGTGGAGCAGGCTTTTTATGTACTCGTAACAGAGCATTTCTGTCGTGTTATTGCTACTTTTCGCTTAGTATAAGTTAGTAAAGAAATAAAAAATAAAATAGAAATATCTGAGTACCGCCGCCGTCGTGAGACAGATTTAAAGGGGACCTTTTATGTCTCTGCTGAGAACAATTTTGCATCTGACGTGTGAAAGATTTTCATGACCTCGCAATCAATCAGATTTGTGGCCGCCACCCTCCAATAAATATCCTGAAGGTTGGAGAAAGGCATCTTTAATCTCCACCAGGGAGCCGACTTAGAGTCAGAGGTAGCCATAATAGCCTTCAACTCCAGCCCTTTCTAAATGTCAAGGACCTGGGATGTGACACCTTCCAAATTGACCTTTACCAGGGGAGGTCTTTTTCCCCCCAAGAGAGATAGATGTAAAACTTGAGCCGACCAACATAAACTTTACACATCTAAAACAAAAAAAGGTGAAGAAATCACCAGCGGTGGGTGTGGAGATTCTCGCCGTTGACAATGACTCAGGGAGTGGTAAATAAAAAGCGAGCATAAAGGATTCCTCACACACAACGCCTTGCCACTTCAGCCTTGAAAAATTTGACAGGCCGATGATTATCGAATGACAAAGCATCAATTAATTCACAGCGGTGACAGATCGCGTCTCTCTCTGTATCAGCAGCCAAGCTGGAAGACAAGAGTCACTAAAGCCTTGAGTTATATACCTGCGCGTGGGCGCTACATACTGTATATATATATATATATATATATATATATATATATATATATATATATATATATACTGCACCTGCAGGAACAGCCAAATCTACAAGCCTTATCGATGTTGTGATCTTGAACTGTAACAACACATCGGCGAGTTTGTGGCGTTGCAACACCCGCTCGCGACTTAAAGTGTCACTGTTTGGCTCAAACAGCGGGCGCAGCGGTATGAATGCTCGATGTGGGGGCGGACAGACCAACTGTAACATGGGAAATCAAACGGAGAAAAAAAAGTAATTATGTTTTATAGCTTTTCAGACAGCCAGAAGCAGAGGGGCCGCTCGGTGCATGGCTAAGTAGTCACAACAAACTCTCATCGTCCAGTGGCCAAACCACAGACATTGTCAAGAAACACGGTTAATAAGCATATCGGTGCTGTTGGGCGAGATACCTTGCCTCTATTCCATAATTCATCTTTTTATGTTTGTTTGTTTGTTTGCTCTCCTTTTCTTTATCCCATTAAGACCTGAGGGCTGATTCTACAAATGCCTTTTGAAATTTTAAAAATCAGTAGTTTCTCAATCCTTTTTTTTTTTTTTTTTTTTGGTGTCAAGGGCCACCGAAATGATATGTATTTTTGGGGGGATTACGGTTCCTGCATCTGGAAATGTTTTGGGGCAGAGAACAATTCTTCTATTCCAGTGGTTTTCAACCTTTTTCACACCAGGGACTATTTACCACCATTTGATGTTGACTTTAGTCTCTCTGACCAAAGGATTTTCAAGTTTGTGTCCACAATTTAGGAGAGAGACTGGCAAAAGTGTTTGTCAAAATAACAATTCTTCTACATTTTATAATTGTGTGGATTCTCGAAATGAAGTATTTCAGATGATAAAATATAATTTAACTCTTGAGGGCGTAAAATGATACCAAATGGACCTGTGAGGGTCACAAACTTTTCAAGTTTGTGTCTACCATTTAGGAGCGACTGGCAAAATGTTTGTCAAAACACAAGTGTGTAGATTCTTGAAAATGAAGCATTTCAGATGTTTTCAGATGTTTAAATATAATTCAGTTACAGATCTGTAAGGGTCCATTTGGTTACCAACTGTCCATCATTTAGCTGGGAACCACCTGGAATCCTCTCAGAGACCACTGGTGGTCCCCGGACCACTGGTTGAAAACCATTGTCCTATTCGATTGTTTTGCACCGTGCATATAAAAATAAATCAGAACAGAAACAAACCCGTGAGGCGCAGGGACCCCGAGGACAGAATGGCCTCCTCCTCCAGCTCTCGCACGTGGACCCGGACGCCCGAGACCACGTCGGGCCACACGCCGTCCGACACGCCCACCCTCAGCCAGTAGCTGCCCGCCGGCGTGTTCTGGGCGATGGTCAGCACTCCGGAGCTCTGGTTCAGGCTGAAGTATCTGGAGAGAGAGAGAGAGAGAGAGAGAGGGATCAGTGGCGTTTCTAAGCAATTTGGAACCCCCAGGCAAGATTTACCCTGGAGCCCCCCCTTTACCAAAAGGACCCATTTGGGAAGGGAAAATTTCCTGTGACGTCATACCTATGACAGGCACAGTAAATGGCGCCCCCAAGGGATAAAAAATATGAACTATTTTTAACTAGATCTGTGGTCTCCACCAGCTCTGGTGTTACGTCAACAGTTGCACGGACAGATTTACGGATGGACAACAGCTGTACGGACAGGGGGTGAAACATAGTCACCACCATAATGGTGGAGACAACTAAAGAACATATTATATGTGTTTTAAATGTTCAATTCTAGTTATAGAGGACACGTATAACGTAAATGTATGTAAATGAAATGTATAATTGCATTTATACCTTGCCTACCAGCACCTCCCCCACCTGGATGTGCACAAGAAGCTACCTGTTTGACAAGTATAATGTATTTATCTATATGAGGCTTATTAGCCTGGTATCCTTTTTATTTAAAGCATGTCTGGTGGTCGCCCCGGTGCCCCCGCCCTCCCCTCATGGCAACCGCCTAGTCTGTCTAATGGCAAAAAACACCCCTGAGAGAGAGAGAGAGACAGAGAGAGAGAGAGAGAGAGAGAGAGAGAGGTGAGAGACCCGAGGGATATTTTATTTTTATTCGTTATTTAACCTCTATTTGGCCTCGGTTTACCCAGGCTTTAATTTTCTTTCGTGTTCGGCTCCAAAAATGAAAGAGCCTGGGGAAAACCAATATTCCCCGGCTTTAAAGGGGCTCCACCGTGAATTTAAAATCAAATATATCGTATAAATGTTGACTTTTATTAGCTTTTTTATACACTCTGTAGACCAAACAACCACTTAAAATAATTATTTTTCCTATTCTCTCATCAGGGCTGGATCTATAGGCATGGGCATATAGAGGGGGGGGGGGGGGGGGGGATGTCCCCCTAAATGCCCTGACTGCCCCTCCAAGCATGAAGGCATGCAAAACAACCCAAATTTCAAAGATATTTCAAATTAAAGTGCTTACAGTTGTGACAACACTAAACCAACACCATTCCATCATTCAAAACAGAAAAGTCTCTGAGTCAGACCTTTAGCTTTATTCATGCTGCGTGTCTGTTGCAACTTCAACAACAACTGATGTTGTTATTGATTACTTACTTGCCTAATAAGTCCTGTAACCGAAAATGGTATGGGTACGACTTCATGAAGCCGCCCCCATAGTTACATCCGGGCCTGTCTCTGAGGGTGCTATTCCAAGCCATTTTGGCTGTACAGTACCAATAACGCCCACAAAATTGTGGATTTGAGGCATACTAACAACCTAAAGGGTGGAGGCAAAATTAGAGGTGAATATTTTTAGTAACATCACAGAACAGAATCTGAGAGTGCCCATTCGTGCGCTCCCATTCGGACACACACAGAACATCACAGATGTCTCAATACACTGTTGGTCGGACAGTTTAAAAAAATGGGGGATGTAAAAACTCACTGGGCCAGGCTACCCTTTATTTAACCGTTAAAACAACACCTTGAGACTGAACAGTCCCTTTTACAAGTGGTAACTGGCAAAGAGGCCGAAATAAAATGACACTTCCGTGCTACACTGTACATGTCAAATTACACAACAGCGATAAACATACCATACCATAGGGCTTTAACCAAAAAATCGATACATCGATGCATCGTTTTGCATAACACGTGTCGACTCCAAAAAGCACGAGTCGATAAGTTGTTTTTTCCCTTCCTCCGAAGGAAAGGAGGAAAGAGGAGGAATTAAACATTTACCTTTGTTTTCCCCTTTTTTCTTTCTCTATGTGTGCGACGCGTGTGTATATAATTCAAATGTAATATTGGTTACTGTCACTCACGGACAGAAGTCTCCTTTGAAGTTTCCTTTGCAACTCTATCGGAGTTAAGCTTTAATTTAGGTTTACCAATCTTATGCAGATGCATGCGCAGCGCGCTCTGGGCGCGCGGCGTTCCAGCTGATCATTACGTACATGCGCGGATCAGATCGAACAGCAAACAGTGTCAGAGGAATACAGAACTTCATCAACCAACACCTCCCCGTGCTACAGAGACCGTCTTGTTCTTCGTTTCGCATTAGGCTACCGCACGGGACGCATGCTTCTGTCCGCGTCATTCTCATTAATTTACTGAATGAATCAGAAAAGAAAAGCGGCGCGATGGTGGTGTTGGAGGAGGAGGAGGAGGTGGCGGAGGCTACATGTAAATGGATCGTATTCTGCGTTCTAACGTGTGGGCTGCTGCGTATTGATAATGTTATGTGTTTTTATGGCTGGCCTGGGAGTGGACGATGTGCAGCTGTGTGCCAATATTGTTTTCATATTAAGCTTGCCACATGCGCCATGCGTAGCCTCGCGATGTGTTTTGTATAAGCACTGCGCCGGCATATAGCGGCACCATTTGATCCCCACCCCCCCTCGGGGAACCACCACGACGAACCCCCCCCCCCCCGCTTCATAAAACGATAAATCGATACAACTTCGACTTGACTGTCTGACAAGTCGACTTGAAAAAATCTCAAGTCGTTAATGCCATACCATACCATACCATACCATACTCTGCCCTACCATACCATTTTTATTTTTAAAGCACATTTTTATGAAAACAAAGTGCTTTAAAATGTTAAAGGTAATAGAGGCAACTTTAGCGTGTACAAACATTGTATTTGTAAACAGATTTGTTTAAAGACAGAATCTAACTCCACCTCTCCTCCACTCTATTGGTTCATTACGAATCAGCTGGAGACTGCGGTGGTGTGATTGGCTAAAAAGCTGCCTCACTGTCACAACCCCATGCAACCCCTTCCCCCTCACAAATTAGCCTTTCCTGAGCCTGACGAATGTTTTGTTTTCAGGATTTGTTGACTACAAAAGTTCTGCAGAACGAAGCAAGTGTCAGCTGCAGCACCAAAGTAGAAGCAACATAGAGGGGGAAAAGTATATACTGTAGCTAAATATAGCTATATATCTATTGTAAGTTGCCCGTATTACCCTTAAAAAACAGAACTTCAATTAAAAAACAACAACAAACAAAAGACAAACAAACACAGTGTCACCTACAACATCAAAGACGCCTTCATACTATCGTCCAGCCCTCCCAGCGCCAGACTACCGCTGGAGTAGCACGACCTTCAAGGAGTCGTGGCTACACTTGGAAATGCCAAAGAATAAAGAAATGTTTTGAGACGTGAGTTGAACAGCCGAAGGAAGGGTGCCGGGGCTTGTCTCATGTGGAGAGAGGCAGCTCATTCCAAAAGCTTGGGAGCTGCCACCGAAAAAAAAAACAAAAACAAAACCCTGTTCCTTCTGAGCTTCAGCCTGGGTTTTGGCACTACTAGGTAGTGTTGTAGTTCTCGAGTCATTGTCTCGTCTCGCGTTCAGTCTCAAGACAAATTTTCGTTGTCTCGGTCTTGTACTTGTCTCACCCTCATTCGCCTTGGTCTCGTCTCGGTCTCACCACTCTGCACTTCATTTGTCTTGTGGTCTTGTCTTGGTCTCACCCTCAATTTGCCTTGGTCTTGTCACAATCTCGGAGAAAATGTCTCGGGTCTCTTTCGCCACTGAGACCACTCGAGACGAGACAATGCAAAGGAAATGTTCTATATCCATTGTGATGACATGCATAGTGCTAGCAAAGCAACAATATTGTACAGTAACAGCTCAAGTCTCTGTAAATGGTTATTTTGTACTATTACTACTAGAACAATCAAAAATTGCCTTTTTGGCTCAACCTCTCTACGTCTTGGTCTCGGCCTCGATCTCGACCCCTCTGGGTCTTGGTCTTGTCCTTGTTCTTGACCCCTATAGGTCTTAGTCTCGTCTTCATCTCGCCTTGACCAAGTCCGTGATTGTCGGTCTTGTTTTCGTCTCGACTCCCCTAGGTCTTGGTCGTGACTTGGACTTGATTTAAGATAAGTGGGTGCCGAACCATTTGAGACCACTTGAGAACAAAGAAGCAATACTTTAAAATCAATCCTATATCACACTGGAAGCCAGTGGAAGGGAGGCCAATATACATCCATGATCCACCGCTAGAAGGCCCATGGGTTCGATTTCCGCTGGGGCATGATCCCTCCTCTGTTTCATCGGTGCTGAAAGCCTGAGGCCAGGTTTGTCCAAAGGGACCTTTCTGTGTGGAGTTTGCATGTTCTCCACGGTGTCCCCTAGGGTACTAGATACCCTCACAAAAAACATGCAGTAATCCTGGTCTCTAAACCACCTCTCCCTGGCCACTATAGCCGGGGGCGCCTGATAGAAGGGAAACTTAACTTGTAGTGTAGCTTACTACAATTTTCTGGGCATAGCTTGTAGTGTAGCTTAGCTACATTTTTTTTCAAGATTAACATGTAGTGTAGCTTACTACATTTTCCCACCCACATTTTCAAATTCCACCTATTTTCAATGGGTGGAATTTATTTGTATATCACATGTCATGACAAAAGGCAGCTCAAAGTGCTTTACAGACGAGAGGATAAACGACATAATATTATGTTTAGAAAGTTGTACGATAAGTTGTGTTATAGTTATGTATATGTAGTATTGATGTAGCAAGCTACTTTTGTCATGGCTTGTAGTGTAACTTGCTACAGTTTTCTGGGGATAGCTCGTAGTGTAGGTTTTAGCTACATTTTTTCGAGAGTAACAACTAGTGTACCTTACTACATTTTTCCAGTAACTTGCCCATCACTGTTTGTTGACAACAACAAAGTTCTGGACAGCTGCAGCATCAAACTAGAAGCAACGTAGAAGGGTAAAAAGGCAAAAAAAATATATGTATATATCTGTTTAGATTTTTGGGCTAAAAAAGTTGCCTCCATTACGTTTAACAAGCAGAAACCAAGGTATTTGTGGAGCTCGCACCGACTCGATGGAAGTTCTACGGAGGCAGAGACATAGACGTACAGACGGAGACAGACGGGGGTGTGTAAGGGTCAGCCTCGTTGTCGGAAAAGGAAAACCGACAGCGTTCATTTTTTTTAGCTTCTGTTCGAAGAAAGAAGGACATGACAGATGGTAGACAGACAAGACAGAATAAGCGAGAGGAAGATGTGCACAGGCACGTACACAGCATGTACTGTATTGTACTGTATATAGCGTAGCGCAGGGAGTTTCAACCGGTGGTAGTAGGACCACCAGTGGTCCTTGAGAGGGTTCCAGGTGGTCCCCAGGCTAAATGATGGAAAGTTGGTTAACCAGATGTGCAACTCTTTGAGATCGTAAATATGAAACCATGCAAATGGACCCTCACGGGTCCATTTGGTTTCATGTTTACATTCTTAAGAAGAGTTAAAATATTCATCATGTGAATTAGCCCAAAGTCTAGCCAACTAGAGAATGTCTAGATTAATGGTCATTTTGATGTTTTACAGTTTGGTTTCCCAAATCCAGCCTGGTATTGTGGACAAAAGCAAAATAAATCTTTAGTTTTGAGGTCTGTGGGGCTTTCGTTTTATTGTCCACTCATGTTTGAGCATGGACCTTATTACATTTATTTGCTTATTCACAAATGTATTTTAGATGCTGTCTTTCTTGGAACCTATACTTGGCATGATATGGGTTTTCACTGTGTTATTGCAATTTGTGACTTTCAATAATGCATGATGAATATTTCACAGGAGTGCTGCACCACAGTCACATGACTGGGTTTTTCACAGCTGCTACCCGTTTGACTAAAATATGCAATGTGATTGGCTGTCTAGACCCCTGTTGTATGTATATATTGTTTGTCAACCATATTCGAAATATGCCTGAAGGAAGGCCGCAAGGCCGAAACGTTGCTCACTTTAAATAAACGCTCTTGAACCAGTAAGTGGTGGTGTGCGGGTCTCCTCTTTTCTAAGGTCTGTGGGGCTAAAATGTCATCAAACGGTGGTCCGTGGCTCAAATGCTGAATAAACAGTGGGCCCTGGTATGAAAAAGGTTGAAAACCACTAATCTATATGAAAAGAAAAAGAACAATTCTAAAGACTGCGGGCACTCCTGGGTGCAACCACCCGCGGCTCGATAGTTGTCATAGTAACTGTCGGAAACTGGCGATATGAATAAAACAAATATGCAATTGGCATAGCTAATCTAGATCCTGAGTGTGTGCATAACTGAGCGGAGAGGCCGTCGCAGAGAGGTAGACCCCGGGACCCCTCGCCTCGCTCCGATCTGCCTCGGCTGGCGGCGGCAACGGACACGTCTGTGGACGGGGGGAAAAAAAAACAGCGGCGGCACTGTAGATTGCTACGTCTGTTTAAATTCAGATTTCAATCATCCGATAAGCGGCGCACACAGTGATTAAATCCCCCCCTCACACACACACACACACACACACACACACACACACACACACACACACACACACACACACACACACACACACACACACACACACACACACACACACACAGAAAATGTTCTGCTTGTCAAAGGGCCTGCGACTTCCATAGACTTGAAGCCATGTCGATGGAGCTTGTCAGCCAGGGCCGGATCTACTGTAGACATGGGCGGGGGGGGGGGGGGGGGGGGGGGGGGGGGGGGGGGGGGGGGGGGGGGGGGTGGGGGGGATGCCCCCCTAAATGACCTGACTGCCCCAACAAACATGACATGGCATGCAGAACAACCCAAATTTCAAATTAAAGTGCTTACCCTATATGAAAATGATTTGAAACGCTACAGCTGCTACTAACTAACTACAATTGTGGCACCACTACACCAACACCATTCCATCATTTTAAACAGGAAACTCTCTGAGTCAGACCTTTAGCTTTATGCATGCTGCGTGTCTGTTGCAACTTCAACAACAACTGATGTTATTGATGCTTTACTTGCCTAATATAAGTCCTGTGCAAGATATAAATCTTGTGCGTCACAGAACTAAAGAAGTTAAATGAAAATGGTATGGGGTCGCTTCACGCCACGGAAGATGAAGCTGCTCCCCATACCATTTATGCCTGCCCCCCCCCCCCCCCCCCATTGGGAAATGTTTTATCCTGGCCTGTTGTCAGCGGAAGTCTGGGATGGAGCGATATCAACCCGTAACGACCCGCAGGCCTTTCTCCTGTGCCACGAGATACAGCTTCTAATTTCTCCTCCACATCAATGCTTAATGATTTCCTGTAAGACATGGTCAGAATGTTTTGTAAACAAATGTGTAGACCGCGGAGTGTAGAATTCATATACTGTAGGCTGCAAAAACGTCTCCATGACATTACACTATAGGTCTGATTGTTCAACCTGTGTGTGGAACAAGTCATAGGCTACAATATTTCTACTGGTATAATCATCAATGTCCTTTTGTTCCGCAAATATGGTTATTTGGAATGCCCTGTCTCCCTCTCTCAAAATGAGTAAATCCCTGGTGTACTTTAAAGGGATAGTTCAGATAGTTTTTGGAACTAAGGTTGTATGATATACTGTCCATTATTATATTGATGCAACTGTATTAATTGGTGTCCAGAGTCCTGTGGTGGGACTTCTGCTCTGGTTTTGGTCAATATTAAGTAGTTCTAGTCATTTCGTGGGGGTCCCTGGGGCCATGCAGTAAATGTATATGAGTCCACAAAACTAACGTCATTTGTATTGTTGAAATATTTCTAAAATATTAGGACCTCGTTCGTTCATTTTGGACGCCCCTATCACATACTTTTCGGGGTGTAGTGATTATAGACACAAAACAACAGTCCTCTGTCATTGAGGGGTCAGAAATCAATGAAAGATGTGCTAATGTTTTAGAAATAGGTGTATGACTGTACTCTGTAAAGATTACTTTCTGCCAATAAACTACTCATACATATCTGCCAGCTGTATTTGCAGGAAGTACAATGATTTGTCTATAATAGGGGTCTTTAACAGGGGTCTTTTACCACTAAGCAGGTCCTCAGCGTTACTGAAGGGGGTCCGCTAAATCTGTGTCTGATAGGAACATTTATTTTGCCATTTTTTATAACTTTATACTGTAACTTTATATACTGCATTGTCAGTGGCGTTTCTAAGCAATTTGGAGCCCTAGGCAAGCTTTTCCCTGGAGCCCCCCTTACCAAAGATTTTCCCTGGAGCATCATACCTATGACAGACACAGTAAAATGGCGCCCCAAGGGATAACATTATGAACTATTTTTAAACTTAAAGAACATATTATACTGTATGTGTTTTAAATGTTCAATTGTAGTTATAGAGCATTATGTTCTTTAGGAACATTTAGTTTGCCATTTTTTTTTAGCTTGTAGATCAATTATTTAGAGGAGAGGGGAAATAAAGAGCCGATCAGTTACAGAGACAAAGTTCAAAAGGTTAGGGTTTTCAATCTCTAAAAAGTAGTATTACGGTGTGCATTTTGCTCTGCATTATGTATAGAATGACTGCCTGTTTGTCTATAGTATTATATATTCTATTCCCGTCCCACAGCCAACTACACAAGTTTTCACTACATTTCAGCTGGGCCAGTGTGCAACCTGTTATAATTTATTCATTGTGTTTTCATTTCGATCATTCGCTGCTGGCACAGACCACAGAGAAATTGCTCCTCTTCCAACTCACTCTCTCATCTCTCCAACTGCCCAAAGGAATTACTTTTACGCACAGTAGCAGGGGGGCATGTTTACGTTTTACTCTACTTGAGAAATAACTAGTCATAGCATTTAACTCCTCATAGTTTTTAACACCACATCACCGGACGTCCTGAAAACCGACGGACCCGTCCCAAATTGTGGGATCTGTCTATATAGTGCTAAGCTAACAACTGGTATGTCTACTGTCTGCAACATGTTTTGAGCTTGTAGATCAGTTGTTTCTGGCCTGCAAATGGCCATACAATGATGAATATTTTTGTAGATTGGGCATAAGCCTGTACCAAAACCAGTGTTGTTTTTGTCAACTAAGACTAAGATTAAAGACTAAGTCAACTAAGGTTTTTGATATTTAGTCGACTAAGACTAGACTAACAAAATGATTTCCAAAGACTAAATGAGACTATAAATAGACTAAATGTGTGTTTTCAAAAGACTAAGACTAATGGAAATAGCTATGTTTCCCATCTTTTTTTCATTTACTTATAATGGGTTGCTTGCCTTTCATAGCGCTTTTCCAAGTGCTCAAAGCGCTTTACAATGGTCCATTCATTCATACATTAGGAGGTGAAGCGGCGAACAGTCTAAATGTGTGTTATTGAAAAGACTAAACAGGGGCGTTTTTGCCATTAGGCAGACTAGGCAGTCGCCTGGGGCGCCATGAGATGGGGGGGGGGGGGGGGGGGGGGGGGGTCACCCGGCGACCACCAGACATGCTTTAAAAGGATCCCAAGCTAATAAGCCTCATATGGATAAATACATTGTACTCTATAACTAGAATTGAACATTTAAAACACATACAGTATAATATGTTCTTTAGTTTAATAATAGTTCATATTTTTATCCCTTGGGGGCGCCATTTCACTGGGCTCCAGGGAGAACCTTGCCTCTGGCTCCAAATTGCTTAAAAATGCAACTGAGACTAAAACACTGACCAAAACAATATTTATCATACTTCTGAGAGGTGTACAATTACACCGGTCGCTGGGTTCATTGTAGTCCCACCTTGGTGCAATCACTGTGTTGATTACATAAGGAGCTCAGTGAAGTGTGTTTTATAGCAGAGAGGCACAGATTGGCACAGAAAATCTACCCTGGCATCTGTTGAGTTCAACCAGGCCCAAAGACGGCCCAAAAACACACTATTATGTCTGTTTGTTTGTTGATTGTTTTTTTGTCGTTTTGTTTTTGTTTTGGCTCAGTCATGGCCCTATAACTGCCCAGTCCTTCTGGCGTCTGCGGATCTGCCAGAATCTGCCAGACCGGATCCGACTTTTGTTTTTTATTGCTGAACCTCCACCCACCACAATGCACACTGAATGTGAGACGCTCACCAGTGTTGCCACCTGGCAAAATACACTAGTGGCACTTCCCAAATGCACTACAATGTGCTAGAGCAGTCAGTGGTTTTCAACCATTTTCATACCAGGGCCCAGTATTTCTGTATTTTAGCCACGGACCACCACTTGATGTTGAGTTTAGTCTCTTGGGCTAATTTAGAAGAGATGACTGGCAAAATGTTCTACATTCTACATGTTCTACATTTTCTAAATGTGTAGATTCTTGGAAATCGTAAAATGAAACGAAATGAAAAACCAAATGGACCCTTACGGGCCCATTTGTTTTTTGGCGTAAAATGAAACCATTTTTCATTTTACGCTCTCAAGTAGGGTGACCAGATCCCAATTCACCAGATGTGGGACAAACAATGTGTTTGTGTGGGACAATGTGGGACACATGCGGGGTCGTGTCGGACTGTCGCACAAATGAATAAGTAGTACCCAATTTAGGTGTTTCTACTCGTCCCTTCACATACCACCACTACAGTTTGCCATCTGTTTCATCCACTATAAGAGGCACTTAACAGAAATGTTTTTAAATGAATATATAACTGAACCAGGGCCAAAGCAACCAATAACAAACTAATAAAGAAATGTTATCAATGTATCTTCCTCCTAACAAAGACAACTACTGCAAGTCTGAAATTGTAGAGGCACACAATGAATGAAATAAATCACCAAAAACATAAATAAAAGTTTGGTTAGCATTGGAGCCATCAAATTGTAAATGTGTCTGTCATAGCAGCATGAACAGGCTATGCACTTTTAGGTTTTGTCCATCACAAACCAAATGGACCCTTACGGGTCCATTCTGGTTTCATTACAGATATACAGTACAAGGGTCCATTTGGTTGTCAATGGTCCTTTCTAGGAAGGAAGGAGGACTCTATCATAGGAGGAAAAATGGTGAAAAACAAGGGTTTTTATCTCTGGCGCCTGTCAACCAATTTCACCCCAACTCACCAGCATTTTCACAAATTTTGGCGCTAGGGGGGGCTGGAAAAAAGCTAAATATAGCGACAAATGCGTCAAGTTGGCAACACTGGTAAACAGAAGATAGTTTAGCTGCCGCTACCATGTCTGTGTTCGAATCTTGTTTTGGTCGAGCAAGACGTTGCTTGTGAGTCTCACATTGTATTCACCCCCTGTGTCAGTCACTGCACAGTGCAGACGTCACAGTAAACTCTGTCAGAATCGCATTTCACTGGTTTCACCCAGGAATACATGGTCTCCCAGTCCTTATTACTATATTTCCTTTTTTAGTTTCGTTTGGCTCCTCCTTGTTGCTTGTTTTCTTTCATGTATTCATTCATTGCAACGCACGCAGCTAACACGTTGTGAGACAGTGCTGTTGTGTTGTGGTGGGCGTTTACTTTACTAGTAGGCGGTTACACCGCTCTATTCCGACATCCCGCCACTCCTACATTGACGTCCAATTGTCGGAGTGGCAGCACTTATATTATTTGAAAACATGTCACCACTCCGACAGAAGAGGTAGCACCATTCCTACAAGCATTATGTGTCGGAATGGCAACCATTATCTTTTTGTCATATGGAGACATGTCGGAATAGGGACATGTAGGAATAGAACCATGTCGGAATGGAGGCATGTCGGAATGGAGCCATGTCGGAATGCAGGCATGTAACCCTAGTAGGCGCATTGATATCCCAAAACGGAGCTGCTGATTGCAGTGCATTAGACTGATTCAGGCAAACTTCCATTATCTTCTTTAGTTATTACTTTACAATACTTTAAATAGTTGTTTAAATACGGAAATATATGGCGTATTTGAAATAGTTCTGCTTATTTTCACCACCATCGTTGTTGGTGAAAAAAGTATTCCAACTCCAGTTTGTCCCTATACAGGCCATTTAAACACGGACACCTCAATGTCGCGCCGCTTCTACCGAGAATACAGACAGAGTTACCCAGACTCCGTTCACTTCATGGGGTCAGTCCAATGGCGTCTGTTCTACATAGACTTTTATGGAAAGAGGGACCGCAAATAAAACCGTCTCTCTCACACAAACACACACACGGCCCGCCCCTTTCCCATTTGGACAGGCTTCGCGGATCAGTGTTGACACACTATTTTGCGAATTTGCGCACATTATGAAAACTACAGCTTGTCAATCAAAATGCGGGACAAAGTCTCAATCGGCGGGACGCCTTAAAAGACAGTGAAATGCGGGACAATCCCGCACAAATCGGGACATCTGGTCACGCTACTCTCAAGAGTTACAGATCTATAGGCGTAACATTTGGTTACCAATGGTCCATTTTTAGGAAGGAAGGAGGACTATCATAGGAGGAAAATGGTGAAAAACAAGGGTTAGGGGTTTTATCTCTGGCGCCTGTTAACAGTTTTCATGCCATTGAAATAGATCTACGTCTTTCGTTATCATTATGATTTACAGTAATGCCTCATGCCGCTGACGTTAACGCTACTGTAAATGACGTAGTTACCGGCGCCGGTTTAATTCGATCCCCATGCTAACAGCAGCTAGCAGCGACCGCATCCACCATTGATAGACAATAACAAGAGACCTACCAAACCGGAACCGGAAGTGTGTGTCGCCAACTAACTTGTCCGTGCGGAAACATGGACCGAAATATGAAATATGAGTTTTTGATGAAAAAAACTGGCACTGGCTACCTCCAAAAATATGAAAAAGGGCTGGCACGGAGAGTGTTAATCAATTTCGCCCCAACTCACCAGCCACTAATTTTCACTAATTTTGGCGCTAGGGGGGTCTGAAAAAAATCTAAATATAGCCACAAATGTGTCAAGTTGGCAACACTGACACTAGTTTTCTTACTAGGCTACAGTACAGGACAAGACATGAACACCTGTCACCAACAAATTAATAATGTTGTGACAACGCGGAGCATGACACATTAGAATGTTGCACAGGTGAGCATAGAATGTCAGTGTATTAATACGTTGTGGTTTGTGCTGAGCTGGGATCGAACTCCCAGTCAGCAAACCGACACAAACAAGCTCTACCCACGCCAATAGAGAGCTGAGGCGGCAAAATTGCCAGCACATGTCTGGAGCAACACACACACACACGCACACGCGCACACACACACACACAGACACATATACATGTGTCAGCTCTTCTAGGGTACATGCGTTTGTGCTCTTTTCCGCCTTTTTTTATGCCTTATCTGCTGGCCAGTTGTCCGTCTGGCCCGCAGAATAATTGACTGAGGACCAGTCCAGAGCACAATGCGGTCTGTCCCCAACATCGTCCATCTGTATCTCAGCATCGCCTTGAGGTAATGTCATGGCATTTGGCACAAATCATGTCCGGCTGAACACAATGACCAACTCGCTTAGGTGTAGTCGGCGCAAAACATTCCATTCCTTCACTCCAAATCCTACTATCAAATCAGCAAAACTCGCAGCTACCCAGTGGCTTTACCACGCGGTCTAAACTCGCATGCTGGCGATATCACCCATTGCCATATGCAGAGCGTATACGGAAGCTGTTAGAACTTCCCTCCACATTTAAGCGGTTTTATTTGGAATTTGGCCACGGGCTATAGGATCTGTAATCGCAGGCTCCCGTCCCATATCCCAGACAGATGGCGCCGGAATGGAAATGGTTGGGGAAGACTCACAGGAGTGGTGCCAGGGTTAAACGAACCGCAGGTTCCCATTGTCTAATTGTATTCTCTTCTTTACATATATACAGTATATACAGGTACATACATTATGCCAGCAGAGAAAACTACCAGAGAGAGAGAGAGAGAGAGAGAGAGAGAGAGAGAGAGAGAGAGAGAGAGAGAGAGAGAGAGAGAGAGAGAGAGAGAGAGAGAGAGAAATGGATCAACATGTCTACTAGGTTTGATGGACTTTGATTTAAATGCATGGCTAAGCGGTAGTATACCCGGCCATGGCTATTCTTATTCATATACAGTACATGGGGTGCATATCAGTAAAGGGTAGTAGGGCTTTAATTACAAAACAGTCTCATCAATTAGACATGCTGCAGAAGAGACATAGCGGATGTTAGATGGGGGAGGGTGGGGGAAGCTCCAAGGGAAAAAAAGGGAACCCCTGATTGATACAGTTACAGTTTGCGCATTCCATTCTATAAGGGAACAACTGATTGCTACAGTTACAGTTGGTGCATTCCATTCTATAAGGGAACCCCTGATTGATACAGTTACAATTGGCGCATTCCATTCTATAAGGGAAATCCTGATTGATACAGTTACAGTTGGTGCATTCCGTTCTATAAGGGGACCCCTGATTGATACACTCACAGTTGGTGCATCCCATTCTATAAGGGAACCCCTGATACAGTTACAGTTCCACATTCCATTCTATAAGGCAGAGGTGTGGGGTAGGGGCCGCCTTGGACTTAATGTGACTAGATGGGGGCCGGAGTGCCAGTCACAGACTGCAAGCATGCACACACATATTTACGTACACAGCCGTAACTTCTACGCTACAGTATATCACACAAATCATATTTATTATTGAGAGTAGCTATTAATAGCTATTAATGACTTTCATTATATAGCTATTAATGACTTTCTTCATTTTATACTTGTAGCCTAGGATTAAGACATTTGCTATGAGAGATGCTATTTGTATTTATTTATTTATATATATATTTATTTATATATATATTTATATATATAAATATAAAATTCAAATTAAAAAAAATATATAAAATATAAAAATTCAAATTCAAATAGTGTCTTAGATGAAATTTGTAAATGGCTACACAACCCACAAAAGAAATGCACAAAATAAATCTTTAGTTTTGGGGTGTGTTGGGGTCTAAAATGCCTCAAATGACGGTCCGTGGCTCAAACGGAGACTAAATAGTGGGCCCTGTGATCAAAATGGTTGAAAACTCCTGTTGTACTCCTGTACACTGCTGCCTGTTCACTGTTACTTTAACAAAGCCACCACTCCGGCCTCTCTAGCGCAGCATGTTATTATTATAGCATTACCCCTGTGTTAGCGTTAGCTGCTATTGTTAGCCAGTTAGTAAAACCAGTTGGATGTCTGTGGCAATGCAACGTTATGATGCAAGAGCCATCCGAATATAGGCAGCGTGTCAGGGCTTCATGAGCAGTGATGGGTGGTTTTGAGAAAGTGGAGTTGGAAAATTGTTGTTTTAATGGATGTCTATAGAGTTGAAATTTTGGAATTTGGTCACAGGGGACTATAGCAGGCTGACAAGCGACCAAAGGAACGCTGTAGAGCTGGGCAGTCCCGCACCTCTCGTGATGTCGCCCTTGTACCAGAAATGGATTCCCCATTAATTTTCCTCATAGACTTTTCGAAAATGATCTACCGTATATAAAGACGATTACACCACGGACAAAGCCAACTCGGGTCTCAACAAATCATGACAACACACACAACATTTTGGGACGATCAAATCATTTCTAAGAAGAAAAATGAAACAAAAGGTGTTGTATCCTGCCGATTTTTTTCTCCTTGCTAATTACATATTGTATGATAGTATCGTGTGTGTTGTCACGATTTGTTGAGACCTGAGTTGGCTTTGTCCACGGCACAATCGTCTTCATATAGATCATTTTTGAAAAAGTAAGGAAAATGAATGGAGAATACATTTCTGGAACAAGGGCGACATTACGAGAGGGGCGGGACTGCTCAGCTCTATAAGGTAAACAAAGTGTGGGCGCGGTGATTAACGGAGAATTCCACAGCAAAACACTTGGTCATCCATCTACCTTGATTCCTGTGACATGATACCTAATAATACCTAATGACCTAATGCACCAGTGTGGTTTGCATTGCCGTAGGTTGTCTTTATTATACTGCGGGTATTTTAGTAGCTCCAAACTTATTTTTTCCCCCACATCACAGCAAACCATACAGTACAAGATAATTGGGCCACTCCAATCAGCCTGAGTGATTGGAGAGGAGAGTGGCAGAAGGGAGGGGAGGAGAGGAAGAGGAGAGGAGGAATAGATTATCTCTGGGATTATAGGCTGCCCCAGAATGACATAAAACTCATGCGAGTATTGAAAATGCAAGCTGTTGAGGGGCTTCAAGGGGGCATCTATGACAAAAATCAAGTGCAATATATATGATGTCGCCGCAATCAAGGTAGATGGATGCCAAATGTGTTTTGGTGAGGAATTCTCCTTTAATACAACAAATGTCTAAGTACACTTCCCGAAGGTAAATCGTGGCATAATGCTCTACAAATCATGTATATTTCTAATTGTAGGAGACAGCGAAAAAAGTAAGTGCAACTGGCTGGCAGAGGCAGAAAACAGCAATGACTGTATTTGTGGTTGACAATTCTAAAGCCTAGTGTAGATCTAGGGCGTTGGGTGGGGGGTGTTATAGTCACAGTGAAAATGGCAGACAGGTGTGACGTGCACTCATGGCAGCACACACTACGCCACCCCCCAACGATGTGAATAAAACAAGATAACAGCAATAAATTTAGCCTAACAGGATTATTAAACACGTACCATAAACAGTTTCTTTGAACATCACAGACACGCCGCAGTCACAATGTTTATTTTTTTCCTTTCCTGAAGTCAGACAGGTTGACGTTTGACTCAATGAATTTGCAAATGTTAACTGTTTTGACTTTCATGTGGTGTTCAAAGTGAGCCGAATTCACCAGCGCCAGACTCACACCCAGGCAACACAGCTGCATCACACTGTTTACACAGACAGGGAAATGTTGAGAATATTAAAAGTTCCTGTGAAAACGTTTGGAAGTAATGAGAAAATGGACTTTTGCGGACATTGCTCCGAGAGTTGCTTTGGTGTTTTATAAACAGAACTCTCATATAGGCATGTTCTTTTGTTTTCGGTCACTTTTCTCTTCGGTTCATCAGGCATTCTCTTTTTGTTATTGTGTTCTTCTTCATTCGCCGGGAAAGAATAGCTACCAAAAGAAAAAAAAAAGTTTCACGAATCCAAGGATTCTCAGAGTGAGTAATGGCTTGAAAAAGCGAATTTGGCTGCGGGTGAAGTATTCATAATGTGTGACTGTGTTTTATAAACTAGAGCGGTGCCTGTTTGGGACCTGATCTACAGCAGTGCCCATTGGGCACATGCCTTTTTGGAGCGCTGCAAGTTGGAGTACGCTGGACTGCAGCCAGGGCTGGGGTGTTTTGGGTTTTTGTTGCCACATAATCTCATCCCCTTACTGTCGGTATGGCACTAGCTCCATATACACTGGGGTAACAGGCCCAAGTAATACTCGGCCCTGATAATAGACAGACATACGCCATTGCAAACTCCACTCACTTCATGAGATCAGTCCAATGACTGATCCCATATAAACATCTTTTTCATCATATCTTTATTTTAGATTGTTTTGGAATAATATAGCATAAACATCGGCAACAGCCAAGCTATAATGTTTATAAATCACTTATTTTAGAGATCATTTAGTTCAGCATAAACCATAACAGCTCAGCTTTAATGATTATAAATCCCTTAATTTTATAGAATGTTTTGAGTACTACTAGTAATCCTAAACATTACAACAACACTTGCGTACATAAATAGCTCTTATTTGTGCCACCCTCGTTGAAAACGACACATTTTAAACTCCAGTTTGTCCCTCTTTCAGGCTGCAACAGCCTTCCCGAGCGCTGTGGTGTAGGCACCACATTCCTTTGGTAAACTTCTGAAATACTTTGCGTTCCTCGGAGTGCATCAGTGTTTTTGGTCTCGCTTCAAATCAGTAGCTGGTTAACTGATTTGGACTGAAATTCATGTATTTGGAAATACAGTAGTGCAAGGTTTTCGACAACAGGTATTCGCGCGACGTGGACGAAAATGAAAGCTGTCGCTGTCGAGGCTAATCCCATGCATACACCACTTCTGCTTCAATGTATGGGACATATTTTCTCTAGTCCTGTGTTAGTTTAGAACGGGGGTTTGCAACAGGTGGTGAGAGGATTCCAGGTGGTCCACAGGCTAAATGATGGAAAGTTGGTTAACCAGATGTAATTCTTTGTAAACATGGTTTAATTTTTACGCTCTCACTCTCAAGGAATAAAATATTAATTAGCCCTAGTTGTCTACACAAATAGAGAATGTAGGTGATTGATGGTCATTTGGATCTGTATGTTTGCCTGTTTTGTTTTCTCCAAAATCCATTTTGGGGCCAAAATGTCCTCAAATGGTGGTCCATGGCTCAAACTGTGAATAAATAGTGGGCGCTGGTATGGAAATGTTGAAAACCAGTGGTTTAGAAGCAAACATGATCTTTTTTTTTTTTTTTTTCTAGTCTTTGCAGTAGAGTGTACCAGTTTTATTGATCTTCTCACTAGCCGTTCCTTGAGCTTCCTAGTGGGTACTGTGCTTGCCAATATTATTTGTTTGTTGTGTATTTGTTGGTACTAACATTTGTTGGTACCATTATTTGCTTCTTCACTTGGCAGGTTCACACTTCTAAAAGAGATGTAAGTCTCAATGTGTGTATACTGCTTAAACAGATACATCCATTTTTGTCATTTTGAGGTCACTTTCATCACACTAAAACAGTGGTTTTCAACCTTTTTTCATACCAGGACCCGCTATTTATTTTCTTTAGTTTTTAGTCTTTACATTCCTTTGAATTCCTGAAAATTAAGTAATTCAAAGGTTTAAATATAATTTAACTCTTGAGAGTGTAAAATTTGTCAATTTGTCCATTTGGTGTCATTTTACAATCTCAAGTGTTATAGATCTGTACAGATAGATCTGTAACTCTTCCAGGGACCAACTGGAAACCTGTGGTCACACTAATAGCATGAATTGTTTTTAAAATGTAAAAGATTACATCTGTGGTCATTATATGCCCATACCCAACAATACATGCGTTTTTTATATCAAAAGTCCATAAAATTCTAATTTTACTTACTTCCTGAAAAAAAAAAAAATGCTGAGTGATCTCGTTATCTCTCTACTCACAACGATAAAAGCCTATAGAAATTAAGCTCACTTTTGATTTCAAAACACTGTGTTGTCGCCAAAACACAGATGATTCTGAATCAGTCCAAACCCCCTTCCATCTGACATCTAGATACTTCTGGGGGCCCCAAAAGGTAGTTTGTGATCTACCCAGTAGATCACAAAGGCTGTACAGCCAAGACCACATCACGTACCCCTAAGATTATTATACACGTTATATATTTATCGGCTGCGCGAATTAAAGTGACTTTATTGATTGGCATAAGAAAAGGACCTGGCAGTGGATCAGAATTCTGAACACTTGGGCAGCAGAAGGCTGAGTGATGTTGAATGAGTGACTCATATTAACGGGCACACCAATAACGGCTCAGAACACTTGTTCTCAGCCAGCACCTGCTGCTTACTTGTTTGTGCCATTTCAACATTGCAGCCCAGTCAAGGTTCATTTCTCAACAGTGTCCCTCTGATCTCTCTAATCGACCCAGTGTGTGGTTGGAGTTGAGGTGGAGGGAGAGAGAGAATAACAATACATTTTTTAAAATAAAATGGCAGTTCTCAATGACCCCTGGAGAGTTAAAAGCAGCTCCCACTGGGTATAATTCAAAATGGGAGATCTAAAGAACAGAGTTCATAATAAAGATCTCAACGGGTCTGGCCCTAATTGGGCCCCAATAAGTGTTCCCGAAGCCTGACTCGGCCCGACTAATTAGCATATAGTTTGCGCCAGGTGGCGTTGTGCGGTTCAGTCAGTGTGAGAATGAGATTTCAACAGAATATCTCCGAAATAAAGGATTTATGTAGCTCACGTTAGGCAGCCTGTGTTCCATTTAATTCCATCATGGATTCCAATTCAGCCTGGTGTGGTGAGTAAACCTATATAGCAGCTGCCCGTTCGCTTCATTCTTCTCTCTGAAGTGAAGCTGTTATGTTTACAGACCGCAGCGCTTGTGTGCATGGATCTGCTCTATAAGTTTACAAACAAACGATGCATACATGGCTTGTGGAGCTGCTCTTAAAAGTTACAAACAAGCGGATGGTTCTTACTTGGATGCCCGAGTCTCCAAGGTGTAGGTCTTGTTATCCCAGTCGTCAGGATCAGGTGCGTACACTTTCCCCAATGCCGTGGCGGCCAGCCGTCCTGTTCAAGGTAAAACACACACACACACACGCACGCACCAAAAAATTGAGCCTGGGGCAAATATGGACTGCAAAGGCAGATGCAAGGCTAACACGTCGTCCGGCTTTACTGTTTAATAATAAAGTTACTCCATCCACTTTTCGACTATTGCAACTGCGCCTGCTATTGGCAGTAGACTGCCGCGGGTCCCATAGACAAATGAAACGCTTCCGGAAAACCCGCCGTCTGTCACCCACTGTTAATACGTATTGTATTGGAATTATCCAAAAATGAACTGAAAAAAGGAAAAATATCTACAGTATATAGAGCATGAAACCAAATGAACCCTTGCGGGTCCAGTTGGTTAACCAGATGTAACTCTTTGAGAGCGTAAAAATGAACCCTTGCGGGTCCATTTGGTTTCATGTTTACACTCTCAAGAGTTAAAATATTCATCATCTGAATTTGTATGTTTGCCTGTTTTGTTTCCCAAATCCAGCCTGGAATCGAGGACAAAAGCAAAAGAAATCTTTAGTTTTGGGGTCTGTGGGGCTAAAATGACATCAAATTGTGGTCCGTGGCTCAAATGCTGGATAAATAGTGGGCCCCGCTGTCAAAAAGGTTGAAACCCACTGTGCTTCTCTATCACATGTTATGCTTAGCTGTGATTGGACCATAGCAATTTGGGGAGGGTGGTGGTGACCCCCCCAGAGGGCAAACTCAAAGGAGATCAAACTCAAAGGAGACAACGATCAGAGCCAGTGAGAGTGAGTGTAGGCTCTGATGTCAAGGCCTTTCTGTAATCTATGTAGTGAGTGCACAGGGAAGAAAAAAAACACCCTCAGCTCCTGTAATCTCTGCAGCTCTGGGTGCACATGGGGGAAACCACAGCGTTATTATTACACCTCGTCTGCTTTTCTGGGCGCGACGCGGCTGTGCTGCGCTGACAGACCATGAAGGAGCGAGGAGGAGGAGGAGGAGGAGGAGGAGGAGGAGGGCGTTGAGGTGGGAGGGTGTTATGGGATTAATGGCACCGCCGTGGGAGGAAAAGTTTTCATTCCGCGGCGGCGGCATCGTGTCGAATTCATAATCGGCCTCCTCCCCATTATAAAGTATCAAAGTTTTGTTATGCAAATGCCTGTGCGCTTGTGATCTTCTCTGTCTGCAAAGTTGCCAAAAAACCTCCCCTCTATCCTTCCTAAAAGACGATCTGAGAACGCAGAGCGCTATAACGAGCAGCACCTTGCCTTGTTTACCACTTTATTATTCTCTTTTTTTGTGCATCATCATCATCATCATCAGTGATCTCCCTCAGGGTGAAGCTGGTCCAGGTGTTTTTTGGGGCTCGTTAGCAGGGGCGGATGTAATATTTCCCAATTATGGGGGGAGGCAGGAGAAAATGGTATGGGTGTGGATTCATGAAGTCGCACCCATACCATTTTCAGTTACAGGACTTTCATTAGGCAAGCATCAATAATGACATCAGTTGTTGTTGAAGTTGCAATAGACACGCAGCATGCATAAAGCTAAAGGTCTGACTCAGAGAGTTTTCTGTTTTCAATGATGAAATGCTGTTGGTTTAGTGGTGCCACAGCTGTAGTTAGTTAGCAGTAGTAGTGTTTCAAATCATTTTAAATACTGCAGAAGCACTTACATTTTAAATATCTTGGGTTGTTTTGCATGCCATTATGTTTGGTGGGGCATTTAGGGGGGCATTGCCCCCCCATGCCCATGGCTACATCCGCCCCTGCTCGTTAGGGTTTTGATTTTGCACCAGTGCGGTGCTGTTGGGTGTAATTGTGGTAAACAACTGCCATGTTGTACGCGTGACTCATCTGGGCTGCTGTTGTTTATCCAGCTGTATGCAGTACGCTGTATGCCACTGTGGGTCGATAATAACATAATCCACCGAGTCACAGATAGGCCCACTTCCTTAAGACATTTGGACCTGACAAAATATTGCAAAGATTGGTGTCACTGTTATATCTGAAATTTGATATTTTTCAATAGCTAAACTAAATCAAACTAAACTAAACCACTAAACTAAACTAAACCAAATGAACCCGTTAGGGTTAATTTGGTTGCATTTCTACGCTCTCAGAAAAAAATGTTGAAAATGGGTGGAATTCCACTTTAACCCTTTAAAGTTCCCACCATTAAAGAAGCAGTGGAAAAATTATTTCTTTGCATTTTTTACTTCCTTTAGGCAATAATAACAAGAATCAATTTTATTTTTAACATCATACCCACCAGTTATTAAAATATAAGCCTCTACCAAACGGTAGAAATGTCACTTGAGGGTAAACGTGTAAAATGAACTAAAGTAATCCAAGAAATACTTTTTGCAATGAATAAATACAAATTCTGCTAATTAATTGTTGTGATTATGATATATTGATTGTTTTTTCATTATAATACTAGAGCGTTGCCAGTTGGCACTGGCCTGGAACGATGCAAGTTGGAAATGCATGCACCACCCAGTTTTTATTATGTTTGTGCCCTTTTATGCCCTTATATGGAGTTTATTTGTTTCGGTATGCCCAAATATGTAGTATATGCAAATTATGCATATGTCAGAACATCATTGTGACGTCAGAACGCGTGAGATCCTTATATGGAGATGTCCAAAGCCTGAACAGGGCCCCTGCCCAGAGCCCAAGTAGAGGTTTTTGTATTGTCAGAATAGGCCAGCTCCATTTATGGAGAACCGGTGCCCCAGCCCAGCCCAGGCTGGGGCATCGTCCAGAACCCTGGCAGAGGCTTTTGTGCTGGTTCTGGACAACTGGTGTACTGACGGACTTGACTGCAGACACTGCACGTCCTGTGGCGGCTGGAATGCGTATGTCAAATTGGTAGTCAGTGGGGAGAACAGTTTTCTAGTTATGTAGCTTACAGATGTATGTATATGTGTATATGCACACAGAGACAAGGTGCATTTATATTTGGATGCTGAAATAGTTGTATAAGCATGTTTTATTCATGCCTAAAACATGCTCTACCAAATGGTTGAATTGTCATTTAGAGGTAAAAGGCAGTGATGCCAGAATGATACCAAGATAATATTTTGACTATTTATGATGGAAAACAGAGCAAAATAAAAACATTTGGGCATCCACTGTTGCTAATGGCTATAGAGCTTTCTTTCTGTTTACACAGATGGAAACTAAATCATTGTATATATACATTATTGTGCAAGAAACTAAAACTTGCACTACTTGTACCATAAAGTGACAAACAACCCGTTTGGTAGAGCATGTTTTCTGAAAATTATTTAACCATTATAATTATTATTTTAATTGAATCAAGTTACATATTTACATTCAGTAACATCTCTGGAGTGGCAATATGCAGAATAAATCATCTCACCTTTGAATCTGTGGCAAAACAGAGCCTAGATGTCAGGAGTGATTTCTCTCTGTCTAAATTCCTCATTACCACCTGACTTGTAAAGCATGCTGTGTGAAGCCACAGTGACATCTAGTGGATATTTTTTGCATACTCGCCTCTACCGAATGGTAGAAATGGCTCAATCAGTTGGAATTTAGTTTGAGCATGGTTTCAATGAGAAATAGTGACTTAAAATGTGATCTACCAATTGGTCGAAAAAACCTATAAAGGGTGGAATTCCACTTTAATGCTAATAATAAACATTATTTGCATAGCACATTTCATGACATAAAATGCACCTCAAAGTGCTTTACACACCAATAGTAAATGCTAATATAATGCTAGAAAGTAATTATAATAATGCTAAGTTATGAGGCATAATATAATGCTTAGTAATAATGCTAATGCTAATAAGGTATAGAACACAACTAGGCGTTGTGGGCCTAAAGGTCTTAAGCTCCCCACGCTGTGTGAAGTGGAGCAGAGAGTGTGTTCCAGTCAGCCAGCAGACAGGCTCCTACAGTTACCAAGGTACAGCAATAACTACAACAGAACGTGAGAATGCAAGATAAGGGAGGGGAGAAATTGAGTGGCTGGAGATAAATGTTGCCATCAGCGAAATTGTGTTCGAAAAAGAAGGGGGAAATGTAGTACGTGTTGCTGCATTCGCCGTGTCCATGCAACCATGGCTGAAGTGGAGAAGGCAACGCAAAGCAGAATGCACTGCAACAGATTAAAACAAAGGTGCTGCACGGCTCAACAACACCACGAAGCTGAGAAAACAGCTAGTGGTGCATGATGAATATTGTTTTTTATTTAGTTTTACTTCTCCACGGAAAGAGCAGCAGACATGCTTCACGGTAACAGGTACTCATAGCTTATGGAAGACCTGTTGAAACGCATTAATATTTATCGCAACCTGGCTATTTCCTGGCGAGTTTCTTGTAACCGAATAGACCTTCAGGTAAGCCCCTCCCAAACTGCTATGGTCCATTCACAGCTAAGCATAACGTGTCAGACAAACCTCTCCACCAATAGCCTTCCTATATGATAAAAAATAAATGTCAGCAGTAAAATATGTCGGATGATGATGTTTATACAACACAACGCTTCTTTAAAGAAACTATTCGTCATAGGTGCGACTTTTCAGTTGCCACCTGAAATAAAGCAGCGGGGTTGGGAAGGAGCGCTTGTTTTACCCTGCCGGCTACTACTAGTAGGGCGGGGCGAAGGAAGTTTTACTGATGTTAGGTTTTAGGCATAGCCTATAGGCTATAGTTTTACTGAGGTTATGTTTAGGGTTAGGCTAGGGTTAGGGTTAGACGGTGCTTTATGCACATAACCTCAGTAAAACTATGCTTCACCCCGCCCTACTAGTAGTAGCCAGCAGGGTAAAACAAGCACCCCTTCCCAACCCCGCTGCCTTATTTCGGGTGGCAACTGAAAAGTCGTGTCATAGGTCGGTTTAATGGCTGCCATGTTTGTTGTTTGACACTGTAGCTGTTGCACTATTGACTGACGGGGCTGCTGGCCAATCAGCTGCGCCCAACTGCGACTCTCATTGGATAAATATATACATATTGAAGTAGAAACAACAGTACAAAATCCAACCAATCCCCCCCCCCACCGCAGAACGCTTGATCAACAACCCCTCAGCCCCTCACCTCTGCGGCTGTGTACGTAGACGTCCTTCTCCCCTGCCTGGTGAGCGTTGTCGTTCTGGTCCCCGATGGTGACGGTGAGCGTGCTGGTGGTGGTCCTGGGGGGCCGGCCGCTGTCGCTGAGGACCAGCGGCAGGCGGAACTCCCTCTGCCGCTCCCTGTCGAACCTCCGCAGGGCCGTGAGCGTAGCCGAGCCGTTACCGTGGTCACGCAGGTGGAAGTCTGGGCCAAGAGGGAATACAGTTAAAGGTGGAAGTCCACCCATTTTCAACATTCTAATGTGTCATTAGTATGCCCTAGAGGTGCTGGGTGGACATGATAAAAAAGTTCCCCCATTCTGTGTTCCCAAGAAATGGAGGTCTGAAGAAAACCACTAACATGGTGAAACATCTTGATGACATCATCAAGATGTATTTTCACCATGTTAATGGATTTCTTTAGAAGCTTCTTTTTTCCTGCTGAATGTGATGTCAAATTCTGCAAATCCCATACAGTATGTCAATGGTATTTGCTAACAGATGTCACTGTTTCCACTGTTTTGCCTGTTTTCATTACAGCTCAACATGCAGCCTTTCAGTAAACCCCACAGAAAACGCCAAACCACAGAAAATCCACTGAATGGTCAACATGTAGGTTAAATGTTCAGCCGAAAACCTTGAAAAATAGTTAAAATGAAAAAATCTAAATAACAATGGGAGAGTGTTGAGACATACAGTAGATTGCTTTCATCATCATCATCATCACTGATCTCTACCCGTTTTTTTTTTTTTTTTTTTTTCGGCCTTCCCATATCCACCAGACTCATTTCTCTACCAGTTGCTGAACTTATCTGAAATAGTTGGAATCATTAGAGCGAATCATTTATCGGTACTGTAGTTACCCAGATGCGAATGGATTCGATTGTTTGGTATATACAGTGCTGTATGTATCACTGTGACACCCTGCTGCTACAGTAAAAACAGTTTTATTTTTGTTTGTGACAAATAAAAGCTCTTGATTGTTCGCAGACAACAAGTAGGCGGGGAGGGTTGGGGAGGACACTAGGAAGGAACGGGGAGGCAGAGGAGGGTTGGTGAGGGGTTGTCCACGTCTACTGCTAGAGATATGAGTCAGTGGAATATCCTCCCCACACACATCACCATCACAACAAGCACAGGTTAAAAGGATCACTGGCTAATGAGACAAATATGTCTTAAAACACTTTATTACATGGCTTGAATGAATGCTCCAATCAGAATCCAGCGTTCTGGTCATGTGAGCGGTCACATAATACACTATAATCACCGCGCTATATTTGACCGCTGCATAAACAAGTTCCCCAAAGTGCAAACAGCTGTGTTCATATCAATCCGCGCTGCGCTTCTGCATTTAGTTCCAGCACGCCGTTAGCGGGTCCATTTGGTTAGCTACGTATTTGGTTGTTTACATGCTGTTGCCGTCACCCTCTCAAGGACCACTGGTGGTCCTCGGACCACTGGTTGAAAACCACTGACGTAAGCCATGTAATAAGCGGGATAACACCCTTCAAACGGGTGATTTGTTTCCTAACTAACTGACCTCGGCTGCGCCTCGGTCAGTTTCCTAACTAATAGGAAACAAATCACCGGTTCGTCAGGTGTTATCCCTTACATAGTTGCCTTGTATAACTAAAATGTTGAGATAAAAACACCTTCAATATCTTATTTCTTTCATAATATTTCACTCAATAGGAACTTCTAATGTCACATGTTGATGATGTCATGTGTCCATGAATGATCCTGCATGTGATGCTCATTCATTTTACAAAGTAGTATATACAGTATTTGTCATTAGCATGTGCATTCCATGCATTCCAAGTACTAGGGATGTGGCTGGGTCACACATGGACATATATGACATCATCAATCCGCGACAGGAGCAGCCACTATTGAGCAAAAGTTTGGCTCTTTATTAAACAAATAAAATAATTAAGGTGTTTTTATTTGTTTAGTTACAGGGGGCACTAGGGTGGATCTTAAAACGTCAAGTTTTGATTTTCTTGTGTCTCACCCCCTAATTATGTTCCAATGTACAAAAAACTGCTTTGGCTAAAATTTGGTTGAATTTGAAACATATTTAGAGGTAGCTCAATCAAGTTAAAGATTGTACATTTTAGTAGTTTAAAAACGAATTGCACTGCAGGCATTATTCTTATACTAAGCACAGAGATTCTATGTTTTAAGATTGTAAATCTAAACACAAATCTGATGATTACATGTTTGTCATGTCAAACCAAAATTAATTATTATAAGAAATACTGTACTAATGTAGAAAATAGAAAAGCAAAGAATGACAAATTGCCATTTCTCTTTCAATGTGCAGAATACCATGTCTTTAGTGCAATCTTCAACTATAGCCTACTCACAACACAACAAGAACACAGCCCCATTTCCATGTTTACCCTCAAAAGTCACTGCAGTATAATAATACAGGTGTTACTGATCAATGAAAGTTTGTTTATGGCTATCCAGATACTTGGCCGATAGTTCTGCACAATTTGCAGCAAGTACTGGAGTTGGGACTCGTCTTTAGTGAGTCACAACAATATTTCAATATTCTTGAATTAGGGCAACCCAACACTCTGCATGATCATTGACCATGTTCATTGCCTTCACTACAGCCAGAGCTTCTTGGTAGTCTTCCCTGGGCTCCCACTCATCAGGATCAACAGCAAGGAAGTCATGTGGGAGATCCATCATTTTCAACAGCGTCATGGATTGGGAGACAAAATCCTCAATGTTCTTCCCTGCAATTGTTGCAAGGTCAACAGTAATTCTATTCATGTGCTGTTCATCATTTTCATGTCCATCTTCCATGGCTCTCACCATCAGCTTCTTTGTTTGTGCACTCACTGGACTGTAAAACAATGCAAGTCCGACGACCTCTGGAGTGAAAAGCCACAAGTGATTGAGAAGCAGGTTTAGACACCTTTATCGATGAATATTCCAGCAACAATTTTAACAGCCGCAAGTCATTTAGTGGAGCGCATCCATGCTTTCACATGAATGCAAACTGCAAACATTTCTTCCCTGCGTGTCAGTTTGAATTGGCCATGAAACATCCAGATCTTCAAACAATTAATAACCTTTGCCATCCAACGGGCATGATGGGTAACTCCTGGAGCCAGAGCTCCAGGAGTTACCCATCATGCCCTTTGGAAGAAAAATCATGCATGGATTTGTGCATGTTTGCATTCATGTGAAGGCATGGATGGTGGCACCTGTTGCTGTAAGCGCTCCACGAAATGACTTGCAGCTGTTAAAATTGTGGAATATTCGTCGATAAATGCTGAGGTGTCTAAACCTGCTTCTCAGAAGTTTTCCAATCACTTGTGGCTTTTCACTCCAGAGGCCGTCGGACTTGCATTGTTTTAGTCCAGTGAGTGCACAAACGAAAAATCTGATGGTGAGAGCCATGGAAGATGGACATGAAGATGATGAACAGCACATGAAGAGAATTACTGTTGACCTTGCAACAATTGCAGGGAAGAACATTGAAGATGTTGTCTCCCAATCCAAGACGCTGTTCAAAATGATGGATCTCCCACATGACTTCATTGCTGTTGATCCCGATGAGTGGGAGCCCAGGGAAGACTACCAAGAAGCTCTGGCTGTAGTGAAGGCAAAAACATGGTCAATGATCATGAGTGTTGGGTTGCCCTAATTTAAGAATATTGAAATATTGTTGTGACTCACTAAAGACGAGTCCCAACTCCAGTACTTGCTGCAAATTGTGCAGAACCATTGGCACAAGTATCTGGATAGCCGTAAACAAACTTTCATTGATCAGTAACAACTGATTATATTGCAGTGACTTTTTAGGGTAAACATGGAAATGGAGCTGTGTTCTTGTGTGCTGTGAGTAGGCTATAATTGAGGATTGCACTAAAGACATGGCATTCTGCACATTAAAAGACAAATAGCAATTTGTCATTCTTTGCTTTTCTATTTTCTACATTAGTATTTCCTATAACTAATTAATTTTGGTTTACATTACAAACATGGGGTGTGCTTGAAGAAGGCAGCTTGACATACTTGTACATCAAGCTGTCTCTATAGAAATAGGAGATAGGCGGCTGACCACAGGGCCTCATGGCTCGGTAGAAAAACAACAATGTGATGTACAGTGTGTGCGTGCGTTGTCTAGTGTACCTATTTTCTAATTTCTACATTAGTATTTCCTATAACAATTAATTTCGGTTTGCCATGACAATCATGACATGTAATCAGATTTGTGTTTAGATTAACAAGCTTAAAAAATAAAATCTCTGTGCTTAGTATAAGAATAATGTGCCTGCAGTGCAATTCGTTTTTAAACTACTAAAGTGTACAATCTTTGCCTTGATTGAGCTACCTCTAAATTTACTTCAAATTCAACCAAATTTTAGCCAAAACAGTTTTTTGTACATTGGAACATAATTAGGGGGTGAGACACAAGAAAATCAAAACTTGACGTTTTAAGATCCACCCTAGTGGGCAAGTATAATGACATATTTGTCTTATTAGCCAAAAATGAAGCGAAGCTAAGCCGAAAACCGGAAAACAAACAAGTCAAAACTACAGGAGAGAACAACAATAATACAAAGCGAGCTTTATGAACCTTGGGAGTGCGCCGGAGACTGCAGGGCCAGAGAGAAGGGTGGTCCGTGCTCGGACGAGTCCCTGTCCACCACGTGCAGCAGGGTGGAGGTCCGGTTGAGGCGCAGTGTGTGGGGCGGGGGGCTGTTCTCCCACAGCAGAGGGGCGTACGGGGCCTCCAGCTCCGGGGCGTTGTCGTTGACGTCCAGCAGGGGGAGGTGCAGCGTCACGCTGCCGCTCAGCGGTGGGGAGCCGCGGTCCACCGCCAACACCACCAGCTCATACCTACAGGGGGTGGTGTTGGTACCGTCACTGCATTGTATATGTAGGTGGCGAATATTCATGATTATTTTTCATTTTTACGCTTTTGACATTGGAGCATATACAAATCAAAACTGCCTTTTATGCTTTGTAAAATAAAATGCACACGTCAGACAACTAACTTAAAGCTGCACATTTAACTCTTCTTCTACTTCTAATATGCCAGTCTAGCTTGGCCTAACCTGAAATGACTTTGGCCTGGAGGGGGCGGAGTTGCCGTCTGTTTTTAGACGGCAGATGAGCTGATCTGATTTGATCTCACCAACGTGTCGTCATCCCCGGCCCCTCCTCCGCCCCTCCACTGCAGTGCTACGTCACATCATTTAGAGAGACGCCCACCCCGAAAGGTTGACTCCCCCCTCTAGGCCACTGTGGGTAGCAAATTAGTCCAGGCTTTCCGTTTTCGTGCAAGCCTGGGTGTCGAGGCTAATGCCAGTCCGAACAGTGATCCGACACAGGGGTGAGGAGTAAGGAGTCTGTTATTCTCCATTGTTGGGCTTTACACAAGATCTTTTTTTTCTTTTATTATATATTATTCTCTGATATTGGTATTTGGTATCAGCATCGGCCAACCCAGAAATTGTGGGATCAGAAATTTAAAAAGTGTATCGGGAAATTGCTATTTCCTATACAATAAAACATTGTTTTAATTGTTTTATGTTGCACACATGTTTTTCCACTGGATAGAGCTTACCGATTGGGAAGAGATTTTGAAGGTCTGGTTCCAAAAATGAGCCAGTACTTGATGTGAACATGATATTTTATGATATTGGAGTGAATGAGCCCGGCTGGAAAGTGTCCAACCCATGGTTGGTCAACACAGAGGGTGGGGCTTATGGAAAGGTCTATTATCTCAGGATAATTGAGATTAGGCAAATGTGTAACCCAGGGGCGGATGTAACATGTCCCATTTGGGGGGGGGGGGGTAAGAGAACATGTAGGAGGGGCAAGAGAAAGTGGTATGGGGGCGGCTTCATCGCCCGTGTCGCTTCGCGCCACGGGCGATGAAGCCACTCCCATACCATTTTCAGTTACAGGACTTTTATTAGTCAAATAAAGCATCAATAATAACATCAGTTGTTGTTGAAGTTGCAACAGACACGCACCATGCAAAGCTAAAGGTCTGACTCAGAGAGTTTTCTGTTTTCAATGATGAAATGCTGTTGGTTTAGTGGTGCCAAAATTGTAGTTAGTAGCAGTAGTAGTGTTTCAAATCATTTTAAATATAAGCACTTTAATTTGAAATATCTTGGGTTGTTTTGCATGGCATCGTGTTTGGGGGGGGGGGGGGGGGGGGGGGGGCAGACTGGGTATTTAGAGGGGCACTGCCCCCCCATGCCCTGCCCATGCCTAGATCCGCCTCTGGTGTAATCATTCTAACAGGCTTACTCGTACCCTGTCAGTGTCTCACGGTCGAGGGGCCTGGCGACTGTAACCACACCGGCTCTGTTGACAGCGAAGTGTCCCAGAGGGTCTGACTCTGGTGAGATGCTGTACAGGACATCACCGTTCAGCCCTGCGTCCAGGTCACTGGCCACTACCTGTACGGGAGCAACAGGAAAACTGATCAATTTCATTTATTATTGAAAACAATTGATACATGATTTAGCAAACTAAAAATGTATTTTCTGTGGCCTTCCGGTCCCCCTGGTAACACGATGTGCACATGCACATACTCTACAGTGGGGGGAAGCGCAACAGGCCAACAGCACATGCATGCAACACATCCCCCCCCCCACTCAATTCTGATTGGAAGAAGGCAACTCTCATCCTGATTGGACGAAAGGCCTTCCTCCCGAAGTTCAAAGTGAAACTAGGGTTTTCTGACCCCACTAGGGACAGTGGGGTGGTCAGCACACACTATACCAGGGATGATTATCCCATGAACAAGAAGAACAACAACAACAACAACAATATTTGAAATAACTGAAATCACTTACTACAGTAGACCTTTAAAGGACCACTTCAACACTTTTCAACGTATCTTGATATACGTTGTAATAGGTCCTCACTAATGTACACGATAAACTGTTTCTCACAGGAGGGCCGTGGGCAGTTCAGAACACTGGGCCTTCTAGGGTTAAATTGAGCAACTATATAAATTCACCATTTCAACCTTTTTTTGCGCCGATTCATTGATAAAAATCCAAACGCAACAGAAACACAAGAGAAGCGGGGGTAGGGGCTCCCACCCACCTACCTGTATGACGGTGGTCCCCAGGGCAGCGTCCTCGGGCAGCGGGGGCAGCAGGTGGAAGGCGGGGGTGAAGACAGGGGCGTTGTCGTTGTGGTCGTCCACCTGCACCAGGCAGTGGATGAGGCTGGAGAAGTCAGAGTCCTCCACCCTCACCGTCAGGTTGAAGCGCTGCTCCCCTGCCTTCTCATAGTCCAGCCTCTCCTTCAGCCTCATGGTGGCGCTCTGCTCCGTGCGGTGCTTGGACATGTAGAACCTCTGCTCAGGGTCGCCTGGGAGAGCACAGAGGTCGTGATAATAGGGTTTAAAGCACAATAGAAAATCTTCTTGATTATTAATGTACAAATGTAAATAACGCGTGAGTGTGTGTGTGTGTGTGTGTGTGCGTGTGTGCGTGCGTGCGTGCGCGCGTGCGTGCGTGTGTACATGTGTGTGTGTCAATTAACTCTTGAGCTATGGCAGCTATAGCAGACTGGACAGGTATAAGAAAGACAAGCCATGCCTAAATAATACGTCATAGAACAACAGTGTTGACACGTCGTTACATTTATTTATTTATTTATTGAACAGTTGTGGGTTGATAGTCGATACTGCCAGAGTTTTTTGTTTAAAGGGTAATTTCACCCTTTTTTGCAAAACAATATGTGTTAATGACATTTAGAGGATTTAGAACACTTTCCTGGAGGGCTTGTGTGTAATTTGTTGTTTTTGATTTTATCAGTGAGTCCAGTGTCCCTGATGTCATTAACACTACTTCCCAATTCCCACAGTTCTTTGGTACGCGCGCACGCACGCACGCACGCACACACACACACCCACACACACCCACACACACACCACCCACACACACACACACACACACACACACACACACACACACACACACACACACACACACACACACACACACACACACACACACACACACACACACACACACACACACACACACACACACACACACACACAAATGTAAAAAATGGTGTCCCTTTAATTGACTGGACCAGTCCCACCTGCCACCACGGTGAAGGCCAGCTGTCCGTGTACGCCGCTGTCCAGGTCCACAGCGCTCAGCTCCAGCACCGGGGTGTCGGGCTCGGCGCTCTCCGACACGCGGGCGCCGCACCACTCCTCCCTGAAGCGGGGCACGTGGTCGTTGACGTCCGTCACCATCACGGTGGCCGTGGCCGTGCCCGTCATGCCCCCTCCGTCCTGGGCCTCCACCACCAGCCGGTGGCTCTCCGCCGCCTCCCGGTCCAGGCCCTGAGACGCCACAGAGATGGTGCCCGTGCTGGCGTCGATGCTGAACATGGCAGCGCCGCTGTCGCCGCCCGCCTGGACGTTCTGGGTGATGCGGTAGGTGAGGATGGCGTTCTGTCCCACCGCCGCGTCGTCCAGGTCCAAAGCTGTTGATTTGTAAACAACGATAGACCGATTATTGAATTCGGTACTCCGTTTTATAGCATTTAAATGTAAAAGAGGCAACTTTAGTGTAAGCAAATAAAACAGATTTGTTTAAAATCAGTATCTAACTCCACCTCACCTACACTGTTGGTTCATTATGAATCTGCTGGAGACTGCTGCGCTGTGTTGTGATTGGCTAAAACGCTGCCTCACCCCACACAACCCCCCTGCCCTCACAAATTGGTTTTGTTTTCATGATATGTTGACAACCACAAAGTTCTGGACTGTCTGCAGGACGAAGCAAGTGTCTGTCTGCAGGGAAACAGCTGCAGCATCAAAGTAGAAGCAACGTAGAGGGGGGAAAATATAGCTATATATCTATTTTGTTTTTTGGTTAAAAAGTTGCCTCTATTACCTAGCAAGTAACCACTCAATCCATAGCAAGCTTAACATCTAAACCAGTGGTTTTCAACAGGTGGTCTGGGGACCACCAGTGGTCCTTGAGAGAGTTCCAGGTGGTCCCCAGGCTAAATGATGGACAGTTGGTTAACCAGAGAGCGTGAAAATGAAACTAAATGGACCCGCAAGGGTCCATTTGGTTTCATTTTTACGCTCTCAAGAGTTAAAATGTTCTGCTAATGCTAATCTGCATTAGCCCAAGTCTACACAACTAGAGAATGTTGAAGATTAATGGTCTTTTTGGTCTGTATGTTTGACTGTTTTGTTTCTGAAATCCAGCCTCGAATTGTGGACAAAAGCAAAAAAAAAAAAAATGTTTTAGGTCTGTGGGGCTAAAATGACATCAGATGGTGGTGCGTGGCTCAAATGATGAACAAATAGTGGGCCCTGGTATCAAAAAGGTTGAAAGAGACTGATGCAAACGACACACCGTACCTGTCATCTCCATGACGAAGGTCCCGGGGGGCGAGTCCTCGGCCACGCTGCCCAGGCAGCCGTCGTGCGCGCAGGGGAAGGAGGGCGCGTTGTCGTTGATGTCCCACACGTTGACGATGACGTCGGTGAAGCCGGTCAGCCCGTCGCCCTCCTCGTCGGTGGCCATGACCACGAAGCGCCAGACGGCGCGCTCCTCGCGGTCCATGGTGCGCTGGGCGTACATCTCCCCGCTCACGTCGTTGATCATGAACTGGGCCTCGGCGCCCTGGCCGTGGATGGAGTAGCGGATGGCACCCTGGTCTGCGTCCTTGTCTGGGTCAGTGGCCGTCACCTGGAGGGGGGTTTACAACCAAAAAATAGCATCTAAGAATATAGGGTGAGCAGGTGTCCCCCCGCTTTGTCTGGGACACTGGGACAGTCCCATCACGTCCCAAGACTTTTGAGGTGGCACCACAAATTGAGACCCTGTGTAGCAACTAAGGCTGTTGAAAATAACAACTTAACCCATTGTTTCCTGTCTAGATTTCTAGTTTCTGAAAAACATAATATTCAAAGATTTTCATGATTTTTCAAAAATAGCAGAGATACAAGCTCATAGCTCATAGAGCTTGTAGATCTGCTATTTTTCAATAGTTAAAACATAATGCTTAGAACACCAAAATGCGTTCAGTACACTAAGGGTCAATTAGTTAAATTCATTTTGTTGATTAATCTGATTAAAATTTTGAATTCAATGAACTCAAGTGCACACTGACTCAACCCATGAGCATTTCCTCATTGAAAAAATGGGTAGAGCACGGTTTTACAGAGACATATAGCTGTGTGTCTCCCTGTAACCAGAGCCATAGAGTATAGCTGGAGGATCTACAAGCATTGGGTGCTTGTAGCTCACCTATTTAGATAAATATTTATGAAATAAACAGATCTTTTTTTCCAGATTCTTTTTCTTTTTTAAAATGTTTAAACAGGCATATTTTGGACATAGTTTGAATGGTGATTAATCATGATTAAATTAATTTTAAAGGTGTAATTAATTTGATTTTTAAAAAATCAATCAATAGCCCAAGTAGCAACACGTAGTCCTAGATTTTCGTCACCGCTAAACCCCTTATCCCTTAACTTCTCTGCCTTTTTAACCTATTAAAAAAACATGTTTCAACAGTAAAATGGTCAGTCTGCAAGTTCACAATGTGTCAATAGATTGGTACGTTGGACTATTCCAAAAAGTAAAGAAGTCAAGGCAAAAGGTAAAGAGGTCAGGGGAAAGGGGTTTAGCACGTGGTGAAACAATGGTGGTGAAGCATGTGACATATTTTTCTATAATATAATAATGTAATAATGTGTACATTATGAACAAACACACAGCAACTCTTTATAATAAATACATAATAAAAGCCCATAATGCAATTTGTTACAGTGTAGATCGAGGACCTGAGGACGTTTTAACATTTTGTCAGGGATACATGGCCTGACGCATATCAAAGGTGCGATCCTTGAAATGAAAAAGTAAAGAAAAAAAATCACTCATGTGGAACTATTAATCCACCCACATGGTGAAATGGACACCACTTGACCCACGGTGTCCAGCAGTGGAAGTGCTTATCCAGCCACAGCAGTAAATACTGGACATAGTTATTCACACCCCCTACAGTCAAGGATTTTTATCTTTGCAGTTAAAACGCGACCTGCATCAAATGCACGGTTCTTCTAGGTCACCACACTTCACTAGTGGGAAAGGCAGGAGTAAAAACATATGCTACAAAATTGATATACTCTGTTATAAGTAAAGGTATTAAAAGAGTTTGTAGCAGGTCTACAAGTTCACACCACTGTGAACATAGGCGATTTTAGGTTCTCCCAGCAGAGGGGGCACTTATTGACCTGTAACTCTTGCTCCCAGGAGTTAAATTACAGTACTGTATATATAAACATCTAAATTATGTAATTTTCAAGAATCTCCATGATTTCAAAATGTAGAAGAATTGTTATTTTTGACCAATATTTTGCAGCTACAGTATCTCTGCAAAATTGTGGACAAAAAAAAATAAAATCCTTTGTTTTGGGTCCGAGAGACTAAACTCGACTTCAAATGGTGGTGCTCCATGGCTCAAATGCAAAATAAATAGTGGGCCCTGGAATGAAAATGGTTGAACTAAATATGGTGGACCAGTACAAAACCTTTTTTATTCTGGGCCATCAGGGGGGCAAATGCCATCTTCCTAAAATCGCCAATGACTGTGAACTTGTACAAAGGCTATTTTCAAATGGCTTAAACAAATGAAAACGAATGCCACTCAAACCTTGAATGTATTGTTTGAAATAATAATCCAAATCCACAAAGTAACTACAGCAGTACCTAAACCTTTCAAATAAACGCAGTGGATATGGAGCTGTAGTAGAAATGAAAAAAGGCAGGAAAAAAGCACTCAAGTATTTAAATGCACTTCTACTTTCCAGCCACTTGCATGCATTTTTAAAAGGGAAGCCGCTGTGTCATTGTCTCTGGAGCCAGACTGTTGACTGAAACGATGTTCAGATGCTTCCATCATGAACTCGGCACAAAGGAAGTCATTAAAGTGCTGGCATTTTATCCAAGAGGATGAAGCAGAGTAGAACAGAGCGCATAGATCTGTAACACTTTCATTTGTGTGACACTGTGCTGTGATTAAGGGCATTAATACGCACAAAAGAGAAGGAGAACATTTTTTAGCCCAACAGACCCCAAAACTAAAGATTTCTTTTGTTTTTGTCCACAATTCTAGGGTGAATTTCGGAGAAAACAAAATAGTCAAACATAGATCACACAGACACAACACAGATCAAAATGACTATTAATATTCTACATTCTCTAGTTGTGTAGACTTGGGGTTAATAGTAATACAGATGATGAATATTTGTAATGTGTAAAAAATGTGTAAAAAAGAAAACAAATGGACCCGCAAGGGCACTTAAATGGAAAACATGTAACTGTAACTTCATTCAATTGAAACTTCATACTCATTTTACAAATTTATATTATATTTTTTATATATTTTTCAATCCATTCATGCTTTATAAACTACATAGTGTCTAGGAAAACAAGTACTGTATGTACGCTATGTAATCTGCATTTTAGCCAAATGGACCGCGTCCATTACAGATATGCCCCCCACCCTGCTGGGACACCCAGCAAGGACTTCCAGAAGAACGTAGTGCTTGTAGATTTTTTTCTTGGTATGGTATGGTATGGTATGGTATGGTATGGTATGGTATGGTATGGTATGGTTTATTCTTTAACCCCCGAGGGGAAACAAGTTTCACCACCAAAGCGTACAAACAAACAACGACATACAGTACAAAAACATGTCATACATCAATGATGTATAAACAAATAGCAATGACATACAGTACAAAGGTCACACAAAACAACACTGTACAATACAAGTCACGAACACAAAGACACAAGAGAGGCCTCACGTACAGCGCCAGTAGTGTTCGTTAAAGAATTTAACAGCAGCAGGTACAAAAGATGTTCAGTATCGCTCCGTGGAGCAAGAAGGCATGCGAAGACTGTTGCTAAACGAACTTCGCAGAGCAAAGAAATACCTTAAAAAGTGGATGACCCTCATACGAGAATACGAGGTATTTACTGTAGTTTAGTCCTTGTTCGCCTGTCGATGGTAGTCTCCAGGGGAACTAAAGGAAGGCCAACCACTGATCCAGCCTTCTTAATGGTTTTATTTATCCTGCTTCTATCCATGACCGTGATGCTACCCCCCCCCCCCCACCGCAGAGCACAGCATAGAAGAGGACGCTAGCGAGGATGCCCTGGTAAAAGACATTAAGAGTGACCTGCTGACGACAAAAGATCTCAGCTTCCTTAAATGAAAAAGGCGTGACTGCTGTTTTGATCACAGCATTTGAATTTGCCTTCCAATCTAACTCACACCTAGATATTTATAAGATTGGACTATTTCCACATCCTGCCCCTTGATGATGACTGGTGAGAGAGTTGCTTTCTTCCTACTGAAGTTAATAACTAGTTCTTTGGTTTTAGTGACATTAAGCTCCAGGAACCTGGTGTCACACCACAGCGTGAAGGAGTCTATCTCCTTTTTGTAGGCCCCGTCGTCACCTTTGTTAATGAGACCAATAAGAACCGTGTCATCAGAAAATGTCTGCATGTGGCAGGAGGACACACCGGATCTGCAGTCTGAAGTATAGAGCGTAAAAAGAAAGGGAGCTAATACAGTTCCCTGAGGGACCCCAGTTTTGGTCCAAATCACATCAGAGACTGTATCATCCAGTCTGACAAACTGTGGTCTAGGAACCAGGTACTTAAAACACCAGCTAATTCTTAATAGGTAAAGCTAATGCTAGCTAAATGCTTCAAACGCCACAAGGGGCTCCAATACGGGGTGTGTGTGGGGTGGGGGGGTGCCCTGATGTGCCAAGCAAGCAGAAACTGTGTATGTCTGTGCGGTACATTTTCAGGTTTTCATCAGTGGCGTTATCATTATTCATCGGCCCGTTGGGATATCTAGTGGCTATTGGCACGGCTCTCTATGTCACTTGGCAAATCCCACTGTGCAGCTGGCTGTTGTAATAAACCACATGTCACACAAACACACACACACACGCAAAAAAAAAAAAAAAAAAAACAATAAATAAACAGTTGCATCTATTTGTCTGAGTAAATAGTGTTTATAAAGACAATTAGCACAGCAGGTTGACTGCTGTTTTTTATGTCTATATTCTCAATTGGGGCAGGGGGGCTCTCCTTATGTATTACAGCCTTTTTATTTCCTACAGTATTGGGGCAACTCATCTGGCGTTATGATTTACATAATCACAGCTACGCAGTCAGCACATTACCCATCCTCTGCGCATTAAGTTCTTAAGCATTATGGCTAAGTTGTTCTTTTTCTCACACACACACACACACACACACACACACACACACACACACACACACACACACACACACACACACACACACACACACACACACACACACACACACACACACACACTACACAAATGAAAATTCTAACCTCGTATCTCCATATTTGAGATTTTCATGTTTTAATGCCATATTTGTACAAAGTGTTTCTCAAATGCAGCGACAAATGGCAGATCTCTAGAGCTTTTTGTTCCTACTTTGGTTAAGTCTTTGGTTGAGTCTTACCAAAGTAACAAATTTGGACTAGCTTTCCTCTCGACAGAGACAATGTGTGAGTGTGTGAGTGCGTGTGTGCGTGCGCAGTCTGCGCACACAGGTGCACGTGCCTCTCCTTCCATATGCCTTCTGATTGTGTTCCAGGTGTCTTTAATTTGCTTCTAAATTGTTAAAAGTCCGTGCTTAAATCCAACGCGGTGGCAACGTGAGCCTCTAAAGTCTCGGGGAAATCCTGGCACTCCGTAAAAGAAAAAGTGTGAATGTGGAAATGACTACACGGCTGCAATGTGTTCCCTTGTAACTGCAGAGATTAAAAAACACTTTCCTGAATTAACTTTGCCGTGTGAAAAAGCCACTTAAGGCCCTACTGCATATATGTTATATTGCGCTCCCCGGAGGTCTATACTAGGTCTTGGTGTAAAGTTGTTCTCCCAAGTTTACACCAAATTTCTCACATGTAATGAGTCTGTGAATCTGCCATTTTTTGTGGATGTTTGTCCCAGAACAGGAGCATTAGGTTTCATATGGTTATAATGCACGCCTTACCCACATGGAAAGAAAATATCTGAAATTGGCCCCCGACATACATACAGTATATTTGTTAATAGATGCCATACAGTATATATGTAATTGGCCCCCTACATACAGTATATGGACCTGACCAGACAATTGCACGAGTCCCTCCGAGCCAAGTCAAGTTTTTTTTAGGTTGTGGGCGAGTCAAGTCGAGTCGAGTCCACACAGTTGGGCGAGTCAAGTCGAGTCAAGTCGCATGGTTGTTTCGAGTCGCGTCGAGTCACAATGTTTTCAAGTCAAGTCACTGGTTTTCAAGTCAAGTCACAGGTTACAACTTCCTACGGTCAAATGTAAAAAAATATATATATATCAGTTTTATCAGTTATCAGTTTTGTTGCAGTGTAACTTGAATTAGGCCTATATAAATGAAAGAAAAAATGTATTAATAGAGATGAGAGTTACAGTACAATTGTGCTTGTGTAGCATTTTGTAGAGAAGGCATACCTGCACGCACACGGATCATTAATTTAACATAGTGTTCATTTTTCATCAGGCACTAAGTTAGCTACCTACTCGTGTACTACACTCAGTTGCCAACTGCCAAAATCCAAAATGCACTAGTGGCACTTCCAAAACGCACTACAAGGAGCTAGAGCAGTGTTTTTCAACCCAGCTCACTATAAAAGCACTAGTAGTGAATATCACCTTGAGTTTTTCAATCATTTTGGTGCTAGGGGGGTCTGGAAAAAAAGCTAAATATAGTGTCAAATGCGTGAAGTTGGCAACACTGAGTCTATGACTACACGTGCATTTGTTTTGGTGGGATGGGGTCCTACCGTCCTTTGGAGAGCAGAGCTGGCGAAATAATAACTGGACTAAATAAAACTATTTAGCGAGAAGAACGTACCGGTGGAAAGGGGAGGAATGAATAACTATTTTAGGTGGAGGTTGCGTGGAGTGAGGTTTTAACCCCAACAACTGGATACATGTTATGAGAAGTGAGAATTTTGGAAGATGGATTGCTGCCTTCCTAGTTTCTATATGGATGGATGGATGGATGGATGGATTATTATACAGCCAGTCACATACGGACATACAGGAGCCCAAATCAGCGTTCGTGACAGTGGTGAGTGATATTGTTTTCTGTTGTTTGGCCATCCTCCGTTTCCCATCAGAATGGAAGTTTTTAAAAGCAAATTTGACAACCTTTGGTGATTGTTGTGCAGACGAGGACGAGGTTGTCGCTCAGGAGTAGCAGTGTTTGTTTCTGTGTGTGGTGTAGTGTGGCTGCTGTGGCGTATGGCCTGATCAGAGTCTTTTGTGCTTGCTCGCTATACATGCCTGTCTCCAATCACTCAATCAATCTATCAATCAATAAACGCGTGAACCTATAGCATGGCGTTCGTTAGAATTACTGAAATAGACAGTTGGAGAGTTGTGGAAACTGGGAAGTACTGCAAACTCCGTTCAATGTCGCAACTATCTTCTACTAGATCTAGATGGCAATGGCGTTCACCCCCGCTCCGCTCCCGTCAGTGGTTCAGACCGTGGGTCGGGACCCCCGCAAATAGGTGGTCGCGTTAGCTCCCTGACTGGTTCATTTGGTTTCATTTGCACACCGTTGCCTCCCGGCAATGGTGACTTGGACGATGACTCGGACGAGTCGCCGAGTCAGGTTGTCTCAAGTCAAGTCCGAGTCTCAAGTATTTTACCTACAAGTCCCAAGCGAGTCAAGTCGCCGAAAAATGCGACTCGAGTCGTACTCGAGTCGAGTCGATACGACTCGAGTCCAATTGTCTGGACCTGACTGTGGCATATATGTGGTTATATATGACAGATATACGTCCTATATATCCACATATACAGTATGTGCATATATGTACCTGATTATTGTGTATGCAACATATATGATGCATACTGTATATTGGCATATACGTACATACTATATGTTCTGTACATTGCCTGACTAAATAGATAAATGTCTTCGACACTACCGGTAAATATCTTCACGTAGATGCGCTGCCATTTTGTGGTTGAATTCAAATGTAAAGTTTTTTTTTTTTTTTTTTTTTTTTTTTTTATTCTAGTTATATAGTATACACACAAATACAGCCCTTCACCAGTATGAGGGGGGACTTCCTCCAACCAGGATTGAGTGGGGGCAGGCCTTGGTTATGTTCCCCACTGTGTGAGTCTGTGCATGTGCACATCTTGTTGCTGGGAGAAGGCGGGGATTTCCAAATCACCCAAATCACTAAATACTCCTTTAAGATCCCAGATGACAATTGCTACACATTTGTGTTATTATTTATGAGCTTGTACTATGCGAGGTTGTTCAGGTGGTCCACCCACCTGCAGCACGAAGACGGGCGATCCGTCCAGCTCCTCGGTGACTGAGCCGTAATACTCGTTGGCCGAGAACACGGGCGCCTCGTCGTTCTTGTTGACCACGTTGACCACCACAGCGGCGTAGTCCTCCCACTTGCCGTCGGAGGCCAGCACCAGCAGCTTGTAGCGCTTCTGGCGCTCGTAGTCCAGCGGCTGGGCCACGAACACGGTGCCCACCTCAGGCTCCAGGTCGAAGACGCCGCCAGTGTTGCCCGACGTGATCTGGTAGCGCAGCTTGGCGTTGGCCCCTGGAGGAGGCAGAGAGAGAGAACAAAATGAATGCATTTAATCAGAGGATGTGAATTTCAATGAGTAATCTAATGCTGTACACCAATTTGCCTTATAGGGGTAATAAAGCTAGTGGAATGGAAAGGGAGACTTGATTAGAGCGACATTATGAGACTATTAAGTGTAGCAGCGGTGCTAGTGCGACTCCACAACACCAACTCCCTAAACACTAAACATAGTCAGAGACACTCCTGGTCGTTGGCATTTGATTTATTCATTAAGAGCAGTAGGCTACCTGTTATTGTTCTAAAAGACATTGACCATGTCAGGCAAGGTTACCTGATTACACTGTATACTGGATTTTGCCATGAACTAAGATTCTTGTCAAAGATTTGTCAACGTTCTTTCAAATGGGTTATGATTCTACACATGTCTTCTAGATACTAGATACGGTTTTATGAAAAACCTTGTGTTTTCTGCATCAGTGATCATTAATATTTCATGCCAAGGATTCCCCAAATCAGTCTGTGTCCCTGCTGTGACTGCTGTCCCCTGTCTGAAAATATGTAGTTCTTAAGAGTGACTAGATTCTAAACCCTATATTTAAGGGACACTAGCAGGGGCGGATCTAGGCAAGGTCATAATTAAATTTGCTTATATTTAAAATTATTTGAAACACTATTACTGCTACTAACTACAGTTATACAGGAACAGAACAGACAATTACCTTTATGCATGCTGCGTGTCTTCAACAACAACTGATGTTATTATTAATGCTTTACTTGCCTAAAAAAAGTCTTTTAACTGAAAATGGAATGGGTGGGACTTCATCGCCTGTGGGCACAAAGCGACACAGGCAACGAAGTCGCCCCATACCATTTTTTTCTTGCCCCCCCCAATTGGGAAATGTTACATCCGCCCCTGGACAGTAGTGCATGTGCGGGACAAGTGGGAAGACACAATGCCAACGCAGTTTGCACATTAGTAGAATCTTGATGTCATAAAAAAAAAAGGTCAGGATTCCAACTCGAATAATTCCCAAAATAGCCTATTTTAAGGCTCGCAGTGAAAGAATATTCAAAGAGTTGCGCCACATTTTCACACTTTTCCAAAAATACTGTAGTAGATCTACAAGCTTGGAGTAGCGTGCCACTCGTCGGCACGCTTGAATGCTGCCATTTTAGATAGATAATGCTTTCAACAGCTAAAGCTATTGCTAGAGGTGTTAGTGTACAGAATGAGTCAAAGGTAATTAGCTGATTTTGAGTAGCCAAACTGTAATAGGGCCTTTAAGTGTTTCTAAACGTTTCTAATTTGTTTCTGGGGACTTTGTGAAAAAATGCCTCGAAGACGGTGCTTTGTAAGCCTGGCATCTCAGAGGAAGTCATACCGTATGAACGATGTTAATAATTTATTTCTTAGGCCGACAGAATATAAACCTCATCTGGAAAAAACTGAACAGTACAGTGTAAGTCTAATATAAACACCCTGGCATGGCGCGTTGCTGCTGCTGCTGGTGCAGAGTTACACAAGGGTATTAAACCTTACTTCTTCAAAGACCTCAGCCTTGGCTTTCATGTTCCCTTACTCCATTTGATTACTTAATTAAATGGAAATGGTGTACCTTATCGCCGCAAAACTTAATCAGACACGATGCACTAATTAAACAAACAGTGGAAAAACAGGGCAGAGGTGTAAAAAAAAAAAGGCCGTAAAGCATGAGGCACTGTATAGTCTGCTCTGGGGACAGGGAGTGGTGTCTAAAGGCTCAAATACACTCCAGGGTGAAGTTAGGTTAGCTTTCACCGTGGGTGAAGTCTTAAACTACAGCATGGTGAAAACTCTTCAACCTAAACTCACTTCACCCTGGAGAACACACAGTCCAGGGTAAAGTGATTTTAGGTGAAGAGTTTTTACCACGGTGTAGTTTTTTTTAAAGGGTTTGTGATATCAAAAAGGTTTTGTTCACATGTCCTGAATGAAGAATACCAGCTGTTGCTATCCATGAGGCGGTTCAGATTCCTAAATTTAAGAAAAACAGACTAAAGAACTCTTTTGTACATCAGTCTGTCCTACTTCTAAACCAGAATCAATAAATCCAACCTCTTCTTCGTCATGTTTTGCTCTTTGTTTTTGCTGTTGTTGTCTGTAATGTACTGTATGTTGCACTTGTATGTTGTCTTATATGTGAACAGTGTCGCCATGGATGTAAGGCAAATTTCAGTGCAAATTGACAATAAAGTTGTATCGTATCGTAAATATTAATGATCACTGACACAGAAAACACAAGATTTTTCATAAAACACTCAGGATTTAGAAGACATTTTGTTTTTTTGGGAATCCATTGTTAAATAAGCCTATATTATTGCTATTTAACAACATGAAATAAATAAAATGCATTTTGCTTAATAAAGACCTGGGAAGAGCCTTTACTGTATCAGTGATTACTATCAGAAAATATACGGTAGCTGTTATGACTTAACCCATTAGGTTAGGACAACACAATGATTTGATCATTAAAGTAAACATGCTGCAACATTTCCCAAATGACTTTAGGGATTTTTAATTAAAGCCCTCACATAAAAAAGGTTGTCAATCACAATTTTAATTAATACACACTATATCAAAAAATAGTGCAGTCATGCATGCTCTTTTTGGAATAGAGGGTTCCACAGTTTAACATGTGTCAATTTGCATGTTATTTTGAGGGACCTGAACGTAACAATGATTGAGAACCATCCCTATGGCAAAGCGCGATTGAATTTCTGGTCGCCTTGTCCGTCTCCATTGGAGATCACCCAATCTGGTGGGATAATGCGGGAGGAGAGAGATAATATTATCTCTTTGGAATGCAGTCGCCCCTTTCCAGTCGGCCGGTTTGGGCTGAAGTCACTCCAATCCTGTGTAAATACACTAATCTGCTGCTATTAACACAGCGCTGGCAGATAGAGCGCTCCCTGCATCTCCTGTGGAACTGGACAGGCTTACAGCAGCGTAGTTCCCTGACACTCAGTCTGAATTATCATTCCGTTTCACTTCATTATTCAGTCTGAAAGCACCTCTCAATGACAGCAGTTTATGGATCGGGCGTTGTCAAAGCGACAAACACAGCCGGCGAGCATTACTAGCATGCGAACAAAAGCAATAAAACATGTCGGGTGTAGCCTGATCAGACTCACGTTCACCTTCATGAAGCTTGAGTTTGACATTGTGCGCTGTCTGAGAGACTTTAAGCGGGAGGGGTTTGGTTCATACCAAACAAACCAGAGGTTGTTGTCAATCATGTGGCTAATGGCCTAACATGTTTGCTAACCAAAAAAATACAGCCAACGATCGCTACTAGCAACCAAAGCAGTAAAATACGTCGGAAGATGCTTCTTCAAAGAGACTATTTATCATAGGTCGGTTTAATGGAATGGATTGATACGCCCGCGATACGATCCATATTTGTTGTTTGACACTGTTGTTGCACTGTTCAGTGACTGTTCAGATTCGTCGTTAGACCAACTCCCAACTCCGACTCCCATTGGATAAATAGTATACAGTACATATTGGTACCGAAGCAAATTATAGGTTGACAATAGAAGGCCAGACCAAGAGATTCAGTCCACTCAGAGAGTGGGCTGCGTCTATGGGTTTGGACCAGGCTAAGTCGGATGATGTTGTTTATAAAACCTGCCACTTTAAAAGAAACTATGTACAGTATCATAGCCACATTGATATGGTAGTGATTCACTGCTGAGTGAATGAAAGGACTTTTGGCCAATCAGCTGCTGTGATCGGATTTTTCGATTGACACTGACGGCTCCATAGACGCCGTCACCAAGGAAAATAATTTAAGGTTGTATTTTTTCTAAGTTGGCGATTCAGAGCTGGAGCCAGGCAAGCAGTGTAGAGGTTCTCTCATAAAATGAAGACAGACAGACAGACAGATGGGAGTTTACGCCTCATTTGTACTTAATGATGTAAAAATAACGACTCAAATATTAAGTAAAGGTAGTCATCCAAATAATTTTAGTGCGAGTGAGAGAGTGTAGTGAAGAGGCTACTGAGCTACAGGAACTGAGCTTAGACAATCAGAATGTAATTGAAATGTCTAAATTATAAAAGGATATGTCCTCGTCCAAAAGGAATAAAACATGATTGCCTGAAGGCTCTCGTGTTTATGAATAAATAAATAATGTTCACAATGTAGGCCTATTTGAGTAAAAGAAATGCTACATTAAAACTACTCGTAAAAGGTAGAATTTATTCAAACGACGTTACTTGAGTGCGTAACTGAGCAAATGCCAACTAATTTCCCCCCCAAACCTCTGCAAAGTATAAATCAGGCCCTTTTTAGCCTCTCGGGCGTGAAGTGCTACAGTACAAGTTCAGTGTTGTGCTTCTTTTTTCCCCTCACTACTATCCATCACTGGTTCTGCAGTGTGGCCTGAGCCTCACCCCACTCAACATAAATACTTGATTAACAGCCCCCACCGCTGGCTGATGAAGTGGTCTTACTGTGGGGCCCACTGCCGCTGCTACCACACCGAGGATGAGCGGGTGCTTTATCACGCAAATCCCGCCTGCGGCCCACCCACTGCCGCGTTGTTTTTCTGCAGAAAAAAACATATGCACGGTGTGCATTACCGTAGCAATCATCAACACCCCCCACCAGGCTCGCTCTTAGAAACACCACTCCACTCTGCTGCATGATTTAAACTTAAAAGTATATAGTGAGTGTTTTTTTTTGTTTGTTTGTTTGTTGTTTTGTTAAAATGTTAGAGCTCTCTATATCCCTTTCAGGCCGGGAATCCATTTTTGGATTTTGTACAGAATGTACAGTATTGACATTTTTTTTGTGATGCTATATCTATATTTGAAGTCTTTTCAGAAAACTTAGGTTAGGCCTCAATGTGATATATATGATTGCTATAAAGTGTTTGTGCACTAATGGGTCTCTGTGTCTCTCCGGAACTTGTAATATAAAACAAAACATATCCATGTTCTGCCAGCCAACAGAGGAGTAAAGTAGTAAATTTATCAGCGCCTCATCATGCAGTTCCAATTTGGTCTATCCATCCCTTCTCTACCACGTTTGTTAAATCATCTCTGATTTCACTTTTTCATCCTGCATCAACAATCCGGCATGATTCTCTCTCCTGATTGGATGAAATCCATGTCCATCCACTTGACATTTTGTGTTTTCTAAAAAAAAAAAAAAAAAAAAAAGAGCTGGAGAGATGGGGGAACCCTCTGTAAGTGAATAAACACTGACTGTATAGCAATGACAGTACTATACTGTACTATTTGTTGTAATGCAAATAATGCATTCTCCCAGGAGGCAGGTGATGTTAATACGGTTGAACATGTGGAAACCTCATATATACAAACCTGTTACTTTTCAGGAATCAAATTCAATACAGTAGTAGATTTTGTGGCGCTTGTGAATCTGCTATTTTTGATGCTTTGTGTGACCCTTATTAACTAGATTACTTTATTTAAAGGGGAAATAACATGAAATTCAACTTTTTTTTGTGTGTGTGTGTTTTTGGTGCTGCCATGTGTGTTTTCTATCCCCCCAAATTATCTAGTTTGATCAATGAAGTCTTTCATATCATAGAGGACCTTTAATGTAAATTGCTCTCATGAACAGCTCAATTGATTTGGGCCTCATAATGATGCCATCAATGCACCCTGTGCTTTCTATAATTCTCCTCTCCTTCAGTCTTCAGTTCCAAATTTGCATATCCACTTTGTTTGCCGTTGTTGGTTTTCCAAGTTGACCTGGAATTTAAACAAGCCTAGTTTTATCTACCATCAGTATTCTAACGACTCTACTATAAACCTCAGGACATTGTGGTACTGCAACTGCCCATAAAGAAATGACTGGTTATATGAGTGGTGATTGAGGCTCAAACCATTAGAAATAAGCTTGAGGGACATGATATCACTGTATGTATTAAAACAATTTTAATACTCCATGTTATTTGTGCTTTAAAAACACAAAACGTTAGAACAGTGGTTTTCAACCAGTAGTCTGGAGACCACCAGTGGTCCTTGAGATGGTTCCAGTTAGTCCCCAGCTTAGTTGGTTAACCAGATGTAGCATAAAAATGAAACCAAATGGACCCTTGCAGAGAATGTACTGTAGTAGAATGGCCATTTTGTATGTTTGCCTGTTTTGTTGGTGGACAAAACCGAAATAAATCTTTAGTTTTGGGTCTGTGGGGTGAAAATGTCGTCATATTTTCCGTGGCTCAAATGCTGAATAAATAATGGGACTTGGGATCAAAAACACTGCGTTACAACTTGGAGATAAGGGTTTTTCCATCCGACAACAACAATACACTCCAACACAGAGCCTGATTGCGTAAGTCGTCGCCAGACTCGTACCTTCATCCCCGTCGTTAGCACTGACAGTGACGACAGCCATGCCCACATCTGCGTTCTCGTCCACAGCCACCTCGTACAGACGCTGGGTGAATACAGGCTTGTTGTCATTGACGTCGCTGATGAACACCCGGACATATGCTGTGTCTGCAGGAAGGAATGCACAGGGCACAGATGTGACGATTTGTACACACACACACGCAGACACACACGCAGACACACACACACGCAGGCACACACACACACACACACACACACACACACACACACACACACACACACACACACACACACACACACACACACACACATACACACACACACACACACAAACTTCCCATCTGTTTGTGAACATCCAGAACCACTGTCAATGTGTCTCATTGACATGGAAATCGGAAATACAATTATTCTTAAAAAGGTGCTGTAAATTGCATAAATTATTAATTTTTTTGGCAGACTTTTCATTGTTCTAGCATGGAGATTTTTTTGTTTTTGTTTTTTGTGCAAAGAACAGCAGTAATGGAGTCATGCCTCTTTTAACAAGCTGTATTTTTTGGCTATAAAGCAGACAAAGAGCCACTCAGAAGGTTAAATATTTATGAGTTGACTGCTTTTTATGCGTTATGGATTCCCTTGTTACGCTATGTGTTTCTTTAGCTGGAAAAAAAAGTGGGTTCTTTGGCTCAAAGAGCTAATTTGGAGTCACTGTAGTTACGCAGGATAGAACCGTCGGATGTGCAAAAAAAATATGGCTCAATTTTCACTTCTTTTCCCATTTCCTTGCTTTATTGGCGAGTCCCCGAGGGGGCAGAGCGCCGCGCGGAGACAGGTAATGTTTGCAGAGGAGATGAGCTCCTTCTGCAGAGGCAGATACGTCCAACCAGACAAAAGGCAAGGCTCATCGCAAAATGTTAAGCGGAGAAGAAGAGGCTTTGGTGCTGTGAAAACGCTCCCGTAACCCCTAATACCCCCAACCCCCTCCCCTTTCATCAACACCCCACTGAATACCAACACATCCTTATTACGTCAGCAACAGAGCTGGCCACAGGCTTTTAAGCGGACTCAGCTACCGAAATTGTCACAATGAGCTTTTCGATAAGCAAAACGCATGCATGAAACCCCGTCGATGCCTGAAAGCAGTGACGGCGCAAACACACACACACACACACACACACACACACACACACACACACACACACACACACACACACACACACACACACACACACACTCTGCAGGTTTCTGGTGTTTGTGAGAGTCTGTGGCAGAGCTGTGTTAGCCGTTATGGTCACGGTGGTGGAATGAATCAAATTAAGTCTATCCCAGGGTGTGTAAAAACCAGCGTAATGTGGCTGTCTGTTTGAAACGCAGCGCACATACCAAGAAGAAAATCCTAGTATGTAGAGGTCTTTGCGCGGCCCACAGGGGATCGAGGAGAGGACAATGCTACTTGATATGAACGAAGGAAGACGTTATTGCGGCCCGTCCGGGTCACTTCAAAGTCATCTTGTAAAATCTCTCGGAATGATAATTTTTAACTATCATTAAAATGTGAAACGGATCTAAAACCACCAGCCGTTTCACCGGAATACCTCAGAGGTATTAACTATGCCCAATTATTTTTACCCTCTACTGTAACGTCTCTTCGCTGAATATAAAACATTCAAAATGCACAGTATTAACGAGAGCTTGTGGATAAAACTGGATCCACTGGATCCATTTTCTGAACAGCATTTTTTTTTTTTTTTTTTGGAAATGCAAGATTTCCAACAGACAGTATTTTTGTCACATTGCCAGTGAGGAGGCCCTATTGCAGGCCCAGATGTACCATTTCCCAATTGTGGGGGCAAGTGAAAATGCCCCCCCATGCCATGTTCAGTTGTTTTGAATGATGAAACAGTGTTGGTTTAGTGGCAGGACAATTGTAGTTCAATTTGAATATTGCACTTAGAGTGTAAAAATTGTCTGTAGAGTCTACATTGTAGATCAATGGTGTTCAACAGGTGGTCCGGGGAACACCAGTGGTCCTTGAGAGAGTTCCAGGTGGTACCCAGACTAAATGATGGAAAGTTAGTTAACCACTTATGATCTCTTTGAGAGCATAAGTTAGTTAGTTTGGGGACTGTGGGGCTAAAATGCCAACAAATGGTGGTCCGTGGCTCAAATTCTGAATGAATAGTGGGCCCTGTAATCAAAAAAGGTTGAACCCTAACTCACTGTTGTAGATAATCAACAAAACCGGGGGCGCCACGGTGGATTCGAACACTTACTGTCAGTGTTGTAGCGGGACTTTTAGAAGTTGGGGGGACGCCTCTTAAAGGGGAATTCCACCCATGAAAATGAGTGGAATTCCCCTTTAAGGCACGTGCATGCACACTTGCATTTGCATGCACCTGCACAACACACACAACACACACGGACACGTTATTAAAAGTATAGCATATTGAGATTGATGATTCATTTTACAATGCTTAATTGTATCCATAAAAGTTAGTGACAAGATAAAAAACATACGGTAGGCCTTCTTTTGCCCCAAAAATATTTTAGATGTGAGAAGTGGGGGGACGCCGCCCCCCCGCGCCCCCCCCTCCACTACACCCCTGCTTACAGTAATAAAGCAGTTCTAACCTGAGTTGGGTTGTTTGTTCTTGCCGGGACGGGCAGACTCCTGTCCGTCCTCAGACTGGACCTCCAGCAGGTAGGAGCTGCGGGCCTCGCGGTCGAACACCGCCTCCGTGTGGATGGTCCCGAACTCTGGGTCTATGCGGAACAGCCGGTGGTCCCCGCTGCTGTCGCTAAGGAGCGAGTACGTAATCTGTGGAGCACACCACTGGATTACTGCACCATCCTGACTTTAAAGGGTCTGTGACTTCAAAAACACATTTTTGTTCATTTTTGTTTTTTTTAGGGTCTCAGTTTCACCCCCCAAAAATCTATCTATGAATATTCAGTGGTTTCTCTGTTTTCTGGGACTTTTATGAATATTATGATAAAACAGCTCATCTGCCTGAACAGCGGTTTGTGAGGTCACAAACTGCCAGATCTCCACCCACCCCCCCTCCAGTGATCCCCACCTATCCCCTCCCTGTCTCCTATTGGTCTCATGTTTTTGGTGAGAAGTTGTTGCCAGATTCTGTGAATGAAACAATTTAGCACATGAGCATGCTAATATGCAAATGCTAACACGCTAATGCTAATTTGGTAACATGTCAATTCTAACATGCTAATTCTGACATGCTAATGCTAACATTAGCGGTTGACAGGAAAGTGGGGAAACAACGACCGCGTGTTTTTTCTTGCCTTGTCAGAATGCAAAAGTCCAAAAACACATGCATGGAGATATTTTTAAACACATTTGGAGGATCATTGCCAAGATGATAAAATAATGTTACAAATAATATCATAAAACCCATAAAAATACTGTATGGACATTTACGCCCTACCATATAACATGACAAATAGCAGGTGCACATGGAAATATTTAGTGTAGTGCTGGAGCGGGAGGCCCATCTAGGATAGAGTCCCAGGAGGACTCTGGTCAACTGAGCATAATTGGACTTAAGTGGTTGGAAAAAAGGTATTTTAAAGCAGTAATCTAGCAGAAGCCGGTGGGGGAAAATGAAAGACCTTCTCTCATTCTGTGACTGGCCGCCTCGGTCCTGGCTCGTCTCCGTGCCAGATCAATAAACCATCACACAGATGCCATGGCACGGCTCCCACAACGGCCATAACCAGTCTATGATAACTGTGAATCTGCAGCTTCCACATACAGCGCAGTGGCATCTCTGAAAAATGATGTTCTCTAGCCTAACAATTTGCAGCAGCACAGCATCCTTGTTTTGGATTGCACTTTCTTTTTTTACAGGTATAGCCACGCAGAAACCTTGTATGGTATGTCCATATTTCTACTTTTGATCGCGGTCATGTATTAAATAAATATAGATTGGTTTCATCTATACGATTATTTTCATAATTGATTCTTCGGACGATTATCTAAACAATCGAATGGATTATGGCACTTATTTAACCATCACCTTAAAATATATATTTCAGACATGTTCTAACTAACAAGGCTGGCTGCTATTCAAACAAACACATATGATTGCAAACATTTGATTAAAGACTATCTACACGGGTCGGTCTAAAGGAACAGTTCCCTTCTGAACTCAAATACCTCATTTAAAAATATATATTCAAGCCATATGTTTTGTTCTTGATACGATAATAATTGTGTGATATATTTTGCTTTGCAGTTGCTACTGTGTTTGTGTAACTATGGTAAGGAATAGAGATGGCTCACTGCTCTTCATTTTAGTTACACTTGACACTGGAAATACTATGGTTAAGTTGGAATGGTTTTAAACCATTTTGATAACAGGGCGCGCTATACTGTATGTTGAACATTTGAGTCACGGACCACCATTTGATTACGTTTCGCTTCTCAGGTCCACAACCAAACAAAATTGACTCACAACACCATGCTGTATTTAGGAGAGATAACAGTAATTATTCAATTATTCTAATTGTAGGTGTCTTGTAAATCAAGTCATTAAAATATAAGTTCAAATAATGTAACTCTTGAGAGCATAAACTCGAGTAAACTCTCTAGTCACTTGGCTGGAGACCACATAGAACCTTCTCAAGGACCACTGGAGGTCCCCGGATGACTTGTTGAAAACCACTGGATTATCCAATTAATCGGTTTCTAAATTAGTTGACAACTACCGTAATTTCCGGACTATAAGCCGCTACTTTTTTCACATGCTTTAGACCCTGCGGCTAATACAACGGTGTGGCCAATCTATGGATTTTTACAGGTAACGGCCACCAACCGTGCTCTTACATGGAGATTATTGTCAGGTGCAGCTTATACTCAGGTGCGGCTTATACAAGGAAGAATCAGTATTTTTCCACAAATATAGCTGGTGTGGCTTATATTCAGGTGCGGCTTATAGTCAGGAAATTACTGTAATTAAATTATTGATTTGATTTGATTAGAATTCATCGGTTAATCGTTGCAGCCCTACCTGTATTAGTTGCTATATTAGATCTCAGAACCCTGTTCAAAGGTCCTGTTTTGTCACGGTCCTTATGGGCACACCAGCTCAGATTTGAGTCAGATTTGAGTGAGATTTGAGTGACAGGTGGCACTCATAATCTTGGGACACGCCTGTTAATCAGTGATAATAAGCTTCTTCTGCTGCACGCTTTTAATTCTAGCCTTATTTAAGACAGAATGAAGCTTGAAATGGTGAAGATGATGATGAAAGGTTATTTTGCAGACTGCGTTTTACACTCCAACACACACCAGTACAAACCTGTCCATTGAGACCCAGGTCCTTATCGTGGGCAGAAACGTGGAGCACGACGGTCCCGATCTGAGCTCCCTCGGTCACAGAGGCCTCGTAGATGGACGACGTGAAGAACGGCACGTTGTCGTTGACGTCTTATAGGGAAGAGAGATGGACATATACCCATATAAAACCAACTTTACAGCAGTAACTCATTTTAGTGACTCAAAGGTGTTTTAGACCATATTTAATGCCTTTTTTTCTCCCAATGTATTCCTCCCCACCTACATCTCTGTGTGTAAATAAGATGTACTGACCCCACAGTGAGGACATGGTAGAGGCTTCATCCTACTCCCAGCACTATGCGAATCATTTAAACCAAACCTATGGTAGTTACTAAGTAGGACTATTATACATCTGCAGTGGTTGTAGAGCTTGTATAAGGTGGTCTATGTCTCCCTATTCTTCCACTTAGGCATACAGTAGATCTAGATCCTAGTGTTGCTTTTGGACATCTGGGCAGGAAGGGGCGAGATCCAATAGTGACCAAAGAATAGGTTGCAACCTGGTTGCAACTATTTGCAAACTGGTTTTTGGCTAATCATCCCTACTATAGAGCGTGGTGACCATATAAGGAGTTCCTCCCTGTCCCCTGGAGTAAAAAAAAACCTAGTTTCTGTTTGGGCTTTGGGAGAAAAGCCTTTCGTCCAATCAGGATGAGAGGGGGCCTTGGTTCAATCAGGATCAAGTGCTGTTGGCCTGTTGCACTTTCCCCCCACTCTAGAGTGGGTGAATGTGCACATCTTGTTACTGGGAGGAGTGGAGGACTTTCCAAATCACTCCTCCCAACTTGTAACAAGAAGGTTGCGACTAGTTGCAACCTGGTCCCAACCAGGATGCTAGTTAGGTAGGTTAGGTAGGTTAGTGTAAGGGCATATTGCAACACGGTTGCAACCTGGTCGTTGGTCGCTTTTGGATCTCACTGTCTCTATCTGGGTGACAAGTAATACTGCCTGTATCTCATAAGCACAATATCTGCCCTGGCCAATGAGAGATTCCGTGTTGAATGGTCCCCCCCAAAAACCGCAACCACTGCCTCTCCTCAGCTGTCCATAACATTACAGAATGACACTAACAACCTGGAACAGCTCTGTCAGCGTCAACCTGCCAGCGCTCTCACGTCTGCCAGCCTAACGCTTAACTGTACACAGACCAGTTGGCGTTGGACGGTGTGTACCTGTGACAGGGGCGTTTTTGCCATTAGCCAGACTATGGGCAATTGCCATGGGCACCATGAGGGGAGGGGGGGCACCAGGGCGACCACGAGACATGATTTAAAAGGATCCCAGGCTAATGAACCCCAGAATTAGCATAAATTTGCATCATGCATAAATTTGCATCATGATTGCCCTCTATAACTAGAATTGAACATTTAATACACATATAATATGTTCTTTAGTTTCAAAATAGCTCATATTTTTATCCCTTGGGGGATGATGTCACAGGAGATTTTCCCTGGAGCCCCCCGCATGAGGGCTTCAAAATGTGTAGAAACGCCACTGACCTGTGACATTGACGTACACGGTGGTGAATGCCGCCAGCGGCACGGCGGCCACGTTCTGCGCCCGCACCCGCAGCGAGAAAAAGGGCGTGGTCTCGTAGTCGAGCGGCTCGGACACCAGGATGGAGGCGGAGCCGTCGTCCCGGTTGGGCGACAGGTAGAAGCGCACCGGCATGTTGGTCTCAGGGACCATACCGTCCTCCAGGTTGTAGGTGACGCGGGGGTCCCCCAGCTGAGAGGTGGCTCTGATGGTCTGGAAGTGGCAAGAACACAGACAGGGGCGTTTTGGCGACCACCAGACATGGTTTAAAAGGATCCCAGGCTAATAAGCCTCATATGAATAAATACATTATACTTGTTCTCTATAACTAGAATTGAACATTTAAAAACATATATAATATGTTCACTAGTTTCAAAACAGTTCATGTGTTTATCCCTTGGGGGGGATGTATTTTGGCCACCTTGTAAGTTCGCACCGTTCATTTTATAGTCCTTGGTTGCCATTTTCATGACAAACAGAGTAGTGTATATACATTGATGCTTTACATTATAATGCTGGTTATCATGGAACCAGTGAAATTCATTGAGCCGCCTTAAATTCATTGGAACCAAAGCGAGGGGGGCTCCAGGGAAAATCTTGCCTGGGGCTCCAAATTGCTTAGAAACGCCACTGAGGAGACTGTCTCCCTGGTTATTGCTTTCTCATGGTGGAGGGCCAGCCTTGGATCCAGATCATAATTTAGATGTATTATATCCATAGCCATGATAGTCTTGATCCAAGGATAGTTAAGGGGTGAAAGCCAAGCCCAGAGTGATTATAAAACTTTTTTTCTTCTTCTTCTTCTTTTTTTTTTAATCTCAAGGACGTGCATTTGTTATACGCTGCAGGAATCCCAATCGTCCGATTGAGATCTGCAATTTTGTTCTCTGTGTTATAGTTATATCTATAACATATATCTATATGCTGTATCTACTGTATATCTTGGATCAGTTTCAGTACAAATCAGGACGTTGCTCTCACCACTGAGGTCTAGAAAATGTGGCAGCAGTACAGTGGCTCAGGGGTAGAGCCACCGGATGGTAACAACAAGGTTGCGGGTTCGAACCCGGGCTCCCATAGAGTTAGTGGTAATGTGTCCCTGAGCAAGACACTGAACCCCTAATTGCTCCTCATGTGCTAGTAGGGATGTAACAATACAAACTGTATCAACATATCATATTTAATTCTTAAAAAAATCAAAGTATATCATTATGTAAACATACTTGTATTACTGTAAACTGTATTACGTTTGAATTTGTATTATATTGATTTGCAACGGAAATAATCAGTATCGAAACGCTATCGCATTGAACACCAAAAGGCATTAAAATTGATTAAAAAGCAGATCAAATTCATCGCTAAAATCACAATGAATTATACATTGCTCCATGTCCTGACAGAAGGACTGCATGAGAGAGAACCATGATTAAAACATTCCACAGCACATCCCAGTAAACTAAACTCTAGACTGCATGAGAGAACCATGATTAAAACATTCCACAGCACATCCCAGTAAATTAAACTCTAGGCTGCAGACCTGTTTAAGGGTGCATTTCTTCCTAATTAGAGATCATTTAACCGGGGACCCCCCTGGAAGCCCGCTCCAAGGACTCCTGGGGTGTTGGCCAGACACCAGCGCTATAGGAGACGTCTCAGTCAAATTGTTTTCATTTAGTCTCTCAGAAACAGATCAGAATTAAGGCTAAGCAGGGCTGACCTCCTCTCCACTGAAGCCCAGCCAGACCGTTCAGTACAACTGAACTGATAAAAATCAGACCGTGTCAATTGGGAGCTCATTATCTTCATCTAAATAGCCGACGGTGCTAGATCCTCGCCAAAAAAGAAAGAAAAAAAAATGTCTGTACATGAGCGCCATCTGCTTCCCTCTAATTTAAACTCCGTTCCATATAGAGAGTGACAGATTTGCACCACCAGGTCGTCTTAAATAAGAGTTCCACCCATTTCCAGCCCATGGCATTAATATACCTTAGAGATGTTGTGTGGACATAATTGTGTTTCCTAGAATTGGGGTCTGGGGAAAAAATAAAAAATAACATGGTGAAACACAACTTGATGATGTCATCAAGTTGTGGTACTTAGCATTATTAGCATTATTAACATTAGCATTACTTAGCATTATTAGCATTAGTTAGCATTATATAGCATCATTAACATTACTTTAGTTATTGAAAAATATCAGACCTACAAGCTCATAGCGTGCCACGGAGTGGCGCGCTATGAGCTTGTTTTATATTTTTGAAAATGATTAAAATGTGGTGCGAATCTTTGAATTATTTTTCAGTTCAGAATTTTTCTTTGAGGATTTTTTTTTGCTGAAAAAAAAAAAGTTCCATTTGTACACTCATAAAATACATACAATTTTGAAAATGGATGGAATCCCCCTTTAAGCCTCATTATTGAAAAAAATAGAAGGGGGTTAGTTAGGTCTTTGTCTATCCTCATTTGACACTGTGCAATATATTTGCACATAATGCCTATTGTCAACATAAAACGCATACAATAATAGTATTATTTTAGTGATTTAAAGGTATAGTAAGTGATCTCACTTAACTGAGTGAAAGAGTGTGGTGACCATATAAGGAGATCCTCCCTGTCACACCAGGTGACAGGGAGGAACTCCTTATATGGTAAAAAAACTAGTTTCAGTTTGGACTTTGGGGGAAAAGCCTTTCGTCCAATCAGGATGAGATTGGACCTTGGTTCAATCAGGATGGAGTGCTCTATGTGCTGTTGGCCTGTTGCACTTCCCCCCACTGTAGAGCCAATGAATGTGCACTTGTTACCGGGAGGATTTTCCAAATCATCCAAATCACTGAATGCTCTTTTAAACGAGTTTCCCCGGGGTTATCTGACAGACATAGACGGATCATGAAATGATGGGCCCCTGAGCCGCCACCAGCCAAAGGGCCCCCCACACCGGGGTTTTCTTCCCGGCGTATCAATTAATACAGAATGGAGAAACTGTATCAATTAATACAGTTGGTATGGGTGCGGCTTCATCGCCCGTGGCGCGAAGCGCCATGCCATTTTTGGATACACACTTTAAACACTTTCATTTGAAATAGCTTGGGAAATAGCTTGGGTTGTTTTGCATTGCCCCCCCCCATGCCCATGCCTAGATCCACCCCTGGTGGCCAAGTGGTCCAAGCAGTGCTTGTCACATACAGTATGTAGTCTGTGGCCCAATGGCACACTGCATGTTCGAGTCCCGTTCATGTTGACCTACAGTATAATTATGCTGCATGTCAATCTCCTTCTCTCTCTCCCTCTTTCCTGTCAGTCTTCACTCGAGGCCAGGGGCAGATCTAGGCATGGGCATGGGGGGGCAATGCCCCTGTAAATGCCCAGTCTGCACCACCGAACATGATGGCATGCAAAACAATCAAAGATATTGCAAATTAAAGTGCTTATAATATAAGCACTTTAATTTGCAATATATTTGATTGTTTTGCATGCCATCATGTTCAAATCATTTTAAATTATATTTAAAATGATTTGAAACACTACTACTGCTACTAACTAACTAGGCCTACACCACTAAACCAACAGCATTTCATCATTGAAAACAGAAAACTCTCTGAGTCAGACCTTTAGCTTTATGCATGCTGACGTGTCTGTTGCAACTTCAACAACAACTGATGTTATTATTGACACTTATACTTGCCTAATAAAAGTCCTGTAACCAAAAATGGTATGGGTGCCATTTTCTCCTGCCCCCCCAATGGGGAAATGTTACATCCGCCTCTGCTCGAGGCCATCAATAAAGGCAGAAAAAAACAAAAACAAACTTGTTGTTGATGAAAACCCTCTTGGTCTGAAATGATGTTTCTCTTCCATCCTGGATTGACAACCATTATATACTGTGTTATTTTCCTGCCGGAAATATTTTGAATGTCAAGACCGATCACAAGGACAACCTGCAATGAATGCAATGTGACTGCACAAGGTGCACTGGCAGACAAATTACAGATGATTTACTGTAGCACACACAGTACAGTAGTACTGGAGGAAGCTATAAACATTTAGACAAAATGACTTTAAAGGTAATAGAGACAACCCCCCCCCCATCTAGGTACATCGCTTCTACTTTGATGCTGCAGCTGTTCCCCTGCAGACAGACACTTGCTTCGTCCTGCAGACGGTCCAGAACTTTGTCAACAAATCATGAAAACAAAACATCCGTCAGGCTCAGGGAAGGCAGTACTAATGTGAGAGGGGGGGGGGGGGGGGGGGGTTGTGTGGGTTGAGGCAGTGTTTTAGCCAATCATAGCATAGCAGTTTCCAGCAGGTTCATAATGAGCCAATAGAGGTGAGGTGGAGTTAGATTCTGTTTATAAACAAATTCGCCAAAGTGAAGACGAGCAACGCCACGCCAGCCAGAAGTGTAACCACAGCAGCCAGCACAACACGACAAAACGTCTCCCACTCCCCCCATAACTCTGACAGTGCACTGTACACAGATGGAACCAAACGGACCCGTTAAGAGTTCCGTTTGGTTTACATTTAGAAGTTTGTCGTGTTATACTAGCTACTGTAGCTACACCCCCGGCCAGCGCAACACCACTCACCCCTGCCCCGACAACGAAGAAGCTCCTCACGCCCCACACGACAGCACCCCAACCCAACCGACACCGACACCCTCATCCTGGCAGCGGCGCAGCACGGGGACGGACCCTCCACCAGACACACGAAAACATCACCAAACTCGAGCTTGGGCAGCGTACTCGAGTTTGGTATCCTATACAGACACAACCCAGGCTTCTCTCCTCGCGGGTTGGCACAGTCTATGGCACAGCAGCTATCCAACATTTGTAAGATTTAGTTACAAAGCAGCCACTCACTCCCTGCAGTGGAGAAAGTAAACCTCTTGCCCGCCAGTGGGGGCGCGGCCAAGCCTGTGACGTCACGTGATAACTATGAATAGCATACCTTTAACATTTAAAGGACAACTTTAGTTTTTTTTTTTCCTTTTCCAACCAAAGTTCATGTTTTAGGTTATTATTAGAGAAAGTAAAAGGTGATTTTAGCGATATGTTTTAGTTATTTTAGCTTTTTTGACAGGGGGTGGGGGCATTCGAAAATGCAACTATATATCTATATATACAGTATATCTATCTATCTATATATATATATATATATATATATATATATATATATATATATATATATATATATATATATATATATATATATTTTTTTTTTTTTTTTTTTTTTTTTTTTTTTTTTTTTTCCAGAATTTGACAACAATTTATTTTTCATTATGTAAAATACTCCTAGTAGACCACATGAACTTGTGTCTGGACACAAAATGTTGCAGGATCTACTGATTGTGAAGTAAAGGAGGGCTGCCATTCTGTGTTATGAGCTCAATATGTCAGTTTGTCACCTCCTTCACATTCAGTAGATCCTGTGAACTGTTGTGGACAGAGCTAATTTCCTGAGGCCGAATAGCACTATAGTAGATAATTAAAACGCAAATTGCAATCAAATTCTGCCATAATACATATTTAGCACCACCAAAAGAGATTAAAATTGCTAAAACTAAACAGCAAATGAAACAAAGTGAATACTGATCTTTTACCTCATCTAATAACAACCCAAAACATGGACCTTGGTTATAAACAAATTAAAGTTGTCCTTTAAAGCATATTTTAATGCCAGAATCTTGGGCCAAAGTTTCTTTCTGGTTCTCAATCATTTCACGCCCCAAAACATTCATATTCAAACTGAACCCGACAAGCACTTGGAATTTCAAGCATTGTGATGAAGTTTGGTTCCAGTTCCGCAGATAAATGTTGTGAAAACAGCTAGAAGCTCACACGACGCTTCATGGAAAACAATGTTGTGCATATCACATCAACTGATATGCACAACATATCCATTGACATGGTGAAAATGGTGAAAATACATCTTGATGATGTCATCTTGATGATGTCATCAAGATGTTTCACCATGTTAGTGGTTTTCTTCAGACCTCCATTTCTTGGGAACACAGAATGGGGGGATAACTTTGTTATCATGTCTAGGGTATACTAATGACATAATAGAATGTTGAAAATGGGTGGACTTCCCCTTTAAGTTATTACAAGTTATTAAAGAGCACCACCAGGCCGGGAACTGGTGCCCGTATGTATCAACGTACCACTATGGGTGTGTCCCTGGCGGTGTTCTCGGCGATGACCACGTGGTAGTGCTCTCGCTCCCACTGCGGCGGCTGGTTCTTCACGTTGGTGATGGTGACCGCCAGCTCCACTGACGTGCTGCGGTTCCCCCCGTCCGTGGCCATGATGTCTCTGGTGATGTAGGTCCTCTGGAATGACACATGACAGGCAGTCAGCCAGGGGCGGATTGGCCATCTGGAGTACAGGGGGTTTTCCCGGTGGCCTGCGCCACCTAGTGGCCTGGACAACATCCAAAATGCACTAGAATGCGCTAGATGCTCGCCTGGAACATACAGATCAAAATGACCATTAATCTTCTACATTCTCTAGTTGTGTAGACTTGGGCTAATTCACATGATGAATATTTTAACTCTTGGGGTATAAAAATGAAACCAAATGGACCCGCAAGGGTCCATTTGGTTTCATTTTTCTCTCAAAGAGTTACATCTAGTTAACCAGCTGCCCGATTGCCTGATTGCTAAGCAAAACAAACTCAGCCAACGAGCGTTTCTAGCATGTGAACAAAAGCAGTAATCAGCTGCTGTAGTCGAATATCCAACAGCCTCATAGACCCGCACCATCACCAGACCTGAATCCTCAGGAAAAATAATTTGAGTTGGTGATTCAGGACTGGATCCAGGCAAGGACACACAGCTACTTCAGAATCATATGACATGTCACTGTCAGATAGGCCTATCTGAGTCAGTCCTGCCCCCCAGGCCAAAATGCCTTTAAGTTAGCTCTGGCTATAGGCTAGCACACATGGGCATGCGTGCGTGGCGTGAATTATGCAAATACATAGCGAGGGCATTAACTGAACCTTAAGTGCTGCCAATGGGGGAGGGAGGCTGGTGCCTTGCAGAGTCTTATAGTTGAGAGTTGGGATTTTCACCCCGGCCACATGATTCGTCACATGACTGTACAGACTAGAGCCTCTTTGGGTTCAAACTGCAGTTGGGAATATATTGTTTTCAATGAGAACAGCGTAAATAAGAGATATTGTAGTTATGTATGCAAAACAACAACTGTTTGTGTTGTTCAGTCACGACTACAGTATCTATAATGTGTAATGTTGAACGACTACAATAAAGAGATTTAAAGTCATTAAAGATGGACTATTATTGCCATTGAGTCCAATGCATTTCTGCCTACTCCTACCAGACCCCTACTCCTAGTCCTACTTCCCAACTACAGTGTTGCGAGACGCCCTGTATCGCGAGCGTGACAGTTCTTAACAGTTTGTGAATGGGGTGCTATTGGAGACACTAGTATTCTGCTCCCTAAATCCCATTAAATCCCATTCATTTCACCGACTTTCGCTTTGAAAGTGGCAAAATAGGGCTCCTCCATGCTCCTCCAGCAGCGTGAGCGCCCGGGGACATAGCCTACTGTAGGAGTGAACGGGAATATCAGAACCCTCCCACTATAAGGCTCTAGTGCCTTACACGGTTTACTCCTCTGTAAAGCACCTTGGATAAAGGTGCTATATATACATGCAACAGTATATATATAAATACAGTATATAGCCTTGTGCTTCTAAAAGCTTGCTCTCAGAGCTGGGAAACTAGCCATGCTGGGCTGTGTCAAAATGCCACTTGTGGAACAAAACGAGCACTCTCCAAAAGCTCTCCTAAAATACCCTGCCATGAGAGGGGAGGTTGAGGAGAGGTCCCTGACACTGAATGACATAGTGGACATAGGCTACAACAGCGGTTTTCAACAGGTGGTCCAGGGACCACCAGTGGTCCCTGCATGGGAGGATTCCAGATGTTCCCAAGCTACAGTAAGTGATGGACAGTTGGTAACCAAATGGACTCTCACCGATATGTAACTCTTGAGGGCGTAAAATGTTTCATTTTACGCTCTCTAAGAGTTAAATCATATTAAAACATCTGAATGACTTAAAATGAATTAGAGAATGTACTAGAATTGTTATTTTGACCAATGTTTGGCCAGTTATCTCAAATTGTGGAGGAAAGCCTTGAAAATCCTTGGTTATGCTCCAAATGTCAAGTCAATTCAATTAAATCAGTGCTTCACAAAGTAGTGGGGGCCAGGGACCCCTGGGGGTCCTTCAGCAGTATGCAGACAGATTTCTACTGGCCAAAAAAAAGTGATTTCAACCTTCCTTACTTTGGACAACTTTTTACAACAAGAGTGGGATAGACAGATAGACAGTTAGACAGATAGACATTTCAATTTCCCTTCTCTAAATAACTAAAACACAGCCATTAAAGCGTAAAATTAAACATTTTAGGCTCTCTAAGAGTTGAATCATATTAAAACATCTGAATTACTTAATTTTCACGAATCTGCACAATTAGAAAATGTACTACAATTGTTATTTTTACAATTGTTGTTTGGCCAGTTATCTCTCCTAAATTGTGGAGGAAAAACTTCAAACTTGGACCCCCGTGGCTAAAATGCTGAATAAAAAAGTGGGACGTGGTATGAAAAAGGTTGAAAACCACTTTTCGAGAAGTGGATTGCATTCATGACACACCCGTAGAAGGTCTGTGTCATTTCTTTACCTCTTTTAATTTTCTTTTCCCGGAACCCGTCTACAATAACAAAGACATCATCATTAAAACTCCAGTCACGCGCTCATGCAAGGCCTAATGTGACTCATACGAAATGCTTTCTTGCTAACTGTTAATAATATCAGCATTCAATTACCATGCCGAGCCTTAACCTTTCATGGATCAACTGCAATATTCCATCCAAGCAAATCACTGTCAAACAAATCAATTAGTGTCGCACGTTCGTCCTTTTATCGTCCAATAACAATGAATGCGGTAAATACCGTACATAAAAGGCAAGCCTACGGCGTATATGTTTTAGTTTTGCAAGCATTTATTTAGAGCAGGGGTTTTCAACAGGTGGTCCGGGGGCCTCCAGTGGTCCCTGAGAGGATTACAGGTGGTCCCCAGCTAAATGATGGACAGTTGGTAACCAAACCAAATGGACCCTTATAGATAATAATGGATTGCATTTTTATAGAACTTTTCTATGCACTACGTGTATACTCAAAGCGCTTACAATGGTCCATTCATTCATACATTGGGAAGTAGAGCAGTGAACAGTCAACGCCATGCGTCCGCACTTCCCACATTCACACACCAGTGGTGGCAACCACTGGAGGCAAGGTGGGGTTCAGTGTCTTGCCCAAGGACACTTTGACATGCAGACAGGAGGAGCCGGGGTTCGAACCGCCGACCACTGGATCATTGGCCGACCTGCTCTACCTCCTGAGCCACAGCCGCCCTAAGATCTATAACTCTTGAAAGCGCTGAGAAGCGCTGAGAACATAAAAATGAAACCAAATGGACCCTTGCGGTTCCATTTGGTTTCATTTTTACACCCTCAAGAGTTAAAATATTCATCATCTGAATTAGCCATTTTGGAATGTGTGTTTTGCTTCCCCAAATCGAGCCTGGAATTGTAGACAAAAGCAAAAATAAATCTTTAGATTTGGGGTCTGTGGGGCTAAAATATCCTCAAATGGTGGTCCGTGGCTCAAATCCTGAATAAATGGTGGGCCCTGGTATGAAAAAGGTTAAAAAACATTGATGTAGAGGATAGTTGGGAAGATATGAAAATTTCAAACCCTTCCCTTGGCATCTGGAAGGAGGATGTAAACAAAGATGTACGTTGGCATGCCGAGACAGGAGGGGCAAGATCTACATTTTAGGACAGGCATTCTTTTAGGAGACCAAGCAACAAACAACAACAACAACAGCAGCAGCAGCAACAACGACTCTATTAATTAGTTAACTCCCGGGTGGCCGTAAATGTTATACAGAAACCCAATTTAATTTGTCGTCAAAGTGATTTATTCCCACTACACTGAAATGTTTGTTGAAGTGACCTGGATAATAGTCGACTTTCCCTAGAATAAAACGTGCGAGGCAGGAAACGTGTTGTCATATTAAATATACCCTCCAGTGATCTACCAAACTCTGACCAGAAATGTCTCACAACTGGGCATTATAGATTAAAGCAGCAAGATCTAATAATAGTCCTCTACTGTAGATAATAATAGACTTCTAGGAGAAGTCAGAGGAAGAGATGGTTATGCTCCAAATGTCAAGTCGATTCATTTAAATCAGTGCTTCACAAAGTAGTGGGGGCCAGAGACCCCTGGGGGTCCTTCAGCAGTATGCAGACAGATTTCTACTGGCCAAAAAAAGTGATTTCAACCTTCCTTACTTTGGACAACTTTTTACAAGTGGGAGTGGGACACACAGACAGACAGACAGACAGACAGACAGACAGACAGACAGACAGACAGACAGACAGACAGACAGACAGACAGACAGACAGACAGACAGACATTTTCCCTCCTCAAAATAACTAAAACACAGCCATTAATGCTGCTAAACTGATGGCAACAAAAGCGAGTACACCCCTAACTGAAAATGTGCTCCAACAAGCGCTTTGATTTTCCTCCTGTATGTGATGTCACATTCTGGAAATCCCATATTTATGTCAATTAATGTGAATTGCCAGCAGATGAAAATGATGATCCTCGCAATTGAAAATGACTCTGTAAGCCAGGCAGTGCCCCTCCATGCCCAATTGCCCATGCCTATATCCGGCCCTGGAGTGAATATGCAGCATCTTACTTGTAATCCCTCCTTTGAAGTCTCAAAGTTACCTTTGTTTTCCCTATTTATTTTCTTTCCACATACTTTGCGGTGTGAGATTTATTTTGCCATGAAGCCATTATCCAGTCTGGAAAACAATAGCCCTGCTTAAGGCTGACAAACAAGGCCCCCGAAAAACATCTTTCAGCAACTGGGTCATCCTTATCTAGTGGTTCATTTTTAACAATCATCGCCGCCACCACCACATACTATTTATCTTATTAAAACTAAACTAAAATTGAACATCATTTAGAGACTATGGGCTCCATTTTCGTTACCTGCTAAACCCCTTATCCCAAATCCCTTATTGCATTTTTACTATTTTGAAAAAACTTTTTTGGATATTTCAACATGTCAATCTATTAACACGTTGTGAGTTTGTAGACTGGTCAATTGAACTACTGAAAAATGTTTTTTTTTTTTTTTTTTTTTAATAGTCAAAAAGGCAAAGAAGTTAAGGGATAAGGGGTTTAGCAGTAATGAAAATGGAGCCCAATGTTAGGTAGCTTAGATGTACTGCTAGGTATATGTAAATGTAGGCTGTTTATTAATAACCTGCAGTCCACTGTGCTGTATTTGCAACTCTCTTCCTGTTAGTATTGGGGTCCCAATGGAAATACTTAGATGGTACTTAAACTTTGCTGTAGGCCCAAGCGGGTGGTCAAAAATAAAATGCAAGGTGCTATAGGAATGAGGAAACAACTGTGGGAGTAGGTAAACAGTCCCAACAGGGCTCTGATCCATACTGCTTTGTTTCCTTTGGGAGTTGCAAGGTTATAAATCTGTTTTTTTCCTCCCCTCCTTGCAAAAATGAGCCTCGATATAGTAATTGTATCCCACACAAAGAATGGTGTGGGGGATTTTTGCAAGGAGATCTTGAAACAAAAACAAAAAGGAGGCTTGGGAACGGGAGAATGTTCATTTTCAACAGATTGAATCTTTTGTGAGACTCATGAAAGCATTGGAGTGCTGCTTTGTGTCTATCTGATCCAAGGGTGCAAACCTCGACGAATGGATTTGTGCCCATTATCTGACTTTATTTTTGATCAAGGGGATCATGATTAATCTTGCCAATGTGGAAACAACTTCATCAGTGAAACAGTATGGCGTTTGATGCCATTTTTAATTAACTCTATCTTGTAGTTGCTTGGTTGGGTCAGACTATAGTTAAATGTCATGGTCACATTTTTCTGAAGAATTCAGGCTCATTTTCTCCGTTGCAACTGTTATCCGCAAAGCGACACGCAAGTCAGCTTGTAACCGTCTAGTCCACATATGTCAAACTCAAGGCCCGCGGGGGCCAAATGCGGGGGCCAAATCAGGCCTGTGGAATCATCATCTTTGGCCCAAGTAATGCTATTTAATTACTGTTGGAATCAGCTTTCTGGTGGATTGTACACCCCGTGATAGAAATTAATGCAAGTCAGTGTTTTTCTGCTCAAATTTCTCATGTAGTTTCAATTTCGCATTTAAGATGCTATAAAGAAACAAAATTAACGTTTGCCGTTTTTTTTTTTGCCTGTTGCATCCTCCTATACTGTTGCCCATGTGTTGAAACAATCTGGTGGCTCAGCCCCCCCCAACTTGTTTCAATTTGATCTAATTTTGCCCACCGTCTATTTGAATTTGACATCCCTGGTCTAGTCTAGCTATTTGGCTTGTGCCAGGCATTGTGCGCAAAATGCATGATCCTGTTTCCTGACACATCCTTTTCGAGAAACAGCGACGGGTGGCTCAACAATCGTGAGGGGTGTATGCCAGAGTCGGAAATTGATATTGCCCCTCATGCCCATTTCACTTGATACTTCAGGGCAGTAAGCATAATTCTTCCATGACCTATAAGCAATCTGATAATACACTGTAATGCTATGAAGCAGTATAGCAGTGGACATACTGGGCAACGGATAAGGGATCTCTTACAGGCATTGGCATGTGGCACAGTGACTGGCTCCATTGATGTAAATGCCCAAAACAAACGTACAGTACAGTGTGCATAATGTAATGGGTGGCTGGTGTGTTTCAGGGATTCAGAATGGTGAGCGGTGACTCACCAAATGACCACATGAATGCATGGAAAAAGAAGGGTATAGTACCAACTGTACATGGTGAAGAGTGACAGAGGCCTGAACTGGACATTGATGGGCTTTTAGAGTGACAAACGAGCAACAAAGCACGTGAGTGGGCAGAGTTCTGCCCACTCCTTTCGATGGATCTGGACACAGCCTACTATCTGCTTCTCCATAAATGCTGAAGGAGAATTCCACACCAAAACACATTGGGAAATTGGGTCAATCTGCCTTGATCGCTGTGACATCATATACTGTATAATGTACTTGATTTTTGTTATAGATGGGCCCTACTTTACATTTCACCCCCGAGTTCCTCCTCCCCTCCCACAGTTTGCATTGCCACAGGTTGTCTTTATTTTAATGCGGGGATTTCAGTAGCTCCAAAAATCTTATTTTAACAGTATACTGATACTCATGCATGCGTTTTAAGCCACTCCAGGGCAGACTTTAATTGTAATCCCAGAGGTAATCTATTCCTCCTCCACTCACTTCTGTCACTCATCTCTCCAATCACCCAGGCTGAAACTCCTCCTTTAGAGCATCTCCACACAAGTGGTGGCACTGCATGGGTTTTTTAAAGTCATGTTGTGTGTTCTGGATGAAATAATATGGCCAGATTATCCTGTAGTGTGTGGTTTAAAGGTAGGGGTGTATGCCAGCAAGTGATTTCACTTTTGTCAGATATCACCCAAATGTTTCTGTTAAAATGCTCTATTATAAGGTGTGCAGATCATATATGGAGTTTCCTCCTCCCCCACGTTAGCAGAGGAGCTAATAAAAGTTCCCCAGGTGGAGGGTGAATTCTCCTCCAATCAGGCTCGAGCAGCAGGTTCACATAGTGTAGCTACTCTTGGGGGCCCCTAGTGCACCAGGCTGGTACTACACAATGAATTTCAAATCACTTACCCTACCTTTAATGTGATCTGTGTAAAAAAAAAAGTTTAGTTCTACTAAAATACCCGCATTAGCATAAAGACAACCTGCGGCAATGCAAACTGTGGGAGAGGAGGGGGACCTCAGGGGTGAAATGTAAAGCAGGGGGCATCTATGACAAAAATCAAGTACAGTATATATGATGTCACAGGGATCTAGGTAGATTGATTCCCAGTGTGTTTTGGTGTGGAATTCACCTCTAAGAGTGTTACTGTATTCTCATTGCATGGTAACCCTTAAAAACAGGAAAGCATCAATTTAGATTCAATTTAGTTAGCCTTGGCTATCCTAGAGATACACAAGCATCACTTTGTGTTTGTGCTGCAAAATTGTATAGAGCGGTATTGTTGAACATTTCATGAAAAACCTTGTCTATTTGTAAAAAAAAAGAAAAAAAAAAAAAAAAGAAAGAAAGAAAGAAAGAAAAGAAAAAAAGGTGAGTGATTATTTTGACAACATAAATTTTCTCTCCTGGGAAAAAAATCAGTTGGGGTGTCCTTGACATTATAAAAAAAGAACTAATGATTCACTCACATGGTACCTGTACCAAACATGCTTCATCGACGCTCATTCTGAGTATCCAACGTTTGGAAATACAATATAAATTAGTTTTATAAAGGTATATGATAGTATAAAATAACATATGGAGCTATAGAGCTAGCCTGATTATCAGACTTGAGTTCAGCTTCCTGAACCTTGAGTTTGAAATTGTCCAGTGTCTGTGAGATTTCAAGGGGAAGGGCTTTGGTTCATACCAAACGAATCAGAGGTTGTTGTCCGTCATGTTGCTAATGGGCTAGCCTGTTTGCCAACCACACAAACACAGCCAACGAGTGCTACTAGGATGTGAATAAAAGTAGTAAAATATGTCAGAAGATGATGTTTATACAACGCTTATATAAAGAAAATATTTGTTATAAGTCAGCCTAATGGACAGGTTGATACATTTGCAATTCACCGCACTTGCAGCCGCCACGTTTTATTGCTTGACACTGTAACTGTTGCACTGTTGAGTGACGGGGCTGCTGGCCAATCAGCTGCGTCCGTTCAGATTTGTTGTCTAGACCAACCCCCAACTCCGACTCTCATTGGTTAAATACATCTTGGTACCGAAGGATATCAGAGGTTGAAAGTAGAAGGCCAGACCAAGAGACCCAGCGTCGATGGGTCTGAACCAGCGTCGATGGGTCCGAACCAGCGTCGATGGGTCCGAACCAGCGTCGATGGGTCCGAACCAGCGTCGATGGGTCTGAACCAGCGTCGATGGGTCCGAACCAGCGTCGATGGGTCTGAACCAGCGTCGATGGGTCTGAACCAGCGTCGATGGGTCTGAACCAGCGTCGATGGGTCTGAACCAGCGTCGATGGGTCTGAACCAGCGTCGATGGGTCTGAACCAGCGTCGATGGGTCTGAACCAGCGTCGATGGGTCTGAACCAGCGTCGATGGGTCTGAACCAGTGTCGATGGGTCCGAACCAGTGTCGATGGGTCCGAACCAGCGTCGATGGGTCTGAACCAGCGTCGATGGGTCTGAACCAGCGTCGATGGGTCTGAACCAGCGTGGATGGGTCTGAACCAGCGTCGATGGGTCTGAACCAGCGTCGACGGGTCTGAACCAGCGTCGATGGGTCTGAACCAGCGTCGATGGGTCCGAACCAGCGTCGATGGGTCTGAACCAGCGTCGATGGGTCTGAACCAGGCTGCCATAGAGCAGTTTTTGAACCTCTGCAGTAAAGTTTGGAACGTTCTTCCTCCCTCTCACTCACTCACATGCATAATAGCTCTCTGTTTTTTGGTTTACCTGGTGTCTAAATTACTTTGTAGTACTACACCATCCTTATCCACTCTACTTACGTGACCAATTAGCCTGTTTGTTTACTCCGTTCTTACATCTCGACTAATATGCTAAATGCCAGCGTATTGTTCAGGTTTTAACAGTGTTCGACCTGAATTGCTATTAGCATTTTTGCGCAGGTACAACTTTTACAAAAGACTGAAGAGAGGAAACAAAGACTCTAATTTGTGTGAATGTCCCTGGAAGCTGCTCCATTCACTGTGACTGAATGGCTGACTCCATGTTATTGATTCATCCATTGATTCACCCACTCAATCTGCCTTTCCTTTCTAGAGGTCTTTTTTGACACATGTTACATTGTACTTTGAAGCAGAATAGTCGAGAGTGAAATTAATAATCACACCAAGAACTACGTGCTAAAACGGAATCAGCATGTGACCATGGATTTGTGGACCAAGTAGTGTTTGGTTTTGTATGAAACCCTGTTGACAATGAGGATTGTTGAAATTCAATCCATTTCAACAATGAGGCCCCCCCCCCCCCTCCACCACTCAATTGAGCTGCAGAGGCTCGATATTGCACAATGAAGAGAAGATATCTGTAATACTATAGTACTAGCATGTTAACAATTTTCTCAAAATCACACTTGTATGAAGTGAGGGGTGCCCACATTGATATCGGCCGTGTGCTGCAGTCTTGATGTCATATTCAAAAATAATTCAGGATTTCAATTCAAATACTGCGCAGTATATAGCAAAATGGAGTGACTGTATTACAAAATAGAACTTGTTGATCAAATCTCTTTCATACGACAGCGTGGAAATACTTAGAGTATAGCTCGAGTTAACAGACTTTTTAAAATACGTTGTAAATCTATAGCAGTTGAAGAGACAACAGAAAGCTACATATGAGGGCATTTGAACCCTGAACTCTGTCAGTCACAATGTGGAAGTTACAGACTGACTGAGTGACTGACAACTGATAAGTCTTGGAAATGCGGGATTGTCCCACGCAAAGAGGGACAGAGCGGCTTGCGCCCACTCTGCTCACGCAAGTGTAATAAGGATAGCGCACACAAGTATACAGTAAACCGGTTATACTTTATTATTATTACTTGCCTGAGCAGAGTCGCTGCAAGTAAGGCAATCGGTACATGGTATTCTGTCCCTCGGCATACTCCTATTGGCCGGTTTAGCTGATGACGTAAGGGTGACGTCAGTAAACAACATTTATAGCTAAAGTCATGAGTATTAGCTAGCTCCGCTTATGCACGAGTTTTGTTTTGTGGGGCTAATGTCCTCAAATGGTAGTCTGTCCCTTACATTCTGAATAAATAGTGGGCCCTGGTATGAAAAAAGGTTGAAAACCACTGCTCTAGAGTTCTCAACGGGCCTGAACCTTAAGGCCCGGCCCTAAAAATGGGCCTATATGTGATCAGGTCCTTGGCCCAACTCAGCTCCAATAAGGAGATTTTAGGCCCGCCCTGCCCCTAAAACGTCGGGTTCAAGGCCTGGTGGGGTTCGGGCAGAGTTTGAGAACTAAGTTATACTCCTCTATACCTTATACCTCAGGTACTAATTATTGCCTTGTTTTCTTTGATTGATCCCTCTTCCCCCTGCCGCCAGCCCCTACTTATTCCTTTTTCTAATTTTCTATGGAAATAACAAAAAAAAGAATGAAGGATGGAGTGGATTCTGAGACACAAAAGAGACACAGACAAAGTTGAGCTGCATGGCTCCAACTTTTTCCCCGGCACTCCGATGAAGGGAAGTGAAGCATCCATCAATCACATGTTTTTTTTTGTTTCACGCCTTTTCCACAGTCCCTTTATTTCTCCGCACAATGCCTGCTTGTAATGTAACTGTCAGCCAGGCTGTTCTTTATAACCCAAGCCATTATATTTCCCTTATTATTATATATTTTTCCCTTCTTGCTCGTCACTCCCACACACTGCTGTTGTGAACGCGGCGCTGTGTTGTCGCTGACAAGCTGTGATCAGAAAGGATGTCATTTTGTTGCTTGTTGGGCGGGAAACAGCGTATGTCAAAAAAAACATTTCTATTTTATTATTATATTACAAACTATTATAAATAGTACATAATTGCCAATCTACAGTATACGCTTAACCCTTTATAGCCCAAAGACGATAAACAAGCTGTAAACAAGCTTGTTTGAAGACAAACTTTGTTTACACATATTGACTAATCCACTTTAATTCCGGTTGATGCTAACCGAATTAGCATCTTCAGCTAACGTTGGGATCGCTCTCTCATAAATAATATGCGTGGGGTCCACACATATCCGTTCACATGTGCGGTATTTAAGGTCCATATCTGAGCCTATGTGGCAATCAGCGGTCAGATTTAAGCTGATTTCACTTCAATATGATTCATTTTTGCCTTGTAGCGTCTTAGCAATGTCCCCAGTTTGTGGGAAATGATTTCTACTCCTTTGTTGTGATTCCTCTGCCGGAAGTGAAAAATATGGAGCCTGGAAATGGTGCGATCTAGGTATGGGGGGGCAATGCCCCCTAAATGATCTGACTGCCCCACCAAAAATGATGTCATGCAAACAACCCAAATTTTAAATTAAAGTGCTTATAATTAAAATTATTTAAAATACTAATGCTGTTACTAACTATTAATTGTGTCACCACTAATCCAACAGCATTTCATCATTGAAAACAGAAAATTCTCTGAGTCAGACCTTTAGCTTTATGCATGCTGCGTGCCTGTTGCAACTTCAACAACAACTGATGTTATTATTGATGCTTTACTTGTCTAAAGTCCTGTAACCGAAAATGGTATGGGTGCCATTCTTCATCGCCTGTGTCTGTGTCGCACCCATACCATTTTCTATTGCCCCCCAAATTGGGAATATTACATCCGCCCCTGTCGACAGGGAAATCAATTACAATTAACTACAGGCTGGAAAAGTGGCATCCAAGGAGTTAAGAAGGCAACGAGTTGTGAGCGTTGCATGATGTAGATCTGCAATTTTTCAAAACTTTTCTGTGACACGATTGCATGATAAGTAGAGCATTCCTTTACAAAAAAAAATAGAAATGAATCAATCTTGAAATATGGAAATATAAAGGTTTCTAGCAAAGATTTTGTCTTGCCAGAGCCTTTGGGGAGCACAGAGTACCAACCACCTCCCTACAGGTGTGAAAATCACTCTCACCCCATTCCTTCATTCTCACAGGGTCATGATGAGTCAACGTGGCAGTACTGGAATGGAAACAGGGGTTGACAATAAGGTCTCGGAGGCACTTGCCCATCGGGCAAGTGCAAGTCAGGTTCTACTTGCCCTCAGCTCATGGTCACTTGCCCCCTAAAATATATAGGGGGCAAGTAAATATACATTTCAGTGAATATACATTTCAGCACCACGGACAGAGTCACTACAGCTACCATAACAGAAAGCTCATTTCAGCACCACGGACAGAGTAACAGAAAGCTCATTTCAGTACCACGGACAGAGTCACTACAGCTACCATAACAGAAAGCTCATTTCAGCACCACGGACAGAGTAACAGAAAGCTCATTTCAGCACCACGGACAGAGTCACTACAGCTACCATAACAGAAAGCTCATTTCAGCACCACGGACAGAGTAACAGAAAGTTCATTTCAGTGCCACGGACAGAGTCACTACAGCTACCATAACAGAAAGCTCATTTCAGCACCACGGACAGAGTAACAGAAAGCTCATTTCAGCACCACGGACAGAGTCTCTGCAGTCAGGTTCTACTTGCCCTCAGCTCATGGTCACTTGCCCCCTAATATATATTGTAAATTTTGCAGATGTAACTCTTGAGAACGTAAAAATGAAACCAAATGGACCCTTGCGGGTCCATTTGGTTTCATTTTTAGGCTCCCAAGAGTTACAATTCATCATCTTAATTACCCCAGGTCTACACAACTAGAGAATGTAGAAGATTAGGTCATTTTGATGTGAAAGTTAAATTGCCTGTTTTGTTTCCCAAATCCAGCCTGGAATTGTGGATAGCTAGAAAGCAGGGAAAGACACAGAGGCAGAGTGCAATGACTGCCTTCAAGACAAATTTATCTTGTGTTGTGTTATAGTGCACTAAGTTGCACACTTGCCCGATCGGGCAACCAGGTAGCTGTAACTTGCCCCACCATTTTTTTTTTACTTGCCCCGGGCAAGCGGGCAAGTGTTAGTGTCAAGCTCTGGGAAACTAAATACATTTAAGCATTTGTGGTCTAAATCAGTGGTTTTCAGCCAGGGGTCCAGGGACCACCAGTGGTCCCCAGCATAGTGGGTTATTCTCAAAATATTTTCTGAATTGGCCCACTTAATTACACACGTCTACACAACTAGATGTGGTAGAATGTAGTAGAATGGCCATTCTACTACGTGGAATTGTACCATGGAATTGTGAGAAAAAAAAGGGGAAACTTTAGTTTGGGGTCTGTTTGGTGAAAATGTCATCAAATGGTGGTCTGTGGCTCAAATGCTGAATAAATAGTGGGCCCTGGGATCAAAAGGGTTGAAAACCCCTGTTCTAATTATGTCAAACTCAAGGCCCGGGGGCCAAATCAGGCCCTTGAATGAATAATCTTCGACCCATGTGGTAACTTACTGTTAGAATCGGCCATCTGGTGGGCTGCACACATCATGATAGAAATTAATACAACTCAACGTTGCTCAAGCAGTGGTGAGGATCACAATACAGGAAACTAAGATTTCATAATGCACTTTCAGTTTTTAATGCATGTAGTTTTAACTTTGCGCTTAAGTTGCTATTAAGAAACATTGATTTTTGTAGGAAAATTACATTTTTTTTCTTCAGTTTGCCTGGTGCATCTTCCCATCCCTGTGCCCATGTGCTGAAACAGTCTGGTGGCTCAGGCCCCTCGACTTGTACCAATTTCATCTATTTTGGCCCACTGTCTCTTTGAGTTTGACATCCCTGTTCTAAAGCATTATGTTTTATAGCAGGCAATGGCAAAATCTTTAGAAAATAAGAGGCCTTGCAAGGCTTATAGCACGCCACTTTGAATATTCTGTCACAGCCAACGTTTTACATTAAACATATTGTGCTTCTGGGGGGGTTCCCTGGAACTACATATTTTCAGATGGCATGAATGAAGTCCATGATGATGGAACTGTAGCACAAACACGATTTCCCCAGCTGTTTTACACCTAGAACGTGACAACAAAGCTATTTCTGATTCTTTACGTTATGCCTATAAGTATCTTCCCCCCAGAGAATGTCTAGGGGGGAAATCTGTTCTTTCACATGTTGCACAAGAACCTTGCTTTCATCCGCTGTCTTTTAACTCCGCCGTCTTCCCGTGTTACGTTCTTAAAAACGGTATTCTTCTGACCTCCTGGGAGGTGGCGAGCTGTGCGCTTGTAGATGAGCTATTTTCAGTAAGAATCATGAAAGAACTATACTGCTGGGTGTAATTGGTCCCTTAGGCCAAAACATTTCCACCTGTACACATCTCTATAACATACCGACTGCCTTTTATAGTGTCACCACCATTATAACTCAGAACCTTCAATTGCACACAAGATATGTCAAGAAAATGTCATGGAACTTCCTGAGTGAACACTTTAATTCCACCAGGAGGACAAACCTTTACTACAAAACATATTTGAGTGACTGAGTTGTCTTCCTTTTTAAATCCTTTTCCGGTAAATGGTGCATTTATACAGTGCTGCCTGTCCAATGCGCTTGTCAGAGATTGACATGTTGTGTGAATGGGTGAATGTAATGCACACTTTTAACCAGAACAGAATGATAGCCTTACTGTAGCCTACATGTGGGCATGTATTTGTCCAGCATTTGAGCCAAATGCTGGATAAATGATTGGAGTTGGTGGTAAACTCCATCTAAGGCTAAATACCGGCATGAGACCGATAGCGAACAAGTACCGTGAGGGAAAGTTGAAAAGAACTTTGAAGAGAGGGCACCATATATTTGATGACACAGAAGCAAAACTAAAGGTTTCTTTCGTCCACAATTTTGGAAACATTCCACAATTTTGGAAACAATACAGGCAAAAATAGATCAAAATGACCATTCTTTTACATTCTAGCTGTGTAGACTTCAAATGATGAATATTTTAACTTTTAAGAGCATAAAATAAAACCAAATGGACCATTACACTCTCAAAGAGGTCTAACTCTTTGAGAGTGTAAACATGGTTTGGTTTCATGTTTATAATCTCAAGAGTTGTTTTTTCCCCAAATCCAGCCTGGAATTGTTGGACAAAAGCAAAAGAAATCTTTAGTTTTGGGGATCTGTGGGGATAAAATGTCCTCAAATGGTGGTCCTCCGTGGCTTAAATGTTGAACAAATAGTGGGCCCTGGTATCAAAAAGGTTGAAAACCACTGTCGTACTGCAGAAACACGCAATGCATTTTCATGGAGGGATTCATCATGTGTAGCCTGCTACCCAACCGAAAGCCGAGTTCTGGAACTTTGCCAGAGTCAAAAATTTGCACATTTTCCCATGACATTTCACCACATTCTCTGTACGTGGCGAAACATTCAAAGCAAGTTAATTAACCCGCTTTGACCCGACACTAGATTCTACAAAATGTCTTCTCAATCAGTTTTCTGAAAAATGCTTTATCCATCAGTAGCACCCCCAGAACTATCTGTGTTTGGCTGCAGACCAGTGGTTTTCAACCAGTGGTCCGGGGACCACCAGTGGTCTTTGAGAGGATTCCAGGTGGTCCCCAGCTAAGTTGTTTAACCAGATGTAACTCTTGAGAACGTACAAATGAAACCAAATGGACCCTGGCGGGTCCATTTGGTTTCATTTTTACACTTTCAAGAGTTAAAATATTCATCATGTGAATTAGCCCAAGTCTACACAACTAGAAGATTAATGGTCATGGACAGAAGATTTTTTTTTTTTTTTTTTTAGTTTTGGGGTCTGTTTGGCGTCAAATGGTGGTCCGTGGCTCTAATGCTGAATAAATGGTGGGCCCTGGGACCAAAAAGGTTGAAAACCACTGCTGTAGACTGACATGAGAAACTATGGAGTCCCGGGGACCTCCCCAGTGACCAAAGATTTGAGTTAATTACCGCACCTTCACTCCTTAAGAACAGGGCCGGATATAGGTATGGGCATGGGGGGGCAATGCCCCCCTAAATGCCCTGACTGTCCCACCAAACATGATGGCATGCAAAACAACCCGAATTTCAAAGATTTCAAATGAAAGTGCTTATAATTAAAATGATTTGAAACACTATGCTAACTAATTACAATTGTACACCACTAAACAAACATGCAGCATTTCATCATTGAAAACAGAAAACTCTCTGAGTTAGACCTTTAGCTTTATGCATGCTGCGTGTCTGTTGCAACTTCAACAACAACTGATGTTATTATGGATGCTTACTTGCCTAATATAAGTCCTGTAACCGAAGATAGTACAGGTGTGGCTGTGGCGCGAAGGGAAAGGGAATTCCGTGGGACACTAAATTAGCAAAAATGGTGGATCTACAAGCACATTTGTAGATTGATAAAAAAGCACTTTGGGTCAAACTTCCTGAACGTGAAAACATGCCTAGAAAAATCTGGCAAACAAATAAACTCCAACACAATCATTCCGATACATTCCGTTTACTGATTACTTACTGATTACTTATAAAAAAACGTGCTCCAACTTTAGTTTTTAAAACACCGTTGAGGTGCGTAATGCATGTGAAAATGCATTCACACACACACACACACACACACACACACACACACACACACACACACACACACACACACACACACACACACACACACACACACACACACACACACACACACACACACACACACACCAACTTGTTCATTTCTTCGTCTTTGACATTGTAAAGTCTAATGGAATATGCAGTGTTTTGGAATAAATGGGGATCACACGCTTGGTGACACTGGGGTAAGGGTGTTAAATAGTTTTTGTTTTTGTTTTTCTGCTGTTAATCTAAGACCCTTATTGTCTTCAGTTCACATTTATTCTATTTGTGGATTCTTCCCTCTGTAGGGAAGCGTAACACAGACACACGTGTTTGTGTCAATGCTCCACAGGGTGTGTATCTGAATAATGTAAAGTTGTTTTACAGGGGAAGTATTACTTTAAAGTGGGTTTTCGACCTTTTTGATACCAGGGCCCACTATTTATTCAGCATTTGAGCCACAAACCACCATTTGATGACATTTTAGCCCCACAGACCCCAAAACTAAATATTTCTTTTGCTTTTGTCCACAATACCAGGCTGGATTTGGGAAACAAAACAGTCAAACATACAGCTCAATGATGAGCTCAATGATGAATAAAATATGTCTCAACCCTAACGTGGGAAATGAGACCATAGCGTGCACTATGACCTTGTAGTTCTGCTATTTTTTTTTAATAGATAAAGCTAATGTTTTCAGTAGATAAAACTAATGCTAGCAAATGCTTAAACATTCCCATACAGAATGGCTTAAGGAGAAGGACTGTTCTAGGGGGCTGCTAGCTCTCGCGGTCCTCTATTATTTCTGGACAGGGACCTTGGCATGAGGTGGCGTGCGTCGGACAGGCAAATTGACAATTGATTTCCCGGGACACAGCTGTGAGTTTTTGGGAACTCGCCGTAATGTTATTGTATATTTGGTTGGCACACCGAGAGTCACACAACCCACTTTGAGACTGTCTGTTTCAATTTGATATGAATCCCTCAAGCTGGGGGGAAAAATATACTTTATACTTTTTTGAACTCACTAGTAACCAGCTCAGTGCCTTGTGGCCCTGAGATTGGAAGGTCGGGGTTCGTTTCCAGGACGGGTCATACCAAAGACTCTCAAAATGGGACTCAATGCCTCCCTGTTTGTTACTCAGTAAGTTCCTGCGACATACTAGCGCAGTGGTTTTCAACCTTTTTCATACCAGGGCCCACTATTTATTCTGCACTTTAACCACAGTCCACCATTTGATCTTGAGTTTAGTCTCTCGGACCTAAAAGCAAGGATCTCAAACCTAAAAGCAAGGATTTTCAAGTTTTTGTCCACAATTTAGGAGAAACTGACAAAATGTTGGTCAAAATAACAATTATTCTGCATTTTCTAATTGTGTAGATTCTTGAAACTTAAGTAATTCAGATGTTTAAATATAATTTAACTCTTGAGAGAGTAAAATGAAACCAAATGGACACGTAAGGATCCATTTGGTTTCATTTTAACACTCTCAAGAGTTACAGATCTATAAGGGTCCATTTGGTTACCAACTGTCCATCATTTGGCTGGGGACCACCTGGAATCCTCTCAGGGACCCTGGACCACTGTTTGAAAACCTCTGCCGTAGATTATTCATACACATTTTTTCCAAACATCATGCAATTTGGCATACAATATCCATCCATAGTCCATAGTCATAATCCATAGTCATGTGATCAACAAGGATCTGCACCATTTTCCATATTCCATGGCGATTGGCTAAGAGCTCCAAAGCTTGTGTGATTGGTCTGTTCCAAACAAAATGCCGCATCATACACAGAAAAAAATATACAAAGACACCACTAGCCAAGGACGACATGCCTCTTTTTTCCCCTAAATCACCCTCATGGTGGCACTGTTATAATAGGTGTCCTATTATTTGAGTGTACAAGGCGGAACCTTTGTTATGCATGTCTATAACCGGTTGTTGCATGTTGTGCAGAGCAAGAGAAACAAAAATAAACTATTGCCGGCTGGCTAAAAGAGACTACTTATTGGGTGATACTAACGTAATAGAACACACTTTTACATGGTGGCAGTGGTTGTGAACCTAATCGGAAGAAGTCTCGGTAAGCAAATTGCAAACGTTTTTGCGGAGGCGAGAGACACCTTTCTTGCCGCGACATGGATGGACTGAAACCTCCACCGACCCTGTGCCTGGATTCGGGGAACCTCTCGCGGTCGTGGAAGACGTGGAGAGACGAATTTGTCCTTTATGTGGAATTAACACTGGACGACGAGGACGAGGAGGACGCCAAGAAAAAGGTGAAGTTATTCTGCTACCTAGTCGGCGAGAGTGGCAGAGAACTATTGGACACGTTGATGGGTGATACGCCCAAGTCTTCATGGAAGTTGGCTGACATTATTAAAAAGTTCGATGATCATTGCAACCCTAGCGTCAACGAGACTGTGGAACGCTATCGTTTTTTCACAAGGAACCAAGGCGGTAGTGAAACCATTGACTGTTATGTCACAGAACTGAGACTGTTGGCGAGGACGTGCAATTTCGGCACATTAAGAGACTCGCTCATCCGCGATCGGATTGTATGTGGCCTTAATGACGCTAGCATGAGAGAAAGACTACTTCGTGAAAAGAAACTGGAGCTGGATGTGTGCATTCAACTGTGCAGAGCAGCGGAGCTGTCGCGGGAAAACTGCAGAACCATCTCGGGACCGAAGGTGGAGGAGGAGGTGCACGCTGTGAGCGGAGGCGGAGCAGCGCGCCAAAAATACACAAAGAACACAGTGGAGTGCAGGTTTTGCGCCAAAACACATGAACGGGACAAACGGAAGTGCCCAGCATTCGGTAAGAAGTGCAAAACGTGTGGGAAAGACAACCACTTTGCTATAGTGTGTAAATCGAGCCCAGAAAAGAATAAGAAACGTGTGCACAATGTAGCAGAGACTGAGTGCGACACTGATGAGGAATATGAAGATGTCCTCTGTGTTACTGCAACAGAGACTGAGAATGTGAATGCAGTGGACACTAAAGCTAATGATACACAGCTATTTGCAGGCATGCTACTGGGCAAGGATTTAGTGAAATTCCAAATAGACTGTGGTGCTACTTGCAATATAATTCCACTCCACTTACTAAACCCTGACACCAAACTTGAGGAGACCAAGACAGTACTATTGATGTACAATAAGAGCAAACTGAGGCCACTGGGAAAATGTAAACTCAAATTGAGGAATCCAAGGAATCAGAAACTGTACCAGCTGCAGTTTGAAGTGGTGGACAAGGATGGCAGTGTCCCACTGCTTGGAAAAAAAGCCAGTGAAGCCATAAGACTGATTAAGGTGCATTACGAGAACATAATGGCAATAGACAGCATTGTGACATCAGAAAACCCCAACAACACACAGTGGACACTGAGCCAGATTCAAGCAGAGTATGCAGATGTGTTCACTGGGGATGGGTGCCTAGAGGGTGAATATAAGATTGAAATAGACAATACAGTAAAGCCTGTACAGCTACCGAAGAGACGTGTTCCAGTCGCTATGATGAAACCCCTGAAAGCAGAACTGCAAGACCTACAGCGTAGGGGAATTATTGCACCTGTTGAATGCAGTACAGACTGGATCAGCGGGATGGTAGTCGTGCAGAAACCAAACGGGAAACTGAGAGTATGTATCGATCCAAGACCCTTAAACAAGGCACTGAAGCGCAGTCACCTCCCACTTCAGACCATCGAGGACATACTCCCTGACCTATCCAAGGCCAAAGTCTTCTCCGTGTGTGACGTCAAGAGTGGGTTCTGGCATGTCAAGCTGGAACCTGAATCTAGCCACCTGACTACGTTTTCGACCCCATTTGGTCGATATCGATGGCTGAGAATGCCAATGGGTATAAGCCCAGCACTAGAGATCTTTCAAAGAAAGCTGACACAAGCGTTAGATGACCTGCCTGGCCTCTATATTATAGCAGATGATGTGCTGATTACGGGTCAAGGTGAGACACAGGAGGCAGCAGAACGTGACCATGATGAAAAGCTGAGACTCCTCCTGAACCGATGCAGAGAAAAGGGCATAAAACTGAACGGAGACAAATTCAGACTGCGACAAAAGGAGGCTACATACATAGGCCATCTTCTGACAGCGGAAGGACTCAAAATTGATCCGGAGAAGGTGCGTGCTGTCAAACAGATGCCACGGCCGACCGATGTGAAAGGCATACAGAGGCTGTTGGGAATGGCTAACTATCTGGCGAAGTTCTGCCCTCATCTCTCTGACCAGTGTGAAATATTGAGGCAGTTGACACATAAGGATTCTAAGTGGGACTGGACAGCACAACATGAGGACTCGTTCCTCAAACTGAAAGAGACTATTACAGCTGCACCGGTGCTGAAATACTACAACCCAGAAGAAGAGCTAACGGTACAGTGTGATGCATCAGACACCGGTTTGGGCGCAGCGCTCATGCAGAATGGTAAGCCCGTTGCTTTTGCGAGCAGAGCACTCACAAAGACTGAGCGGGGCTATGCCCAAATAGAAAAAGAGTTCTTAGCAATGGTTTTCAGCGTGGAAAAGTTCCACCAGTACACATATGGCAGAAAGGTTACTGTCCAAAGTGACCACAGGCCATTAGAGACCATTGTGAGAAAACCCCTACTGAGTGCACCTAGAAGATTGCAAAGAATGATGCTGCGCATTCAGAAATATGATCTGGAGATTGTATACGTGCCCGGGAAACACATGTTACTGGCAGACACATTAAGCAGGGCCTATCTACCAGAGTGCTCATCGTTTGGCTCAGTGGAAGCCGAAATAGAGACTGTTAATATGGTGCTCATATCGGAGGACAGACTCGCTGCAATACGCACTGCAACAAAAGAGGATAAAACGCTACAGGTGCTGATCGACACAATGTGCCATGGTTGGCCAAGAAATAAGACAGCAATACCGAGTGAAATCAGACCGTACTTCTCATTCCAAGATGAGCTAACATTTCAAGATGGAATAGTATTCAAGGGCGAACGTGCTGTTGTTCCTGATACACTGAAGAGAGAGATCACTCAACGTCTTCATTCATCTCATCTGGGGGTGGAAGGATGCCTGCGGAGGGCCAGAGAGTGTGTCTACTGGCAGGGCATGAACGACCAAATCAAGACATATGTGGCCAAGTGTGACATCTGCAGGTCAGTCGACTATAAACAACAGAAGGAAACACTGATCCCGCATGAGATTCCGAGCAGGCCATGGGCAAAGGTAGGCACTGATCTGTTTTCCTTTGATAACAAAGACTACCTGGTCACTGTAGACTATTATTCAAACTTCTGGGAAATAGATTATCTGCCTGACACCAAGTCCACAACAGTAATAAAGAAGCTGAAAGCACATTTTTCTCGTCAGGGGATACCTGATATTTTATTTTCTGATAATGCTAAACAATACACATCGCAGGAGTTCCAACGATTCAGCAGGCTATGGGAATTCCAGCACAAGACCTCGTCACCGGGTTACCCCCAGAGCAACGGCAAAGCTGAATCAGCGGTGAAGACAGCAAAGAGACTCATGTACAAAGCAAAAGCTGCTGGGCGGGACCCGTATCTGGCCATTCTAGATCATCGCAACACGCCATCACAGGGCATGGACACCAGTCCGGCGCAGAGACTGCTCAGCCGCCGTACCAAGACTCTACTCCCAACCACAGCAAGCCTTCTGCAGCCGAAAGTCAGCGAGGTACAGAAAGAGCTGCAAATGAAACAGAATCGTCAATGCAACTACTATGACAGATCAGCAAAGGACCTGGACAGGCTGGCATCAGGGGACCGTGTGAGAGTGGAGCCCTTTGCACCTTACACTGTCTGGCGTCCGGGCAGGGTGCTGAGGTCTATTGATGCACGGTCCTATGAGGTACAGATGGACAGCGGCGGAGTGCTCAGGAGGAATCGCAGACACCTCAGGCGTGCCCTAATGGAGACTGTTGACCTCAGACACCCAGAGACTATTCCTACACAGACTGAGAGAGACACTGATGCGCCCACACGCTCCGTCCTTGACGGAGACACAGACAATCACGCACACACTATCCCGGAGGGAAATACGACTACGAGCACTGGTGACTCGCTGGTTACCACCAGAGCTGGTCGCACAGTTGTGAAGCCACAACGTTACAAGGACTTTGTGTCCTAATCCTTTTCTATGGCCTTTGGGGGGGTTGAAAAAAAAAAAAAAAAAAAAAAAAAGAAGGGGGACCACAAGCGCATTGAAAATGTGATTTCTGCATTACAAAAAAAAGAAGAAAAGAAAAAAAAAACGTTGAAGGATATCTTCTGATGTTCTGAAATGTCTTTACTGTTTCAAAAATGTCTTTACTGTTTCAAATTGAATCAAGTAGTATTGTTATTGGATTGAATTGTAAAAAAAAAAAAAAAAAAATCAAAAGAGAAGAGATGTTATAATAGGTGTCCTATTATTTGAGTGTACAAGGCGGAACCTTTGTTATGCATGTCTGGCGTGGGGGATCCGTTATTGTACGCACCTGAGGGGGATGACCGGTTGTTGCATGTTATGCAGAGCAAGAGAAACATAAATAAACTATTGCCGGCTGGCTAAAAGAGACTACTTATTGGGTGATACTAACGTAATAGAACACACTTTTACAGGCACTATAACAGTTCCTGGTTATAACTGTATCAATCTCTAGGCCAAGTAAAATAATTTTCCCTGAATCTTTCCAAATTTCCCAGTTACAGCGCCAAGACGTGGCCAAATTTCTGCAAAATCACTGCTTCGATTAGTCACACAGATTTCATCCTGAAGCTTGTGCAGCCATGTGCCCTTTTCTAATTCATAATGTGAATCTTTGATGGAAAAAAAATATGTTGCCACTTCACGGTATAGATAAGGTTGCCTAAACTGTGTGTCCTGTCCACTACCCAAAATAGAGCCTTTAGTTTTGTGAATTTGATTGGGCAAGTTCCTAAAATTCTAAGTAGGTTAACTTGACAGGATGCAGCCGCAACTTCTACAACAGTCAAAACATTCAGGGCTATACGGAATGCGGTCATCTGCCTTCTGGTACTATTTGTCATATTTTGTATTCCCCATAGTGTCAGTAAAATGTTTAATTAGTTTCCCATGCCTGCTGCTGTCACCTCCATACATCTATATTATGGAACTAGAGCTTCACTTTGTGCATGTTTTTATTTTTTATTTTTTTGTGCTAAGAGACACATGGTACAGAGAGAAGGAGATGGCATGTCATACCATACGGCAGTGGATTTCAACCCGTGGACCGGGGACCACCAGTGGTCCATGTGGGGGTTCCAGGTGGTCCCCAGCTAAATGATGCACAGTTGGTTAACCAGATGTTAGCCTGGTCTAGCCCTCAATGATTTTGGCCTTGGGGGGCGGGGGTGTCGTGGGATCCACACGGCGGAAGTGCTGCGCTCTGATTTGATCTCACTAACGTGTCGTCATCCCCGGCCCCTCCCGCGCCCGTCCACTGCTGTTCTACGTCACATTATTTAGAGCGACGCCCACCCCGGAAGGTTCACTCCCACTTGAAGGCCACTTTCCAACGTGCGTTAGTCCAGGCTTTCCGTTTTCGCGCAAGGCGAACGAAAATGAAAGCCTGGGTGTCGAGGCTAACCAGATGTAACTCTTTGAGAACGTAAAAATGAAACCAAATGGACCCTTGCGGTAGAGGTCTTCACGGGTTGTCCGAACCCGAAAAAATCCGAATCCGTCCGAGACCCGACAGTTCCGGTCGGTTCCGGCGGTGTGTTTTATCACAGTCACTCGGACAGGTCGGAATCGGACGTATCCCCGTCGGAAGTCGGACCTGTCAATCATTATGTGCAATACCCGAGAAAATCCGACAAGACCCGAGACTACAGTGAGACGTATTCTTTCTCTACGTTTTTTTTTTTTGCCTTTTTAATGATAATAAAGTGTGTGTATGATTGTATCTTTGTCACTCTGCGAGTGCGCTTCTGGACATGCACTGACATGTATGATAGGGGCGACAGTCTGTGCTGTGGTGTCCGTGTAGACAGCGTGTTACATAAGGGGGCAGGGGCAACCTCCCGTATGAGGGCACTTCTGTGTTTTAGACATGCGAAAGAGCTGGGGCTGCAGGCCCCTTTTTAATCTGTGTGTGTGCACGTACCTGTAGAGTGTAGAGTAGACTGGCAGCGCGGAACAGTGTTAGCGAGCCGAGGCAGCGTCGCATGCGAAATATAACTGATCTACAGGTTCATCAAACTTAGGCAAGGCGGGGGAGGGATTTGGTCAAGGCGGGTCTGTCGGACGGTCAAAAATAATCCGACTTCGGTCGGGCTCGGCGAAGCAATTTGGGGAAAATCTCGGAACAGTTCGGAAGCGGAAAACCATGCCACGGATCGACTCGGATCCAAATTATTTATTTGAAAATATTTTCGGAACAGTTCGGAATCGGTGATATTACACGGATTTATTTCGGATTTCGGATGGCATTTTTGAGACCCGTGAAGACCTCTACCTTGCGGGTTAATTTATATTTTAACAGTTTTCATGCCATTGAAATAGATCTACGTCTCCCGTTATCATTATGATTTACAGTAACAATTGATGCCGCTGACGTTAACGCTACTGTACGTGACGTAGTTACCGGCACCGGTTTAATTCGATCCCCATGCTAACAGCAGCTAGCAGCGACCGCATCCACCATTGATAGACAATAACAAGAGACCCACCAAACCGCAACCGGAAGTGTGTGTCGCCAACTAACTTGTCCGTGGGGAAACATGGACCGAAATATGAAATATGAGTTTTTGATGAAAAAAACTGGCACTGGCTACCTCCAAAAATATGAAAAAGGGCTGGCACGGAGAGTGAATTTATATTTTAACTATTGAAAGTTTACACTTTCCAAGCCTACACAATTAGATAATGTAGAAGATTAATGGTCATTCTGATCTGTATGTTTGACTGTTTTGTTTTCCGAATCCAGCCTGGAATTGTGGACAAAAGCAAATCTTTAGTTTTAGGGTTTGTAGGGCTAAAATGTCCTCAAATGGTGGCCTGTGGCTCAAATGCTGAATAAATAGTGGGCCCTGTATCAAAAACTTTAAAAACCACTGCCATACGGGACAGAATTTAATTGTGGATGTTGTCGCACATCGTGGGGGTAAATGTTTTGAACAATTTCATGGCTTTCTTCAACAATGTTTGCGTTGGAGCTCAAATGCTATAAGGGGAAAGTAACTGACCAATGCCATGGATAGGGCCCTGAATCTATAGCCTGATTATCAGACTGGAGTTCAGCTTCTGAAGCTTGAGCCTGAAATTGTCCACCATCTGGTGGATTTCAAGGGTGAAGGGCTTGGTTCATTCCAATCAAACCAGAGGTTGTTGTCAATCAAATACAGCCAACGAGCACTGCTACCATGTGAACAAAAGCAGTAAAATACTCTATGTCAGATGATGACGATGTTTATACAACCTGATGCTTCATTGAAGAAACTATTAATGTACAGATGATACGTCCACGAATCACCGCAGTTGTGGCCGCCATGTTTGTTGTTTGTCACTGTAACTGTTGCACTGTTGAGTGACGGGGCTGCAGGCCAATCAGCTGCGTCTGTTCGAATTTGTCGTTAGACGAACTCCCAACTCAGACTCTCATTGGATAAAAACATCTTGGTACCGATGCAAATTATAGGTTGACAATAGAAGGCGAGACCAAGAGACAGTGCGCTGAGTGAGTGAGAGTGTCGATGGGTCTGAACCAGGCTGCTAAATCTATTCCACACAGATCACATGAGCAACTTGACAACTATTTTAAAACGGCACCAGAAATCTATATAGCTGGTTGACACCGATACACAGTCCGTGTCATCCATCATCTCGGAGCGCTGTTGACAAAACCTCTCGAAGATGACAAACCCTGCATAAATTATCATAAATCGAGTCCATCTATATGAAGCGGAAGATGTTGTAGAGACGGTACATAGCCGCCTCTGCCAGGGAACACAAGAACTTCATTTATCCATTTCCTAGAAGGTATTGGAATTTAAGCTCAAATGGTTTTGTTTTGTTGATGTTTTTTTTTCCTCTGCTGCGGTATTGTTGTCGCTCAAGCAGATACTGTTTCACAGAAACAACTAGTGCACTGAGGGATTGGTATTTGGAGGCAGTGTTGCGAGTTGTTCTATGAAATGTGTTCCTTATAGCTCACATGTATGACTGTTTCCAAGCTGCAGTGCAGCTGTGGAGCTCCTAGTTCCTACAGTACTGTACGTCTCAGCCATCATCTTTAAGAGGTCTTGACATATCATGCATATTTTATCGTGTGCTTTACGGACAGACTGAAGACTCCCTGTTTTACTTGAGTCTCTTTCCATACAGCACCTTATTACATTTAAAGCAGGGGTTTTCAACCTTTTTGATACCAGGGCCCACTATTTATTCAGAATTTGAGCCACTGACCACCATTTGATGACATTTTAACCCCACAGACCCCAAAACTAAAGATTTATTTTGTTTTTGTCCACAATTCCAGGCTGGATTTGTGAAACAAAACGTTCAGATCATGAATATTTTAACTCTTGGGAGTGTAAACATGAAACCAAATGGACCCGCAAGGGTCACATGGGGACCCGCAAGGGGCCATTCACATCTGATTAATCAACTTTCCATAATTTACCTGGGGACTACCTGGGATCCTCTCAGGGACCACTGGTGGTCCCCGGACCACCTGTTGAAAATCCCAGATTTAAAGTGTTAAATCTGGGCTCATGTGACATCATCATGCTGCGACTGGAGCACCTCCTATTGAGTGAAAGAAATAACATATTGAAGGTGTTTTATCTGCATGTTTTAGTTATAGAAGGCAAGTATAGTGTTTTAAGGCATATATTTCTTATTAGCCAGGGATCCTTTTAATAGTCAGTCAGTCAGTCAGTCAGTCAGTCAGTCAGTCAAAGTGTTCTGCACACACTTGGTAAACAAACAAATAAATAGATAATGAACCCAAATAATAGTGAAACACTTTCCCATTTTGCAGAAAAAAAGAAAGGCCTCCGCCAGTGCCGTTTTAAGGACATTACAAATGCAAACAAAACCTTCACACTGGCTTAAAATAAACAGGGCATAATTGTAAACCCACAACACATACTGTCAGCTTAATAACATCAGAAGCTCCAAAAAAGTGATAGAAAAAACTGTATTCAGTCCAATAAATCAATGCAATGCGTGACCTAGTTCTAGTATCTCAGTGAAAAACACTTTGATGGACAAAGGACCCAACAGACAGCCTGGCGCTAAATTATACAAGAAAAAGCTATTCTTGCCCAGATATTTATGCATAACTGTAAAGAATGGTCTCTTCACATGCCTCAATGTGAAATTATTTACAGACATAGTTTAATTTAAATAAGCTATTTTCTTTTCGAATCGGTTCGCCAAAAATAGTCGACCTCAAGAACAACCCCACATTGGTTTAGTGTTGCCCGAATCTTCGCCCCTGAAAAGAAGGACGGTAGCGTTCATATCATTAAAGGTACAACTATAAAAGAAACATAGTTGACGAAATGGCCTTCCCCTGTGGAGTTTGCAGTACAGATGTCCTATATTGACTTTTTAACCGATATCCCGATATTGTCCAACTCTTAATTTCCAATAACGATATCAAACCGATATATGCAGGTGGACAAAAAATAAATAATGGGGTCATTCAGTGATTTGGGTGTTGTGGGATAACCCCCTAAAGGACCAACAGCGCGTGCACCAAGGCCTGCCCACGCTCGATCATAATTGGAGGAAGCTCCCCCATATATTTTTTCCCAGATTATGTGGCTTATGGTGTTTTACCGATTTAAAAAAAAAAATAAAGCTTTTATCGGCCGATAATATCTGTATTGCCGATATATCTGCCCATCCCTAGCTTGCATGTTCTCCCTGTGTGCCCTAGGGTAGGTAATTGTGGTCTCTAGACTTGTGTGTGCGTGCATGGCTGTGTGTTTGATGTGGATGCAGTCTGACTCAGAGACTGCTCACAGGGTCTCAGAGGACAGTATGCTGGACACAGCTGCAGGTGCCAGACAAGTGTGTGGATGTACAACAACAACAACAACACTGGACTAAGCCAGTTTTTTCAACCTTTTTGATACCAGGGCCCACTATTCATTCAGCATTTGAGCCACAGACCACCATTTGATGGCATTTTAGCCCCACAGACACAAAACTAAAGATTTCTTTTGCTTTTATCCACAATTCCAGACTGGATTTGGGAAACAAGGCAATCAAACATACAGATCCAAATGACCATCAATCTTCTACATTCTCTTACTTAATCTTACTTAATTCAGATAGTAAACACACTCTCATAGAGTTACATCTCTCCATCGTTTAGCCTGAGGACCACCTGGAACCCTCTCAAGGACCACTGGTGGTCCCCGGACCACTGCTTTAGAGCAACCAAAGAAATAGCACCTCCATAGCTGAACCCTACAAACCAAACCATCCTGCAAACACTAACATCAGCCAATTTAGCGTTGGCTAATGTTAGTCTGAGGTATACGTTGCCTGAGGTATACGTCGGGACAATGCTCCACACATTCCAAACTCATTTCCTTTATAGCTCCAAATCTGCCATTTAATTCCCTTCCGATAGAAATCAGACCTGCAGAATCACTCTCGCAGCCTTCAGCTGTGTTTAAACGCACCTCTTCAGACTACACAACAAAAAGCGACCCCCTCAAAAAACAAGATGATACACCTCAGTGATGCGTTTACAAAGACAGAAACATTTGACATAGGAGGCACGGTTGCACAGTGGTTAGTACTGTCGCCTCCCAACTAGGTCCTGGGTTCGATTCCCGGGCGCTGCTGTGGGTGCTGGCGGCGTGTCTGATCCTCCGTGTAACCAGTGCCCATACCCAAGGCAGTGTTGGTGAAAGGCCCTTTCTGTGTGGAGTTTGCATGTTCTCCCCGTGTTCCCTAGGGTAGATACCCTCAGAAAACATGCTGTAATCCTGGGCTCTAAGCTGCCTCCCCCTGGCCAGCTGGGGCGCCTGATGGAGGGGACTGGAACTCGTTGGAATAACGTGTTCCTTCCACGCGTTACGTCCAGGCAGGGATACCCCCCCCCCGTCAGGTGAAAAGAAGGAGGCCAGTCCGCTGCATCCTCAGGTTGGCTGAGGGTGTGTAGAGCCCAGGATCACATTAGGAATTGGCACTGGGTGAAAAAATGGCTTGCAAAATCGTGGGATAAAAATAAAGAAACATTTGACATATCGGGTTAGAATTCACTGGCAGGTTTGACCTCTGGGGTCACCGTCATATAGTTGACCTCTGCACTGACCTGTGAGATGGGCTGGTTAACGTACACCCAGCCAGTGACCGGGTTGACCCGCAGGTACTCTGGTTGCTCCTGGGACATGGAGTAGGTTATGGCGGCGTTGCTACCAAAGTCATCGTCATGGGCCGCCACGCGCAGGAAACTGGTACCGATCATAGTGTCTTCTCTGAGGAAGTCTGGAAGGCAGAGTGACAGGACAACATGGTTCAATGGCGATCTTAGGAGGGTTTCAAAAAGTTTCAAAAGTCAGTTGTTACTTCAATTGGAACTTCATACTCATTTATTGTACTCTTTTATACAAATTTATATTTTTCATTCCATTCATGCTAACTTGCTGTTAATAGTATTTTTCTACAGCCAATGCTAACTCAGGCTCCCATACATACAGAATGGATGTTGTGAAAGCTCTTTGCTCTTACACTCATATCGCAGGTTCTCAAACTTGGGGCTGTTGTCGTTCTGGTCCAGGATCTGGACATGGAGCTGACAGATACCGATCAGCGGCTCCTCAGCCCAGTCTGTGGCCGTTACTGTGATGGAGTACTCCCTCTGACGCTCCCTGTCGAAACGCCTGGACGTCACAATCTCACCTGGACAAAACAGTTGGAGGAAAGTACTGAAAAAAATGATTCAAAGTTTTGCGCCGCATTTTCACCGTTTTCCCAAAATATCAGATCTACAAGCCCATAGCGCGACACCAAGTGGCGCGCTATGGGCTTGTAGGTCTGATATTTTTCAACAGCTAAAGTAATGTTAATGATGCTAAGTAATGCTAATAATGCTAGGGGTTGTTAATAATGCTAACTAATGCTAATAATGCTAAGTATTGTTAATGATGCTAATAATACTAAGTAATGCTAATAATGCTAGGTATTGTTAATAATGCTAGGTATTGTTAATAATACTAAGTAATGCTAATGAGGATAAGTAATGTTAATGATAATAATGTTAATAATGCTAATTATTGTTAATGCTAACAATGCTGTTAATGCTAATGATGCTAATAAAGCTTAGAACACCAAAAGGTGTTCCTGCCAAAAATGTACTGGACAGTTTTCTGCATCTAAGCCTCTTCCCCACAAAATCGAGATATGGTGTTTTAGGCCCTTGTTGTGCCTTCTTCGCATCCCTGTGAGTATAATGAGAGGTTACACCACTACTGTATTCCCCTTGGGTGAGGCATTATTGATTTTCAAGCTTTTTCCCTTCTTTTTCAGAATTTAAGCTTTTTTCCACAAAAAAATGAGATATGCTGTTCTAGGCCATTGTAGTGCCATAAGCCCTACACACACTGGATAGTAGCATAGCGCCACACTATTGCCGTGCGTCAAGTGCCGCCTGTCAACACCAACAGGACGCGGCGCACTGCCGTGTGGCTACCATCTTCGTACAGTTGTAGTAAATTAATAAGTAAAAACAGTTTCGCCACATGGCAATGTTTGTAAATAGAACATGCCACGCCATGAGTGAGGAGTTGAGTTATTTCAATAGAAAACAACTGGCTAAAATCCAGGAAGTATGTGCCAAATATGTGCCATAAATTGCCTCAATGAGTTGGTCGGCGTGCAGTTTTGCGGTCGCAAATGGATCCTGTGAATTTGGGAAGTGAGGACGCTGGCATTGACTGTTCCAAAGTCATCGAAAAAAAAGAGATTGCTGATATATATACAGATTACGGTCTGGCTGTGGGTAATTGATTGAATTTTATAGCGCTTTTCTAAGTGCTCAAAGCACTTTACAATGGTCCATTCATTCATACATTGGGAGGTGAAGCAGCAAACAGCCGACGCTCAGCATCCCCACTCCCCACATTCACACCCAATGCTTTTATTACCACTGTGACCGTTTTACATAACGGCCGCAACTGTTTTGCATAACAGCTGTGACTGTTTTGCATAAACGTTACAAACATTTTGCATAACAGTTGTGACTGTTTCGCATAACAATTGCCACTGTTTTGCACAACGGTTGAGACTGCTTTGCATAACAGCTGCGACTGTTTTGACAGTCACAACGGCTTGCATAACGGTCAAAGGTTAAGGGTAGATTAGGCATAGGTTTTACTGAGGTTATGTTTAGGGTTTAGTTTAGTAGGGAAAACGGTCAACGCAAAACTGTTTTGACTGTTATGCAGACAGGAGGAGCTGGGATTCGTACCGCCAACCCACAGGGACGAACCTCTAACCAAATGTTTTCAAAAATGGTTTTCAAGGTCACAACTCTTGGCTGTTGGAAGGTATGGATGTGTTTTTGCAGAATCCCTGTCTCTGCTGCATGCTGTACTGTAGTGTATGTCTTAATATACTCCAGAACAGGCTGTGAAAACAACTACCCTACCCCGCGGGGGACAGTCAGGACTAACTGCACTACCATTATTTGACAGCTTTATTTAGTGGTTGCTGCAGATTTAGATTATTTATATATATATACAGTATATAAAAAGAAAACACTAAATAATAAATGATGATTTACGATCACGTTAAACCTCACCACCAGCACATAAAGCAATTAAAATCACCCATCACCACTACCCGCCGTTACTTTAAAGAGATGAACTCATGAATGCAATACTAATTACACTCCAGTAATATGATTTCGAAACGGACCATTTTGCATAATGAGTATTTCTTACGCTCTGGATAATATAAAGATTATTTTGATCGCAATACTTTTAAAACCTTGTAGCTTAATTCTACATTGACTTTTACTTCCAGTGGTTACACTTTCACACACACACCTACGGTATAATCTAGACATCACATTTCCCTTCCACAAATAAATGAGCAAACAAGCTATTTCATACTATATTTGTTCACCAAACCCTGCCGTAAATTGCCTATTACATGCTAAGATTAGTTGCTTTGTGGAGAGAAAATGAGCCTGCCAATATTTTAATGACTGCGGGAAAAAAAGACCATTGTCTATCAAGCGTTCATTCATAATTAACATTGTCTGTGTACAAGGATAGCACAAGCACCCTTTAGCGGTTTTAAATGAAATAATTAGTGGACTCGAGATTCAATATGACACGTCCTTCGATTTCTAGTCTCTCCGCTGTCACGTTGCTGTGGAATTCAGTAAAACATATTCTAAAATCTCTGACTGCATGCGATGAGAGCTAATGAGATATACCCCCTCCAACTCAAGGAGAAATTTCCACCTCTCCAGAACATCTGCATTAAACATTGAACATACTGTCTCAGTTAGCCCACCTCGCTGGGCGCGATCTGACGGGTATTATGATTTGACCACTAATTTCCGAGACTCAAGAGGTGTCAATTCAATTATAGTAGGCATATGTAATATGATGTGGTTGTAACTGTTAATTATCTCTTGCCAGGTTGAAAAGGCCAGGAGGCAGAGAGATCTGCGCTCACCAGAAGAAGGTCCCTTCTCTAGTTTATTATGCTCTAATTTAATAGAAGCGTAGAAGACAAGACACAGACAGCAGGGCACGCCACACGTTGCGACGCTGATCTGAACCCTCGAGAGCTTGCGTTAGCGAGGGCAACCGACTCAGTGGTCTATTGACAACAATAAGACTCTAATAACACATCACTGTCAAAACAGCTTCTAATATAAGGCTAAACGGGTTAACAATTCAGTAACAGTACGTTTTAACAACGGGCGATGAACAAACAAGATCGGCCAGCATCAGCGACGTGGGCGGTCATTACCGTAAATTCACGCTTTGAATGGCATGCAAAATGAGTACCGTAAACGACGATGTTGTGGTGCACTGAAAAAAGGAGGGTGGAGGAAAAAGTGGGGCGGAACTAGGAACCAAACTGCGCCGAATGGTTTGGGGTCGAGGGGGGAAAAAGCAGCACTTGGCTCTGATTGGCTATCCCCAGCCAAGCATCGACCGATTTGACCGAAAAGCTCAGCAATTCCCATCTTTTTGGCCAACGTTGCCTCACCCACTTTATCGATCGTCGCCCGTTCTGCTGCTATCGCCTGATGTCATTTGTCCATCGCCCGCTGTTAAAACGTACTCTGCGGGGCCCACATTGCGGCCCACTTGCTTACTCGTCGCCTTTGGAGATCCACTACTGTAAATCTAGCATATTTAATACCTTATAATCAGTGGTTTTCAACCATTTTCATACCAGGGCCTAATATTTATTCTGCATTTCAGCCACGAAGGACCACTGTGTGATGTTTAGTTTAGTCTCTCAGACACGGAACAAAGTTTTGTTCAGCCATTTAGGAGAGATGTTTGTCAAAAATAACAATTCTTCTACATTATGTAGATTATTGAAAATTATGTAATTTGGATGTTTAAATATAATTTAAACTCAAGAGTTACAGATCCCCCCCCCCCCACCCCCCCCCGTCATCACCTATGAACGTTGACAGTTGCTGACACTCTAAATTCTCTCTCTCTCTCACATCCACATCTATATATACACAACTCCGACCTAGACCTACTGTATGTACGTCTAGAACTGCAAAATCCGAAAACACTGCAATTCCCCATGGGGCATAAATAAAACAGTGCAACCGCGTAGGCCGGCACCGGTGCTACTTTTAACAATACAAAATCGTTTACGACAGTCCCTGGCAAAAACTATTTTCTGATACGGTCCGTGGTCCGTTATAGCTCCACTATTCCCTCTGTCTGGCTGTATAGTGTTCCAGACATTGAACTATTCCCTCGAGAGAGGACAGAGCGATTCCACCACATTCCATCGCATACAGAGTCTTGCCAACTTGGCGCATTTATCACTATATTTAGATTTTTTCCAGACCTCCCCTAGCGCCAAGATTAGTGCAAAACTCCTGGCGGAAAATCTAGTGCTTTTTTTGCTGGTGAGTTGGGGCGAAACTGTTTGACAGGCGCCAGTGATAAAACCCTCGTTTTTCCTCCTATGTTAGAGTCGTTCTTCCTTCCTAGAAAGGTAACCAAATGGACCTTTAGATCGTTAAATGAAACCAAATGGACCTTACAGTAAGGGTCCATTTGGTTTCATTTTACACTCTCAAGAGTTAAATTATATTTAAACATCTGAATTACTTAATTTTCAAGAATCAAGAATTTAGAAGATGTAGAAGAATTGTTTGGATAGTTTGACCAACATTTTACCAGTTATCTCCTAAATTAGTCAGAGAGACTAACATCACATGGTGCTCCGTGGCTAAAATGCAGAATAGATTTGAAGTGGCACTATTGTGCATTTTGGATTTTGGCAGTTGGCAACACTGCGCATACAATGGAAGTCAACAGCCGGCGTTCTAACCCGTTTCAGGGTGGATTCGGAAGGCGGGCGTGGCGCCGTCCCTGTGCATCAGCCCGTATTTGACTTTTCCGTTGGCGCCCTCGTCTGCGTCGGTGGCGTGCACCTGCAGCACCGCCGTTCCAGCAGGCTGGTTCTCCAGCACAGCGGCCTGCTCACCATACTGCTGACACTGGAGGGAGAGAGAGAGAGAGAGAGACAGAGAGAGAATGAGTTGAAGTTAATGTTACATTAATGAGATCACAGAGCTCACAGGAGAGCCATGAGAACAAACTAATCAAGTATCGCGGCGACTCCAGCGCAGTACACCCATACAGCCGTACCACCCCGACACACAGTGTATATATACCACTATACAGGCATGAATAATTCAATTGGGTTTCTTTTTGAAGGACTCGCTAGCTGTGTCTCACAACACAGGAATTCAAACTGCTCCCCGGACCAAAAAGAAAAGGGGGGCCTGGGAAGAAGAGGAGGAGGGGTCTCTGGAGACCCTACTGTGTGTTTTATAATCAGGTACACACACTGGCTTCTTCTCTCAACAGCAGCAGGAGCAGCAAGGACCCAATGTCTTGACTACACCGCCTGGCTTGCTAACAAGTGTTTCCAAACAGGGGTTGTCTGAAAATACCTCTTTAAAAAAAGGCAATTTGTGGTCTCCACAGGGTGGTGTGGTGCGGTGCTGGGGTTGGGGAAGGAAGGGGCTGGTGGTGCTTTGGTAGTAAACGGAAAGAAGTCTCTAAGTACATACTGTAAATGTGGATGACTCCACTGCGCTGTGACGGCTCCCGTCTCCTGTAAAAGATAAAGCAACTCGCACAGCAGATGTCTTCTCTCTGTGGTTGAGGAGTGGGTATATATAACAACCATAAACAGCCGAAAAAAAAATCAAGGAGACGGCTGGTGGATGTCCGAGAATCAAAGATGAGATTCGGTACTTAGTCACCCAACGATCATTCGCGCTGTCAAGAGAGGTAGACCCCGTGTTCGGGAGAGCCATTTATTCGTGTCTTCAATAGAGTGACAAAGCATTATATGCCACATTGTGCGAAGAAGAAAAAAAAACACAGACTCCTTCCTGCGACAAAACAACATTTAATGTGTCAAAAGGCAGAGAGAATATTCTTTATCTCCATCACAGTGTGGTATGGAAGCCGCCGTATTGACACCAAAGAGCCTAATAATACCAAAGTCGCACCATCAGCAGGTTGAGCACAAAAACGTGTGAAACACGGCAGGCCAAGTTCTGTTTGAACTCCGAGTCCCCAGACTCCCCACCTATTTCACACAAACAGTGCGCTTGCTTGTAAACGGTAAAAAACGGTGCATTTGTCTAGTGCCTTTGTTATCCGAAGCAGTTTACAACGATTGTGCGTTCACGTTCACCCGTTCCAAATCGCGCTGCTTGCTAAGTACTCCCCCGGAAAGGTTCCCATTATTGGCCTATTACCCCACTCCTATTATGTCTGCACAATATTGGACACTACAGTAAGTTCTACTTATGGTACTTATACTAAGGTCTACTTTACTTATCCGCCTTTTATCTGCTCTGCCTCCTGCCACAGTGAGGAACGTGGCAGTCGACTCTCACCGACTGAGACGATGCACTGTAGTCAATACACCTAAATCGAGACCAAGACGAGACCTAGGGGAGTCAAGACCAAAATGAGACTGAGACAACCACGATACTTGAGAGTACGATACGAGAATAGCACCTATGGGGTTGAGACAAGACCAAGACCTAGAGGCCGAGGCCAAGACCTAGGGAGGTCATGGCCAAGGCAGAGACCAAGACCATTGCAAGTCAAGAGCAAAATGTTATTTTTTGTGCTCCATCCATTCCTAAATTCTCTGTAGTTGTGCACTGCCAGGGATATGTACATCATCCATCCAGCGCTGCGCACCGCTCTGCTGTCTTAACAAATGGGCTGCTCTGTCCTGAGGACACCAGACCAAGACAAGACCACGAGAGAATGAAGTGTGAGACTTGCGAGACCCAGACAAGACGATTTGAGGGCAAGGCAAAAAATAAGACCTAGTCAATGAAATTTGAGATTTGTCTTGAGACTGGTCTAGAGGTGAGACAATGTCTTGAGAACTACAACACTAGCATAGAACGCCGCCGTCATATCAGAATGCGGAAGAAGAATTTGAAGTAATGTAGTGAAAACGACATGAAATATGAGAAGTCAAGATTCGCCAAGCATCACAGAGAAATGCAAGTCACCGAACCAGCTCAACAATATCAATGAGGGGTTTAGTGCATTGCTCAAGGAGACTTCCACACACACCCAGAGCAGAGGGAGCCAAGAGCGTTGATGCTGGCAACTGCCAAGCAAAAAAAAAAAAAAAAACGCTCCCCTTTCACGCAGACAATGCCCTTTCTTCAGAACTCTTTTTTGTTTGTCACTTCACAGGTTTTACAGATGAAAGGTAGTCTGTGAGAGTAATTTATGTTATTTTCCAACAGTTTTCAGAAATAGAAAGAGGGGGGAGAGACATATCCTATAGATTTATCTTTTCCCCTTGTTTTTCCACAGACGCCATATTTCTCTGACAACACATATTCAAAGAAAATAGAGCCTGATTTATACATTTGCGCACCATTGTCATGCCATCGAAAATAGGTACGGTAAAAAAGCTTGTTGTGGATGGATCGTTATTTTCGGTGCATGGCGTGGAGACCGTCAGCTCTATATGTTCCCTCACTGTGATTGACAGCCTATGCCTAAACCTAACCCTCCACTTAACCTCAGTGAAACTATGCCTACACCTAACCCTAGCCTTGATCAAACAGAGCTGAGGGAACACAGACATTTGACCCATTGAGGGAGGTTTAAAAAACGGTCTGATCACAACCAGCTATGTTTGGAAGACAACGCAGTGATGGGAATCAAGCGGCGAGCTTAATTTCTATTGGCTTTCATCACTGTGATAATAGGCACGTCACACAGGCCACCTTTTTTCGTTTTCAGGAAGTATGATTGTGAAAAAGTGTGATTTTTATGGACTCTTAATATAAAATTCACGGAAGTGAAAAAACACCTTTCCCATTCTTTTGGCATGCATTTTTGGGCATGGCCATATTATGACCACGGCTGTGGACGAAAAGTGTGGCAAAACGTACGTTTAATTTCACATGGACTTTAAGCATCGGCCCTTGTTCAATGACATCCAGACAGTGTACCTGTTGAATGCTAATATATACACTGTATACAGTACATTGCATATGAGTTAGAAATACTCGCTTAGTTGTTGTCTCCCCGTCACTTTACAAATGAAAGTGCACAAGGGTCCCATGAGGGTGGGATCCCATCGCCATAGCCTGTGGATGTGACACTTGGTTCTGAAACTAACTTATTTTCTTTGAGGATCAAACTTCAAAATAAAACAGCCAAATGAACCATTTCAATCCACATTTAATCCATTATCAATCTTCTGACTACACAATGTCCTCGTGTGAGCCTATAGGGATAGAGAACCAAGGGTAAGTGTTAAATGGTGCATTTATATCGCGCCTTTATCCAAGGCGCTTTACATACTGTATATTGTGCATCACATTCACCCATCCGCACACACACTCATACACTGATGGTGGAAGAAACCATGCAAGGCACTATCACTACTACTTTGGTTTTACGTGTCTTGCTCAGGAACACATCGACACTAACTCTGGGGGAGCCCGGGTTCGAACCGGCAACCTTGAACCTTGACAATCCAGTGACTCTACCCCTGAGCCACCGCCGTCAATGGCACATGTTTTTTTCTGATCTCTGTTTCAAAAATATGGTAGAACCGCAAAGAGTTTAAAATATTTGCCAATTCTAATGGTAAGCGTTGTTGTTTTTACCCCATGAAGGAATCTGGCCATGCACCAAAAATACCCATAGGTCTATGTGATTCAAAGAATAAAAATCATCACTTCAGGAAAGTGAACGTTACATAACCGCTGGCCCTGTGTGAGTTGTTTCCTTTTGTTTTATTTAGTTTGTTTAGAGCATTTTTACATGTTTATGCTAATGTGCGTTTGTTTTAGCATTATGTCTACCTCGAGACCGAGACGTAAAATCAATGTTTCAGTGAAAGGGGCTAATACATTATTGAATATCGAGTCTCGAGTGTTGAAATTGTAATTTGCTCTGTTGTTTTTGTCACAGTTATGACACAGTTCTGCCAGAATGCACACATGTGCGTGCAGCACCGGAGTAAGTCATGTCAGGTCGTCAATAACCACCATGTGCTCTCTGACGGAAATGGTATTGGATCAATCACTGGAAGTATAAACGTATTTTTTGAATTTCCATTTCTGCTAAACAGCTAGCTAGATGGGCTTTGAGAAATGTGGGTTTCCAGGGGGAGTTTTTTTTACAAGATTGCACATCCAAAACCGAAGTGTGCGTGCGTGTGTGTGTGTGTGTGTGTGTGTGTGTGTGTGTGTGTGTGTGTGTGTGTGTGTGTGTGTGTGTGTGTGTGTGTGTGTGTGTTTGTGTGTGTGTGTGTGTATTTCGAGTCATTTAACAAGACACTGGCATATACCAAAGCATATACCAGACAGTACATCAAGCTTTAAGGAGGGAAATATTTTAAACATGGTTGTCTGTCTGGAGAAACTAGGTTGTCTGAGACACATACTGTGGAGCGATACGGAGGATTTCAGGATCTTGAACCACTTTTAAACATGCCCAAAGTGTTATGTGCCATTCACACATTAAAGTTGTAGTCAGTGATTTCACTTAAAGGGGAAATCTACCCATTTTCAACATTTTACTATGCCATTAATATACTTGAGAGATGTTATGTAGACATGATAAAAAACGACCCCCGATTCTGTGTTTCCCAGAAGCAGAGGTATGAAAAAACATTAACATGGTGAAACACAACTGGATGAAGAAGGTTTTGGGAGACAAAACCTTCTTCATACAATAAATCTTAAATTAGGGACTTTAAGCTGTACGACGGTGGGCCTCTAATACGGCAACAGGAACTCGATCCGTGCTCGATAGATAAACCTGCTTGCCACAGTCCACAACGCCTGTTTGACACACGCGGCACAGTCGTGTCACCATGGTAACCCGTCACCGTTACGGATGGCTGTGTGCTTAATGAATTTGACACGGGTTGCTTGTTCGGGTTGCTGTTCTAAAATGCGGTGGCTTCAAGTCCCTAATGGCTAATGTTAGGAAAGGAATGACGTCTGATGACTTTGCAGGTGACTCAGAGGTTTCGTAAGTGTCTATTCCTTAGATTGAAGTAGCTTTTTTTTTTTTTTTTTTTTTTTATTAAGCTTTTGCAGATACAGGCTTTAAGAAAATCACATTCTAAGAGCCTATCAGTGATCTACAGCTGCTCAGTCAGGGGTGCATGAAAACAGAAAGATGGATGAATAATAGTCCTTGAGCCATGAGGGATTACAGTCACACACTGAGGAGGTGTTTATTCAGTCTCTTCTTAAAGGCATGAACACTGTCAGATGTAATGTCTCCGACGACCGCAGGGGGAAGGCTGTTCCAGGTTGTTACAGCAGCGTGGAGGAAGCTCCTGTCCAGGCACTTGGTGTTGGACTTGGGCATTTCGAGGGCGTGGCTTGGTGGTGCTCTCCGGGTGATTCGACCCACGGTGTGAGCTTGAGGTAGCAGAGCCTTTAGGTCCACTGGACAGTTAGGAGTGTGCATCTTATAAAGAACAGTTGTGGCTGCAACTGTTCGCCGATGGCTAAGCTGGCTGATGGCATACAGCTGTAGGGCACGGTCCTCATCTACCCCGATGATCTTCAAGGCCTTCTTCTGAATGAGGTCTAGCTGCCTCAGAGTGGTCGGAGAAGCGTTCATCCAGGCTAGGCAGGAGTACTCCATGATGCTCCTGACCTGGGTTTTGTAGATGTTGGCCCTGCCTTCTGCATCGAGCTTGTTGGCCAGCTTGCGCAGTGCTCCCAGACGTTGTCCTGCGCGACTGCAAATGTTGGACAGATGGCTGGTCCACGTAAGCTTGCTGTCTATGCAAAGACCCAAAACCTCCATCTGCTCGCTGAGCTTAATCCTGGTTGTCCCAAAGAAGAGATCTGGTTGAGTTGGATTCCTCTTTCTGGACAACATCATAGCCTTGCACTTGCTTGGCTCGAAAGTGACCTTCCAGGCTTCGGCCCACTTTCTAATGTTCTCCAGGTCTTTGTTCAGGGACTCTGCCACCTCAGGCCCATTTGATGATGTTATGGGTGCGAAGATGGTGGAGTCATCTGCGTACAGGAAGATGTTATTCTCACACTGTTTCACGACGTCATCAATGAAAACTGAGAACAACAATGGGCCCAGAATCGATCCCTGAGGAACAGAGGCATTGATGGGACGTTGAAGTGAGGACTGACCAGAAAGCACAACAGTGATGGATCTTCCCTGAAGGTAGTTTTGAATCCAAACATGCAATTGTCCAGTAATGCCCTTTGAAAGGAGCTTTACACAAAGGCCGTTGTGCCAGACCTGGTCAAATGCACCCTTAATGTCTAGTGCGACGGCACAGACTTCACCACCTTTGTCGAGGATGTTGTTCCATGTCTGGGACAAAACTGTGAGGAGGTCGGCTGTGCTGTGGTTTGGTCTGAATCCATATTGTTTGTTAGAGATGAGGTCATGGCGGAGGAGGAAACTCTGCAGCTGTTTGTGGACAGAGGATTCCATCACTTTGCTGATGACAGTTAGCAGGGATATGGGACGGTACTTTGATGGATCCGATTTGGAGTCCCTTTTATGAATTGGGATCACCCTAGCAGTTTTCCATTGGTCAGGGAACAAACCACGGGAGAAGAGCACTTGGAAGAGACGGCTGAGAGGACTGGCCAGTTCTGCGGCGCACTCTTTGAGAACCCTTGTTGGAATTTCATCAGGCCCTGTGGCCTTTCCTGGGTCCAGGTTGCGCAGGGTGTTCCTTACTTCTTTGGGTTTGAAGTGCACTTTGCCAAGAAGAGAAGTTGGTAATGGGTACTGGAGCTGAGGTAACGCAGATGCCCCAGGCAGTGTGCACTTATCCGCAAAGGTTTGGCAGAAGATGTTTGCCTTTTCACTTGCAGTGATGTGGGGGATGCCCTGGTGTTCAATGACGGGTACAACTTGTACAACTTGTACTAGCTTGTACAACGTATTTGTAGAGAGGCTCTGTATCAATGGACTGGTCCCTTTGGGCCCCTGCTGTCCCTTCCTTCTCCATGGTCCATTGAATTCTCTCAGATTGGCCTCCCCTTTGCCTCGTCCCCCAGGAGTAGGGAAGGAATTAGTTGGTATGCCGACGACATGGCAGCACCTTCTCTGCAGACAGTCCAGTTCCTCAAGTGTTTTGATCAGGTGGAGAGGTGAACCGGTGGGTCATCATCACACCTGGGGGGGTGGGCTGTAGTCCTTTGGCCACACAGATAATGGACCAGGGTCGGATCTAGGCATGGGCATGGGGGGGGCAATGTCCCGCTAAATGCCCTGACTGCCCCATTAAACATGACGGATACAAAACAACCAAAATTCCAAAGATATTTCAAGCTAAAGTGCCTATATTTAAAATGAATTGAAACACTACTACTACTACTACTACTACTACTACTACTACTACAACATCCGGGCCTGTAATGGACCCTTGCCACAGACTTCTTCAGCATAAACTGAAATGGCCCAAGCTTGATTGTTATCCACCCCTCTCTGCCTGGGCGTTCACAATGATTGGTTTTGCATTGAGCGTCCCCGAGACTAACCACCACGTTGTTTTGTTTATCGGCTTTTGTCTGCAAGGCGGTAGGTAAGTCTGACTGCAGGCTGTAGCAGCTGCTCGAGTCCACCCCGGCAGGGAGCCCATTGATGCTCATTCAATGAGAGTCAAATCATCTGCATATTATATTGCTTCAACACTAGTTCACCAACAGGGATAAAACCAGCGCCTTGAGGGAACGTCGGCTAAAACTGCCTCTGGCCAATCAATCCGTGGTGTTCTAGCTGGGTTCATGGGAAGAGCGACAGCGAGATCCACTAGCGACTAAAGTTTCTTACATACAGTATTTCATGCCCCAGGCGTACCCTAGTGCAGTACAGAAATGTACCCATGGTATTGGTACATTCTATTGGTGCTTTGTTGTACCTCTAAAGGACATTTACCGTACCCTAGCCCCAGATTTGGACTCTCGTAGAGCGGTGTTTGCGATTCTGACATGATCACTCTACGACAATCCAAGTGCAGATCCGCCAAATATTTCACAAAAATGGCAGAGGTGCACCTCCCTGTCACTCCCTGTCACTCTCATAGAGGGATCATGTCAGAATCGCAAACACCTCTCTACGAGAGTCCAAATCTCATAGGCTAGGGCAGGGGTTTTCAACAGGTGGTCCGGGGACCACCAGTGGTCCCTGAGAGGGTTCCAGGTGGTCCTCGCCTAAGTTGGTTCACCAGATGTAACTCTTGAGAACGTAAAAATGAAACCAAATGGACCCTTGCGGGTCCATTTGGTTTCATGTTTACACTCTCAAGAGTTAAAATATTCATCATGTGAATTAGTCCAAGTCTACACAACTAGAAGATGGACAAAAGTAAAAATAAATCTTTAGTATTGGGGTCTGTGGGGCTAAAATGTCCTCAAGTGGTGGTCCGTGGCTCAAATTCTGAATAAATGGTGGTCCCTGGCATCAAAAAGGTTGAAAACCACTGGGCTAGGGTATGGTAATGTCCTTTAGAGGCACAACAATAATGTACCAATACCAAGGGTACATTTCTGTACTGCACTAGGGTACGCATGGGGCAACAAGACAGTTCTACCCTTTTAGGTACAAATCCCCACCTTTATTTTTCTGTGTGTTGGGTGGACACTGGGGAGAGGCCGGGGCTTACTGAAAGGTCCATCGTGTCCACTTCCTGGAGGTAGAGGGCCCTAGATGAGCTGGTCTCTGTCTGGAGCCCTACTGCTGTTTAGAATCACATTCACAGATGGCTTCTGTCAGCAGCACACACACAACCCCAGAGCTGAACAAGGGAAGGTAGAACAAGAACGGAATAATGGGAGTCGTTCTTGGCGATCTGAGAGTTAAATCCAAATCTCCCAGTTCCAAATCTCCCAATTCACTAAATGCTCCTTTAATTAATAGATCAAGGATATTTATTTGGCTTTGTGTGTCTCTCTCTCTCCTCATTGCCCGTCTGTCTCCACTTAATCTATCAATAAAAGGTGGGCTTCTAAACTAATATGTTTTCAAAAAAGAAAAGGTTGATGCAGGGGCGGATCTAGGCATGGGCAATGTCCCCCTAAATGCCCTGACTTCCCCACCAAACATGATGGCATGGAAAATCTGCAACTTCAACATTAACTGATGTTATTTTTGATGCTTTACTTGCCTAATAAAAGTCCTGTAACCGAAAATGTTATGGGTGCGAATTCACCGCTCATGTTGCTTCGCGCCACGGGCGATGAAGCCGATGAAGGCGACCCTGATGAAGCCGCCCCCATACCATTTTCCCCATACCCGATGAAGCCGCCCACATAGCATTTTCTCTTGCACCCCCAATTGGGAAACGTTACATCCGCCCCTGGGTTGATGGGGATTTACCTCAGTGATCCGGGGAGTGTTGTTTGAGCTCATGTATCCTATTAAATTAATATATATGGGTAGGATGCAGTAATCCTGGTCTCTCTCTAAACTGGCAGCAGCTTGACGGAGGGGGAAGGAACTGGTGGAATATTGTGTTCATGTCTTCCCTGTGTCCAACCGGGAAAAACTCCCGGTTAGGTGAAAACAAGTGGCCTCAATCTGAAAACACACCTCTTCAGACTCCATCTCAGACCATATAGCACTTGTATTACAAACCAACCAATAGTACTTGCAGTACCCTCCTATAGGACCTCATCAGACTGAGATAGCAGTGACTTGATATAGGATGTCTCATGTATTAACATGTTTTAGCAGGGCCAGATCTAGGCATGGGCATGGGGGGGCAATGCCACCCTAAATGCCCTGACTGCCCCACAAAACAACCCAAATTTCAAAGGTATTTCAAATTAAAGTGCTTATATTTAAAATGATTTGAAACACTACTACTGCTACTAATGTACGATTGTCGCACCACTAAACCAACACCATTTCATAATTCATAAAAAAAACTCTCATGCATGCTACGTGTCTGTTGCAACTTCAACAACTGATGGTATTATTGATGCTTATTGCCAAAAAAAAGGTCTTGTAACCGAAAATGGTAGCCTCCATACCATTTTCGCCTGCGCCCCCAATTGGGAAATGTTACATCTGGGCCTGTGTCTTGTAAATTGTAAATGTATTGTAAATGTTATTTTCCGAATGCCCATCATTTTGTATCCACGACCAGTGGTAAAACGGTCATCAGTTTTCCGTTGACCGTTTTCAAATGGATCCTACCCAGATAGCAAAATGCATTGATTCAACGTTGAATTTTGGTTAGATAACCAAAATTCAACATTGAATCAATGCATTTTGCTATCTGGGTAGCGGGTCCATTTGGTTGCATTTGTACCCACTCAGGAAATAAGGGTCTTAAATAAAAATCATTAGCATGGTGAAACACAACTTGATGATGTCATCAAGGTGTGTTTCACCGCCGGGTTAATGATTTTTTTTCAGACCTCCATTTTTAGGAAACACAGAATGGGGGGAAGTTTTTTTTTTTTGTTTTTTTTTATCATGTCCACACAAATCTAAATTGCCTGGACTCCTCATGCATTGAAGGAAACATGAGGTCAGCCCGTTGCTCTCTGTAGCAACCGAAAAAAAAAAAATTGCAGGATAAAAACGTATAAAGTAAAACTGAAAACGGAGTGAAAATGGATGGCCAGTATGAAAAAGAAAGATAACGCAATATCGCACACATAAGGTCAGAGCGGGGCCTGGAATAATGGGTTCCGGCATACCTTGATATTTAGACCCAGAACCATTTTAACACCTCCCAGTCCATTACAGATCACCGCTGGAATATACAGTATATATATATTTATATTTATATATATACTGTATCTTCTGCTGATGTTCACCTCATTAAGTAGGGAGTTAATTAAACAGGTGTAGCATATTGTGATGATATTGCATCTTTTCTTTTTTTCCCGCACCAAATTAAGTGTTTTCCCCCGGGAGCGGCTAAAGATAGAGATAGAGGGTGAGGAAACTAATCACAACTCATGGGAAAACAGAGGGAGGAGAACAGAGAGGCCAAGGAGAGGAGGAGTACACCATGTGGGCAAAATATTAAAATAAATGGATAGCAATATGAGGGCTGGAGAGGGAAAGTAGCAGGGCAGGTCTAGGCATGGGCATGGCGGGGCAATGCCCCCATAAATGCCCAGACTGCGCCTTGTATCTTGTAATGGCACCACTAAACCAACAGCATTTCATCATTGAAAACAGAAGACTCTCTGAATCAGACCTTTAGCTTTATGCATGCTGCGTGTCTGTTGCAACTTCAACAACAACTGATGTTATTATTGATGCTTTATTTGCCTAATTGAAGTCCTGTAACCGAAAATGGTATGGGTACGGCTTCGCGCCACGGGCGATGAAGTGCTCCCATACCATTTTCTCCTGCCCCCCCAATTGGGAAATGTAACATCCGCCCCTAGCTTAAAGGGATAGTTCAGATTTGTTTAAGTTAAGTCATATGACATACTTGCCATTAATATAGTTTTGTCCAGTAGTATTAATGTATTAATTGACTGCCAGAGTCCTGTGATGAGAGTTCTGCTCTGGTTTGGAAATATGAAGTAGTGCCGTAATTTGATTGATGAATTATTTCCAAAATATTAGGAAATTATTATTATTATTTTTTTACAAATATGCATTACTTAATTTCCATGAATCTACACAATTCGAGAATGTAGAAGAATTGTTAGTTTGAAAAACATTTGTGGACAAAAAAAGAAGAAAAAATTTGGGTCTAAGAGTCTAAACTCAAAATCAAATGGTGATCCGTGGCTAAAATGTAAAATAAACGGCAGGTCCGGGTGTCAAGAGGTTTGAAAAACACTGTTATATGCTTTAATCCTTCAAGCACTAAAACCTTCCGTTCACAGTGTACTGTACAATATACCAAAAATTGTGCAACCTACAAATCATGGCTGCTCGACAAACAATACATTTTTTTTTTATAAAAAAAAAACAACAACAACAATGACACTTCTTCTGCCTCATGAGGTCAAACCGTTTTCTTCAACAGTGGTTTCTTTTTCTAAGACACATCCTTGTGCCTTAAGTGCAACAAAACAACAATAAATCTATGTCCTTGGCATGCTACTAACGAACACTTATGTCCAGCTCACACGGTTGTGTGACACGTTCTCAGGTATTAGTGAGCTCTCTACCGGCACACTGTAATGTGGAAAACATATAGTTATGAAAGCAGCTACAGACAACATGCTTTCAAACATGTGTGTGTTGACAGATTGTCACACCTTATGTTGGACCGGCTTTCACACTTTCATTATCATGTGACAGAATTACAAATAAGGTGTAAGGCCTATCATCAGTCTACCAGCTCAGCGGCCTTGTGGTTACAGTGTCTGCCCCGAGACTGGGAGTTTGGGGTACAATTCCCGGGCCGTGTCATTCCAAAGAGTTTTAAAAATGGGACCCAGTGTCCCCTGCTTGGCACTCAGCATCAATGGACGGATTGGAGGTAAGTCCCTGCGACATACTAGTGTTCCGGGTACCACCAGTGGTCCTTTAGAGGGTTCCAGGTGGACCCCAGGCTAAATGATGGACAGTGGGTTAACCAGATGTAACTCTTTGAGAGAGTAAAATGAAATGTCCTCAAATGGTGGTCCGTCGCTCAAATGCTGAATAAATAGTGGGCCCTGGTGTCAAAATTGTTGAAAACCACTATACTAGCGTCATGTCCAGGGGGTGTACTTGTACGTCAAAGGTGCCTCACACTACAGAAACAGGAGATAGGCTCCTGTTGTGCCTCAATGGCTCAGTCAGGCCTCATGACATCATGGCCGGGCAAGGCTACCTTAAGGCCTATCAAGGAAGCTGTATGTTGGCTGTCGTTGGATTTAATTGCCTTCCGCCACCGAGTGTGCAACCGAAAGGAGACATTCCAATTGCTAGAGCACGGCCGAAGGAATCTGCAAATTATATCTGGGGTTCTATCGGGGGTCCCCCTTCTATCGGTGATCGGCACCAGTGTCTATTGCCGCCGGAAAGTAACACCTCATTATTTTCTCCAGCAGAGCGCACAAAGGATCATTGATTACACAAACACACACACACACGCATGTGTGCACAAACACACACAGCACAGCACATCACACACACAGCATATGCTGCACTTACATTCAAGTTGAAGCTGCAGTCTCACAGCCAGCCTTTTTTTTTAAACAAAAGTCTAGATCAGGGGTTTTCAACAGGTGGCCCGGGGACCACCAGTGGCCCTTGAGACGGTTCCAGGTGGTCCCCAGCTAAATGATGGATTGGTTAACCAGATGCAACTCTTTCAGAGTGTAATGTCTACAATACACTCTCAAGAGTTAAAATATTCATCATGTGAATTAGCTCAAGTCTACACAACTAGAGAATGTAGAAGATTAATGGTCAATTTGATCTGTTTGTTTGCCTGTTTTGTTTCCCCAATTCAAGCCTGCTAGTGTGGACAAACAAAAGAAAAATAAATCTTTAGTTTTGGGTCTGTGGGGCTAAAATGTCATCAAATCAAATAATGGGTTGAAAAGCACTGGTCTAGATCTATTGTGGTGCATGACGGCACACATACTGTACAATGCAATGAGGTGACATAATTGATTCACCCAGTGGTGATTTTTCGCTCTAGCTCTGTCTGCTGCTGTATACTGTATAAGGTGGGTGACATACAGTGTGTGTTTTGACATAGCCTTCGGTGAGTTACATGTGAGTTACATGTGGGCGAGATGTGTGTGGGTTTTTGGCAACTGCAGGCTGCCTAGTAAACATAGGGAACAACACAGCATCAGGGGCGGATCTAGGCATGGGCATGGGGGTGGCAATGCCCCCCTAAATGCCTAGACTGGCCCACCAAACACGATGGCATGCAAAAAACAACCCACGATATTTCAAATTAAACTGCTTATATTTAAAATAATTATAATAAACACTACTACTGCTACTAACTAACTACAGCTGTGTCACCACTAAACCAACAGCATTTCGTCATTGAAAACAGAAAACTCTCTGAGTCAGACCTTTAGCTTTATGCATGCTGTGTGCCTGTTGCAACTTCAACAACAACCGATTATTATTGATGCTTATACTTTCCTAATAAAAGTCCTGTAACTGAAAATGGTACCATACCATTTTCTCCTGCCCCCCCCCCCCCCCCCCCCCCCCCCCCCCCCCCACAGCCCAGTAACCGTCCTCTATATGCAATAGCATTGATATGTGTAACACAGTTCATTGTTACCTGAATAATTGAGCTACCTCAATGTGGTTGGTTATTGATGCCTATAGTGGGTTCTCATTGGCTGTGGGACGTCCCGTGATGAAAGGTTATATATACAGGTAGCACCTCTTAGCTTTAGTTGTTGTTATCAGGTACTCACGCACACTGCATGGACGGACAAAGTCTCCCCGTTCTGTGCCCGTGCTAGAGTGCCTTAACGACGATATACATCAAAACTACGCCATTCTGACAAGTTACCGAACGCCAAAGATCTGTATATGTCAATCAGCAAGTTGTTCACTAAAACGACATTGAACTTGAACTCCTTGTCGTGCCTCATCATTCTACCCGCACCTCTACAACACCACCAGCAGCACGACAAATGGTGTCAGAAGTGGGACGAAGACACAAAGGTCTGTGAAACAAAACTACCTGAAGCTAAAAGTCAACGATCTGAAATCCTGGTGCCGTCTGTATGCACGTTCCCGACGGGATCGCTGGTCGCAAACCACCCGCAGCTGCTGCACGTGAGTCTGCAAATGCCCCGCGATTCTCCGTTGTTTCATGCTAAACTACATCGTGCAAGAAGGATCAGAAGAAAACGTCAGATTGGGTACACTGTAAAACTTGACGTCAACAAAAAACTCAGTTCTGACCCAGTACACTGTAAAAACTGACGACAACAAAAAACTCAGTTCTGACCCAGTACACTGTAAAAACTGACGACAACAAAAAACTCAGTTCTGGTGACCCAGTACACTGTAAAGAATTGCCACCAACAAAAACTCAAGCCAGATTCTGCACACTCTACAAAAAGTGTAAAAAAAAAAAAAAAAAAAAAAAAAAAAAAGGAAAAAAAAAAAAAACGAAAGACAACAAAGAAAATGGCTGAAGGAATAGAAGACGGAGGAGAGAAGGTCGGAACAGCAGTGGGCACAAAGTCGGATCAGACTGCAGAGTTGATTCAAGCATTGCTGGCCCAGAATCAGCAAAGCCAGCAACAATTGCAACAAAGCCAGCAACAATTTCAAATGATGTTCACCCAATGGATGCAGGCTACCGGAGGAAACGCTGCAGGAGCCCAACAGCAGCCCCCATCAGTAGGGACGAAGCCACTGGTGGAAGTAACACCCCCTAGTGGAGGAAACACAGGAGCCCAGCAGACCTCCTCAGCAACATTACACAATATCGGAGACAACGGCAGGGGAGTCCAACAGCCCCCACCAAATGTAACAAGTGCCTACAGAGAGGATGGGTGGGGGAGAACCGAAAATCCTGCTCGAGACAGACGATCTCCTTATTCTGATGCTCCCTTACCGTTCCCTTGGGAAATCCCAGAAAGGCGCCGCGAGCAGAATACTGGCCCCTTTGCAGCAGAGCTGGATGTAATACAGCAGCGAATACAAAATTCTGGTCCCCTCAGAACAGGTCCTGCTACAGAGCCAGATGTGAGACGCAGAGGCACTGAGCGTGGAACCCAGCACCTACAGTCAACCGTCACTGGTGAGCAGAGGTCCAGCAGCTATAGTCGCCAGAACCAATACCCAATGCAAGAATTTCCCAAGGCCAAGCTAGCCATATTCGATGGTACCGATGACTGGGAGACCTTCTTACTACCATTTGAGCGTCAAGCCAGAAAGTATGGGTGGGGCTCGGTGGAAAGAGTGGATCGACTGCATGAATGCTTAAGAGGAGCAGCGATGAAGTATGTTTGCTCACTGCCTGAAAACATCAGGGAGGACTACATCCTCTTGAGAGAGCAGCTTAACCAACGTTTTGGTCAACGAGACCCACCTACTACAGTCAGGAGAAAGCTGGGCGAGCTTCGACAAGGCAAGGAGACCACGGCTGAGTTTGCGGAGGAGGTGCGCCGTCTCATCACCTTGGCTTACCCAGGTGTGGGTCTGGACCTACAAGACCAGCTAGCAACGGATGCCTTCCTCAAGGGACTCAGAAACCAAAAGGTGGCATATGAAGTCATGAACCGCGATCCAGTGACCCTGGCTGAGTCGCAGAAGCTTGTGGAGGCTCATGACCACAACTACAGAGCCACTATTGGGCGAGAGACTGACGGGAGGAGCAGAATGCGACGTATATCTTGGGCTGATGAAGAGGACGCCGTTGAAGACCCCCCAGCTGTATCACGCAGAGTGCAAACCCCCCAGTATGTTACCACCGAGCAGTTTACTGCATTAACAGACCAAATGAAGATTCAGAGCGGCCAAATCAAGGCGATAATGCAGACATTGGAGAACCTGCAGCTGCAGTCTAGAGATTCTCAGGAGTATCGACGTGACAGACAGTCCAACCGAGGTCCACACTCAGGCCAGCAAGGCCGCGCACGGTCTCAGTCTCCAAGTCCCTCGCGTGGCACTGGCCTGACAGGTCTACGTCCAGCCTCTCCAGGTGGTCAAGGTGGAAAGCCGTCTGGGTTTCAGGTGAGCCGCATCAGAGCCAGTGGACCAAGTCTGCAGGTTTCTTTAGCTGTGAATGGTATCCCTACCAATGCAGTGGTGGACACTGGAGCAGAAACCACTGTCATCTCCGATGGGCTGTACACTCAGCTAGAAGACAACACTGACCTGCCGGGGACACGCCTTGACAATGCTGGAGAAGGAACTGATATGACAGCGAGACGTGGACTGAGGGTCACATTCAAGATTGCGTCTCAAACAGTTGAGTGGGAGGTCCATGTAGCCCCTATACGTGACGCTGTCCTGCTGGGCCTAGACCTCATGATGGCTGCAAATGTCATGATCTACACCCCTGGCAGGGTCTGCATCGGTGACGAGCTGGTACCGTCCAAAATAATAGGGGGTGAACGACTGGATACTGCTGGGGTGATCCTGGATGAACACGTTACCCTACCCCTGGCATCCTGTTCAACCAGTCCTGGGGCCGCTGATGGGTGTCCCTCGTCCTCTCCAGCACCTGGGGGTCAACTCCTCGGTCCCCAACCTTCCAGGCAGCCTCCTGAATGGTCCAGCCAAGATCAGCGTCCTCCAATAAGGTCCTGCCTGCCTCGTCGCCCTCCACGTCATCCTCCAGGGTGGGACCACCAACACTACAAATCTTCAGAGAGATCGGGTCGCCAGCGTTGGACTTCAGATCATCCTCCGAGAAAGCACCGCGGACGTCGCCGCTCTCCCGTGAAGTTCCGTCAGTGTCGCCGGCCTGCAGCTCCCTCTTCGGGGGGGTTTCGCCAATGCAACCGGCCTCATGGCCGATTCCACCTGTCTGAACATCCCCCTGTCCGTCCTCCAGAACTGTCCAGCTGCTCATCCTCTGGACCCGCACTACGACAAAAACGGGAGCAGGAGTGCTCCAGACTCGTCAACGGTGGGACGACTACAGAGGAGCCTGGAGGCTCTAGACTCGTCAACGTTGGGACGACAAGAGCCAACAAGAACATGACTTGGGCGTTTGATTCACAAGCCACTAGGCAGATATAGTTAGAAAAAAAAAACATGTCACAAAGTTCAGTATGGCAGTCAGCATCAGACAGGATGTGATTTATATTGTTAAAAAAAAAGAAAAGAATCTGTACTGTACTGTTATTGAAGTGTAGTTCATGATGCTATGCGTGTTGTTATGTGAAAGAAGACATACGACAAGTAATTCAACGTTATTACAGGGTTTTTTGTTTTTGTACACTTGCATGTGTACTGAAGGGACTCAGTACTCTTGGAGGGGGGTTGTGTTGTGATGGGCAGTACAGCCCAGTAACCGTCCTCTATATGCAATAGCATTGATATGTGTAACACAGTTCATTGTTACCTGAATAATTGAGCTACCTCAATGTGGTTGGTTATTGATGCCTATAGTGGGTTCTCATTGGCTGTGGGACGTCCCGTGATGAAAGGTTATATATACAGGTAGCACCTCTTAGCTTTAGTTGTTGTTATCAGGTACTCACGCACACTGCATGGACGGACAAAGTCTCCCCGTTCTGTGCCCGTGCTAGAGTGCCTTAACGACGATATACATCAAAACTACGCCATTCTGACAAGTTACCGAACGCCAAAGATCTGTATATGTCAATCAGCAAGTTGTTCACTAAAACGACATTGAACTTGAACTCCTTGTCGTGCCTCATCATTCTACCCGCACCTCTACAACACCACCAGCAGCACGACAATATGTTATATCCGCCCCTGCACAGCATGGGGAGATTGGGACATGGAATTATCCCAGTGTCTTAAGGCTCAAACATACTCCAGGGTGAGTGAGTTTAGGTGAAGGCTTTTCACCGCAGTGTTTGAGCCTAGGAGGTTGAAGCCGACCTCTGAGCCACGGGATGAGCTTTGTACCAGCGATCTGATTGGCTAAGGATCTGGTCAGAGCTACGTTTCCTTTCATCACTACTTAGTAGTATGTGTGACCGCGTCCCTTTCACTACCTTTAGGTATTTACATTTCATAGAACAATTCTGCAGAAATAATAACAGGTGTCATAACTTGTTTTTTCTTGTTTTAACATGGACTGATGTTCTTGGGTTCCAAGTGGGCTGTGCACCCAGGGCCAAACCATGTTAGCCCATTGTGGGCTTCTGTGGGTTTCAGAACAGTATAGTATATGGATTTGAGCATAAGTGGGGTTGGTCTATATGTGGGTTTGGGCCATAATATGGACTTAAGGTAGTTTTGTGCTTAAGTGGCCTCAGGTGGTATCCAAATTTTAGTGATGTTTAGGACACAAAGGGCTCCATTTTCGTTACACTCTAAACCCCTTACCCCAAACCCCTTATCCTTTTTTTTTTACTATTTAAAAGAAAAACCTTTGGAATAGTTCAGTGTGCCAATCTATTAACTATTGAGAATGTTTTTTTTATTGTTTAAAAAGGCAAAGAAGTTAAAGGATAAAGGGTTTAGTGTTAATGAAAATCTAGGCCAAGGAATGCTTTCTTGGGATTTTAATGTGTGTCATGTAATTTTTTCTTTTCTTTTTTTTGATATTTTAGTTATGAATGGACATCCATGAGGTCATGAACATCCAGGATCTTCCGACCTGGACTACAGAGTCCCAGGGTTAATAAATTATTAATCCCGTCCCGCTGGATTCCTGCGTGAATCCCATGTCACGACAGGGGTCCCGACAAAATGTCATGCTCTAATCCAAATGGGCCATGTGTGCACCTCCTGTGTGGGTTACAACTGTGTAGTGAAACCCTCATTTGCATAAAATACAGTGTACCTTTGCATAAGCACATCGGTGTACAGTCTTTGTACATTTCACACTGAAAAACGTTCTATTTTCATTCCAGCATATCGTATCAGTGATCGTATCTTTCGCAAAATTCTACATCGGTCAGACTCTACCAATAGGACCGTTCAGTAAGCCCCTCCCCAAACTACTCTGGTCTAATCACAGCTAAGCATAACATGTGATAGACAAACCTCTCCACCAATAGCTTTCATATATGATAAAACATTGTTTTAAAAAATAAATGTCAAACACACTGCATAGGGCATGCCTTGTTGATGGATTTGAAGAGATTTTGAAGGTCTGGTTCCAAAAATGGACCAGTATTTAATGTGTAACATCCACGATATTTACATTGAAATGAATAAGAATGGCTGAAACTGGGGAGTGGGTGGGGCTTACCTAAAGGTCTATTCCAACTATTAAAGTCAATGTCACTCCAACACTCACTTCTTGCCTTTTTTTTGGAAACAGCAAAACACTTACCTTCTCAAAGATGGGCTTGTTGTTGTTGACGTCATCGACCCCGACGATGACGCGTGCGGTGGAGGAGAGGGGGTGGGCCCCGCCGGAGGTATTGTCGTCGGTGGCCGTCACGTTCAGGATGTACTCCAGACCCTGGAGCTTCGGAGCAGGGCTGGAACGCAGACGGATCAACCCTGCCAAGACCACAGAGAGACGTTATAAACCATGTGTATAGCTCAGGGGCGGATGTAACATTTCCCAATTGGGGGGGCAGAAGAAAATGGTAAGGGGGCGGCTTCAACGCCCGTGGCGCGAAGCGACACGGGCGATGAAGCCGTCCCCTTACCATTTTCAGTAGTGTTTCAAATACTTGCATGCCATCATGTTTGGTGGGGCAGACTGGGCATTTAGGGGGGCATTGCCCCCCCATGCCTATGCCTAGATCCGCCCCTGGTACAGCTAGGATGACATGTACACAAGATGGAATCTCTTTTGGTGCTACAGCAGGGCCTATAATTGCTAAACCGAACCTTTAAATGGCGCCACCTGTATATAGGCTAGAACCATTAGAGGTACCTATAAACTAAGCTGAAGAACCTGTAAAGAACCTCTAAAGAAAGTAGATAAGTAAACGTTGAGGCCCTTTGGGAATATGGAATATCTTCTGTTTCTGTAGCAAAAGGTAGCTTAATGTAGAAGCTCCTCATCCAAACATCAGTCATGTTGAAATTCAACTTTTTAATTTTTTAGTGTTTTGGTGCTCCCATATGTGTTTTCTTTATCCCTACAAATTATCTACTGTAGTTTGAACAATCATACTTTCATATCGTATAGGAGCATTAATGTAAATAGCTCTCAGGGAACAGCTTGTTTGATTTTGGACATGATGTCATCAATGCATCGTCCTTTGTGTAATTCCTCCACTCCTTCAGTCCTTCAAGTTGTATTGCCACATTGTTTACAATGTCCAAGTTGACATGGAATTCAAGCAAGCCTATAAAATATCTTGCATATCAGCGCCCCCAACCCCTCAGGATATTGTGATACTGCAGCTAAACTGTAACTAAACTGTCATAAAGAAATGACAAGGACTGGTTATATCAGTGGTGATCGAGGCACAAATTAATAGAAATAAGCTTGAGGCACATATGATATTAACTATTAAAAACAATTTTATTTGCAGTTTAACGTAAGTCTGCCTACCTATGGTTCATTTGGTTCCTTCTATACACGACTGGCATACAGTAGGTGACAACGCAGAATGCAGCCCATGAGCCCTGTGCAATGGGGTGCCGTGCGTTAGAAAGCTAGCTAGGGCTCAGGCTATTAAGCTGCCACTCTACCCCTCGCTGCGTCTTTTTGTACACGAGATTGAGATTAAAGGCTCTTTTCCTTGTCAACAATACACAACATCACAGGCTGCAGCGGGGAGAGGCAGGAGACAGCCTGTGATGTAGGGAAAAAGCCCACCTAGGCAACACAACGTTTGTTGTCTTCCATATTCATCACTTTCAGTGCCCCTCATTAAAGAATACTCGACTTGCTACCACCCAGATGCCATCACCTGACATCCCATCTTATAGTTGTGATTTCGGGGTTGAGAGCATTGGGGGTTGTGCAGTGGGGGTGGGGGCCGCCCGCGACAAAGCGTGAGAAAGACACGAAGCACGGGGGACAACGTGCCGAAATAAGCGGGTGCTGCTGCCGGGAAGCGTGCGGCAACCGCAGCTAGCTTAAATGTCAACCTTGTTTACAAATGCGACACGTAGTGTAGTGTAGTGGTTACTCAATGAGCCAGCATTTATTCCTAGGAACTAAAGGGGAGCCATACGGTACGGCGGGTTTCTTCCGTGTGCCCGGGGGATAATAGCCCGCAGTGTTCTCATCCGGCGCACATACACAAACTACACACACAAAAAATGGGTAGGGAGGGATGGGGCTGCTGTATGCAGACTGTAGATCGTGAGCGATGATAGAGACGACTCTTTGTGAAATTGAATTGAAAAGGGCTTGGTTGACAAATGTCATAGCGCCTGACACATTTCTTTGTCGGTTTTGGATCAAAGGCTGAATAAGAAAAACATAAACCGTGTAAGCACCAAAGCGAACAGAGGAAACTCAAAGAAGGGAAATCCATCTTCTGTGAATGGCAAAAACACAGGAATAAAAATTATAATAAAATATGACTATAGGAACACAATAATGAAATTGTTAAAATGGTGCATCCGGCAAAAAGCTTTTACAGTGCATTACATTAAAGGAGCATTCAGTGATTTGGGTGATTTGGGGGGAAAAATGGTCCACCTCGGTAACAAGATTTGTTCTACAGTGGGGGAACACGCAACAGGCCAACAGCATGTGGAAAAAGCCCTCCAGGAACTCCTTATATGGTCAACGCACTCTATAGTAGGGAGGGTTATCACAACAAAAGGAAAAAAAATAGTTCCTGCAGGAATACACAGGGAAAAAAGTCGATATTCTGCAGAGCACATTTCCTGAAGCTGCGGATAGCAATTCTTGATTATGCTGCACTCCGTGGCTTAAATGTGCACTGTCATAACCAGGATTTAATAGCACCTATGACACATGTGTGACACACGTGATCTGACAGAGTGGGTTGACTATACTACTACTACTGCGCTTAGCATGTCTGTTGCTATATGTTGCAGGGGCGGATCTAGGTATGGGCATGGGGGGCAATGCCCCGGTAAAAATAAGCCGGCTGAATAAAAGTTGAACAGCACCGCACTGTGAACAACAACACCACAAACCAATATCAATGTAACTAAGATATTCAACTGAAAACAAAAATTTTCAAGTGGATATTTGACCCAGTATAAAGCCAAAAGTAATGCCAAAACGACAAGGATGTTGCTACTCTATGTTTAGTATTGTTAGCACTGCCCATGTATATGCCACCCAAGCCTGGCATAGAAGACAACATGGAAAGTTACACCTGCTGCATGGCATCACGAAAAAATACCATATGATGGGCACAGTTAATTTTCTGTGTCCATCAAAAAACAACCTAAAATGACCAGTTGTGAAAAAAAAAAAAAAATCAATCAAGTCAGAATTATATTAGAGTTCAATTACAACACTGTGAAACATTGCGTTTGTCCAATAATCAGCATTGTCTTTGTCCCTCTTGGGCAGATTACTATTCTCAGCAATTTCAGTGCATATGAAATAGCACATGAAAAACACTGATGGCACTGCTGCTTTTCTCTCATTCTCATTTCCTACATACATTAACTACAGTTTAGATACTGTAGGTCTACTTAAGGGCGTTACAGACAGCGAGTCTGTAACGTCCCCCCAATAAGTGGGGAGACTAACTTTTCTACTATTCCATGGGCTGCGTTGATTTCCGTGGACAGCCTTGATTCCTGTGAAAAAACCTGCAATCGGGGAATCACAGAAAGCTGCGGGGCCTAAAAAAAGTAAGTGACCTTTAATAAACTATCCCCCTAACAGCAGAGGAAACCATACTGATCATTAGGAAGCAGTCAGGGCATCGGTGCAAGACTAACCAACGCGGGAATCGAACCAGGAACCCTGTGATTGCCAAGCCACTGCTTTGCTTTCAGAGCCACGGACTGACGCCCAGAGGGCCCCATTAATGCACAGACAGCAGGCTCACAGAGCCAAGGCTCTGGGGAGATGGGGGGCAGCACACACACACGCACACGCACACGCACACACACACCTCTAATTTTCTCTCCATCCTGTCCCTCAGTGCACGTTTGAGTCATGAATCAAAGACGGAAGGGAAGCTTTGCAAGCTTGTAAATCGGCTATAGTTTCTCCACTGAAAAGCGGTGGATGATGGCGGGTGATGTACTCTTCAGTCTTTATTACGTGTGTGTGTGTGTGTGTGTGTGTGTGTGTGTGTGTGTGCGTGCGTGCGTGCGTGCGTGCGTGCGTGCGTGCGTGCGTGCGTGCGTGCGTGCGTGCATGCATGTGCGTGTGTCAAAAACACACAACACAAAAAAATGAACCTAACATGAACCTATGTTAAGTTTCTTAAAGAGAAATTCCACCAGTTTTCATCATGTTACTGTCATTAATATACAGTACCTTAGAGATGTTGCAGTGTGGACATACAGTAATTAGAAAGTTCCCCCATTCCGTTTCCTAGAAATGGAGGTCTGAAATAAATCATTAACGTGGTGAAACACAACTTGATGACAGCATCAAGTTGTTTCACCATGTTAATGATTTTTCTCTCAGGACCTATGTAAAATGTATAAAATGGAAGGTTGTTCTCCTTTAAGTATTAGGTCTTGAGTCTTAAGTCAAAACTTGGAGGGGTGGCAATGCTGTTTGGCTGTTTTGAATGGCCAAACCTCCAAGTTTTGAATTAAGACTTGCGTCCTGATACTAATTCGTGCCGTGGAAATGAATCTACGTCACCCGTTATCATTATGATTTACAGTAACAACTGATGCCGCTGACGTTAACGCTACTTGACGTGACGTTACTTACCGGCGCCGGTTTAATACGATCCCCATGCTAACAGCAGCTAGCAGCGACCGCAGCGACCATTGCTAGACCATAACAAGGGACGGACCAACCCGGAACCAAAAGTGTGTGTCCGTCAACTAACTTGTCCGTCGGGAAACATGGACCGAAATATGAAATATGACTTTTAGATGAAAATCGCTGGCACTGGCGACCTCCAAAAATATGAAAAAGGGCTGGCACTGAGAGAGTTAAGAAACTAAAACTAGGGCCCTTAAGGTCTTTAGAACATAATCTCCCAACACATATTCCATATTCAAATTACTGTTGTGATGTGGACCTATAGGCTAATAATTAACACATGTATGTCAAACCCAGGTGCGTCCAGGGAAATTAATATATAACACGATTCAGATTCACTACTTTGAAACCTAATCATCACAACTTGAGTTATTCAGATGTGCTTGCTTGTTTCTGCATCAACAAGGTGAGAATACTTTGCAGTGCTGCTCCAAGCACTGCAAAGTGTCCCACAGAGGCCCTATTAAATTACAGATTTTAATAATATCAATGTAGCAGGTTTTGTGCTAGCAGCACATTTCTGTGGTTTTCGGATTCCTCACACATTCTCAAGGTAAACTCATGCAAGATAATCGGGGCGGATTTAAGTCGGGGGATGAGCAAAGCGACAAAAAGACATGCAAATCACCTACTATATAGGCTGGGGGCTGGATCAAAAGTTCAGCATGTAGTGAAAATGAATGAAAATCCACGCACCAGTATAATACTCCCATTTAGCAGAATATATTTGGTACCGTTTGGAGCCAAGAGGGCTCTACGCCTCAGACGCGGTGGTGGAACATCCACCGTTTGCTCTGTTCTAGCCTGACCTGAGAATCAAAGGTTTCGGTTGTCTATTAGAGTGAATGGAATGCTTGACCGGAACAATTTGAACCCTAGCATAGCACACGATATTCCGGTTGCAAGCGTTTTAGTCTATACTTGCCAGCCCATAGAGCAATACAATATAAAGACTGAACTGGAGCAATAGCCCCCGCCCCCTTGCCTTGCATTTAAATTAAAGCGGTTCAGTGGCACTTTGCAGTGGCATTTCTAAGCAATTTGGAGCCCCAGGCCCCCTTACCAAAGGGGGCCTGGGGCTAGGGAAAATCTCCTGTGACGTCATACCTATGACAGGCACAGTAAAATGGTGCCCCCCAAGGGATAAAAATATGAACTATATTTAAACTAAAGAACATGTTATGTGTGTTTTGGATGTTCAATTATAGTTATAGAGGAGTATAATGTATTTTATCCATATTAGGCTTATTAGCCTGGGATTCCTTTTAAAGCATGTCTGGTGATCACATTTCCTACTGCAGAGAACTGGGGTGTATGGGGAGTATGCAAACATAGAGTATATGAATACTGTGTCCTGATTGGCCAACCTGATTTTGTGTAGTAGGAGATACAGGTGTACAATTGAGCTATTCCTGACCTGATCTGCTGACCGGAATTTTTTTGTTTGTTGTTGCAAACATGTAGTTTGGTCTGTCTTTAGCTAGGCTAATAGAGCTAGAGAAAAGCTGTCAATAAAGCTTAGGGGGTTATCTGCTGGGACGGCCTCAACAGCCTTGAAGAAAACGGATAGTCGTTTTGTAATTTAGAAAACAAAATGGCAGACGCCAGACTCAAGAGGCAAGGAGGAGTGATTATGAAGTATCACCTTTCTGGCTGTCGATGATAAAGTTTCCCTCTTCGTTGCCCGCCGTTATGGTGTAGATAATTCCGTCGCCATCCGGGTCCTTGGCGAGCACGGTGGCGACCAGGGTGTTGGGGCCGGCGTCTTCAGAAACAAACGTCCGGTATCTGGTGCGGGAAAAAAAGAGCCAGTATACGATTTTAAACACTGTCAGACGGGTGTGTACGCGCAGACAACAACACGCACACATACCAACACAAGGAGCGGCATCAATCGCTCCCTTCTCGGAGCATGAGCGCGCCGATTAGACTTATGACGGTGTCTTTGCCTGTCAGCCGTGATTTAAGATGTCCTCTTAGGGCCGGCCAGGCCAAAGACAAACGATAATGTCTGCTGCAGGGGGTGTTGGGAGTCATCGAACGAACGCTTCTTCTGCAGAACGGCGCGCGGGCCCACTCTGGACCCGTTTGATCCACTGCCTTTTAAAATGTCAACAGTGATTTGCACGCCGTGCGATATCGAGGCGCCCCGGCGAAGTCACGAGAGACTAATATACCACAAGTGGGGCGTGCGTGCGTGCGTGTATGCATGTGTGTGTGTGTGTGTGTGTGTGTGTGTGTGTGTGTGTGTGTGTGCTGCCTAGTACAAAGGAGCGGAGGCGTGGATCTTCCGTGACTAACAGTAGACGGAAAGATGAAGGAAAACGGCGAAACAGCACAGGGGAGGGGAGAGACAAGCGGAATATGGGCGACGGGGAAGAAGAAAAAGTGTGGCACTGAAACTGACAGTAACTGTGGCGTGGGAGTGCGTCTGTGTGTGCGTGCACGAGCGGGATGTGGGTGTGTTAACCGAAAGGGACAGACCAATAGAGGGGAGAGAGAGAGAGAGAGAGAGAGAGAGAGAGAGAGAGAGAGAGAGAGAGAGAGAGAGAAGGGAACAGAGAGAGAGAGGTAACTAAGAGAAGAAAGAGAGGGAATGAGAAAGAGACAGAGAGAGACAGTGAGAGAGAGCAGCAGAGCAGAGGAGAGGAGAAGAGGGTGCAGTTTGCCAGAGAGTTGATTTGTCAGCGATTCTCCTTCTTTCCCCCTGCGAGATCTAATACGCCATTCTGCTCGTCTTCTTGGGCGCCGTACACGCGTACAAGCAGGCGCGTCTGTCTGTGCGAGCGTGTGCGTTCGATGCGTGCATGCGCGAGCGTGTGCGTTCGATGCGTGCGTGTGCGCGCATGGAGTGGCGAGGAGTCCCAAGAGGTGATTGATGGTTTACAGAGGGACGCAGATGGGTGATTCATCTCCGCCAGCGGTGGCAGTTCTCTCTTTGCAACACGAGTGACCCGCAATCTGTCACCCCCGGGCCGGATCAGAGAGGGCAGCGAGAAGGGAAGCGGCCCTCGGAGAGACGGATGCACGCGCACACACATCCCTACCGCCGCCCGCCACTCCAAAAAACAGCCTGCATGCGCCAAAAACATCTCAGTGAACTGTGAAGGAGATGTTCAAACACACCTGTAAAATCTGCACCATTGTCTTTGGATACGTTATTTCAGATGCAAACGTTTTTGACTCAAATTTTTGCTTCTGCGGGATCCCTACAACAACATGTTTTCAGATGGGGGTCCGCAGCCAAATATAGATAATTCTGGTGGTCATTGGCATGAAATATGTTGAGCATCACTGACACAGGAACATTTTTCTTTCTGAAAAACTAGAAATACTATCAGAAACTAGAATGTAGTGTCAAAAACTAGACTCTAGTACGGAAACTAGAATCTAATGTGAGAAACTAATATCTAGTGTCAGAAAATAAAATATAGCATCTGAAACTAGAATCTAGCGTCAGGCACTAAAATATAGCATTATAAACTAGAATCTAGTGTCGGAAACTAGATTCTAGTGCCACAAACTAGAATCTAGTGCCACAAACTACTCAGATAAAAAAAAACATCTCAGTGAACTGTGAAGGAGCTGTTCAAACACACCTGTAAAGTCTGCACCTGTATACAGTCTCTCTCTGATACCATAACGCTCTCGCCCACTACATCACAGTCTGCTGTGAGTCCATCGATCTTGACTTAAGTGTACAGTACAGTGTGTTCAGAAATGTCCACCCGCCTCACACACACAAACAGGCCCCACCTTCACCACCTGTGCTGTTTTATTAACACCTCCTCGTCTCCCCGGCGGTTACAACGGGGTCAAAAGTAGTCGATACGGCATCACCAATCATTTTTAGCCGCCTTTTCTCACATTTATATGTTGGCTCTAGCCTCGACACCCAAGGCTTTTATTCTGCGCTGCCATGCTGAGTGAATAGGGAAAGCCGGGATTAAATCGTTATCCACGGTTGGCCTAGAAGGGTGGAAGGACGTCGCTCCAAATGATGTGACGGCACTGGAGGTTGTGGGTGGGGAGTGACTGACAGATCAGTGAAATCCAATCAGGTCTACCTTCCATCTGAGTCGTCCCGCACCTCTCTAAGCCAAAAATGCTTTCAGGTTTGGCTCAGACTGCAGGTACAGTATATGCTGGCTATTCACAGCAGCTCCACAAGCCCACGGCGATCGTAGTGCAGCTCGCATAGACTGCTATAGTTTGAAAAGGTTGCAACTCGTATGGGGTCCACAGTCAAATACCACATGAACAGGGGAGTCCTTGACTTTGAAAAGGGTTTGAGAAGTCAACAAGATCTACTACTGTAATACTACTATAGACCTGCGCAGTGACATTACCGCCCCTGTTCCAGAAATGGATTCCCCATTCATTTTTCTCATAGACTCTTCAATTACGCCACGGACAAAGCCAACTCGAGTGACGAATCATGATGACACACAAACTTTTGGGACAATCAAATCATTTCTAAGGTGAAAAACGAAACAAAAAGTCTTGTATCATGCCGTTTTCTACTTCTTCCTAATTATATATTATATGACGATATTGTGTTTGTTGTCATGATTTGTCACGACCCGAGTTGGCTTTGGCCGCGGCGCAATCGTGTTTTTATTAACCACAATCTACCTTTTGGCCCCCCTGCCTTAAAGTATGTGGGCGATAAACAGACGTTTTCGGAAAGTTTGCGGAAGTCTACCAGGCAAGTACTGGCGATTCTGGCAATAGCAGGCGGACAGGCGGTGGTCAAAAAAGTGGGTGGAGCAATGTCAGGTCAAAAAGTTCAATGTAATCAATCACCCTGCAATCATCCAGGGATAGTGAGCGATTTGAGCAGTAGCCAATGAAATTCAGGTATTAAAACTCATTTCATCAATGTTGTTGTACTTCATAAAACACGTCTAAAATCACCAATCTACAGGCTCTGCAGTCACGTGTGACAGAGAATAAGATGCGCCCGTTGCAGCCTACTTGGATGTCTCTCATATACACCTGTAGGCGGGCTATGTTTGGGCCCTGCTGTTTTGTAAACAGATTTGTTTAAACCAAATGTAACTCCACCTCACCTCCACTCTATTGGCTCATTAAGAATCTGCTGGAGACTGCAATGCTGTGATTGACTAAAACAGGGGTTTTCAACCTTTTTCACCCCAGGGACCACCATTTATTCAGAATTTGAGTCACGGACCACCATTTGGGGACATTTTAGCCCCACAGACCCCAAAACTAGAGATTTATTTTTGCTTTTGTCCACAATTCCAGGCTGGATTTGGGAAACAAAACAAGCAAAACATACATTCCAAAATGGCTAATTCAGATGATGAATATTTTAACTCTTGAGAGCGTAAAAATGAAACCAAATGGACCCGCAAGGGTCCATTTGGTTTCATTTTTACGTTCTCAAGAGTTACATCTGGTTAACCAACTTAGCTGGGGACCACCTGAAACCCTCTCAAGGACCACTGGTGGTCCCCGGACCACCTGTTGAAAACCCCTGGACTAAAACACTGCATCATCCCACACAACCCCCCTCCCCCTCACAAATTAGCTCCGCCTTTCCTGAGCTTGCCCGATGTTTTGTTTTCATGATTTTGTTGACAACAACAAAGTTCTGGACTGTCTGCGGGAAACCATCAAAGTAAAAGCAACGCAGAGGGGTAAAAAGGCAAAAAAAATAATATAGCTACAGTATATATCTAGTTCTGTTTTTTGACTAAAAGTTGCTTCTGTTACGTTCAATGCATCTCTGAACAGAGTTGACAGACTAAAACGTTCTATATGTGCCTATCTAACCAGAGTGCCTGCCACTGCTTTAATGGGTATCCACTGTAAATACCAGTGCTGTCAATGTGTCAGGATCGCTATGTCATGTCCTGTGGTGAAAGCAACATGTACTCAAATACAATGTCAGCAGACTTTTAATAAAGGTGCTTTTATTTTGTCACATTGTAAAACTCTGGCCTTTGTAATTATTTCCTGCCTCCAAAACTGGTAGTTCAGCTGCTCCAGACAGATTATAAATCCTAAGAACTGGCCTCTGAACCAGTCTGTTCAGAACCTATTTTTCGTCTATAAGCCAGAGCTCCAAAATAAATTCCCATATTAAATTGTTTACAGCATAAATATAAGCAAATTAATATATAGCCCTTTCACAGTAGAAGCTTTTTCATATTTTGCATTTTTTCAATATTTTCTATAAAATGCTTGATTTGCATATTTAAAAATGTTGGTTGACTGATTGGTTGACTGAGTGATTGACTGATTATTTTATTAGACAATAAGCAAACAGTACATAGTGCAGTCAAGGAAGCATTGTTTTAAAAGGATTGCTGAAGAAAGACTTTACGGTCTTATTTCTGTTCGGGTTCCATGCAGTCAACACAACTCTGGCGGAAAAGAAACGACAACACTAAAGTCACATGTTTAGGTTGGAGCAAGAATACAATGATAAAGAACGATAGCAAGATAATGATGATAACATTTTTTTATGGAGGCCAGTTTTGCGCGTGGCTTTGGAATGGCTAGCAACATTGCAAAAATTAAAGCATACTTTTATGTTAAACAACAATTTTTTATTTATTTGTTTTTTTGTTTTGTTTTAGCAATTTTGGCTGCTTTTACACGGGGGCGGGGCCATTCAAAAATGGGACTAAATATGTATTTTGGGGTGAAAAAGATTATTTATTTATTTATTTATTTTAATTATCTACTATAGTCCTACTAGACCACAGGAAATTACATTTGGCCATGAAAGATGACAGGATCTACTGAACGTAAAGAAGGGTACTATAGGATATACTGTGTTATAGGCTCGGTTTATCACCTCCTTCACATTCAGTAGATCCTGTGATCCTTTGTGTTGTCAAATGTAATTTGCTTGGACTATTAGCAGATAAAAAAATGAACGCTTTTGCCAAAAAATACATATTCAGCCCAATGTTCGAATGCCCCCACCCCCTGTCAAAAACAGGTAAAATTCCCAAAAAGCTAGTGGTTTTGCCTTTTGTCCATATTTTGTGTTATTTGTCTGTACTAGTCCTTTTTTCCCTCTCCGTTATCTTGGTTTTAATTATGTTAGCCATTGTTAGTGCAAAGGCAGACAACAGTGCAGTGCCTCCCCACCTATACCCCGCAGTGCGTAGAGGCACTGCGGGGTGACAGCTCAGGGAACAACGCTGGAGAGCTCAATACCCTGATGCCAGATAGGAGATTGCAGAGATAATGTCCTGGTGCTGGTGTCGACTAGACTGCACTCATTGATTGTACCAGCCGTTTTAACACTTGGTTATTGTGCTGCTTGTTCTGTGTACCTTCATTTGGAAAAGCACAATACAAGTCATTATTATACAGAAAAAACTGTATTAATACTTAATCCCATTTATAATTCAAAAGTTTTTGAAAGATGTTTTGTTTTTAGTTAAATATGACCCCCTAAAATGGCCCTGTTTACATTTGCATTTTTTTTTTTTTTTTTTTTTTATCCCCTCGATCTGTTTTTCCAAGTACCATTTCCTGTGTTCTACACCAACCTGGGGGGCAGCGGACTGGCCTCATGCTTCCTTCAATGCATGAGAAGTCCAAGCTGCCTTCTTTTCACCTGACATGGGGGAGTTTCCCTGGTTGGACGTAGCACGTGGAAGGAACACGTTATTCCAACGTAGAGCAGTTTAGAGCCCAGGATTACTGCATGTTTTTGTGAGGGTGTCTACTCTCACAAAAAAGGGACACGGGGAGTACATGCAAACTCCACACAGTAATCTGAAGTATGAAACACAGTTTAGTTTCATCATTCAAATATTACCACTTTAATTTGAAATGTCTTTGAAATTGGGGTTTGTTTGCATGCCATGATGTTTGGTGGGGTGGTCAGGGCATTTAGGGGGGCATTGCCCACCCATGCCCATGCCTAGATCCGGACCCTGTCTCGATTGTTGCCTGGCAGGTGGTCATCACTGCCACTTCCTGCTCCTGTCCGCCTCCCATCTGCGTCCGTCCGTATCTGTCCGTCAAACGCTGAGACTGAGACGTCGCTACGACTGAAACACGAAGAGGCTTGCCACACAAACACGAAGAAGGCCGCTGACACATTGACTGACAGGACAAGGTGTCGACTCAATTGGGGGGGAATGAAGGCAAGCGAGCGGTCCAGAGTGGCGGGTAACCGCTCGCCTGTTACGTTGCGCGCTGTCGAACACACCGTCTGACACGCGTCGGACTGATGGCATCGCCCGCCTTCTTTCATCAAGGAATTCAAACGATTTCAAGGTGTACCAAGTGCAAATCTTTCTCGACTCGGATACATACACATGTACAAACGCGAACACACATGCTTTAGCCGCCTGTATTTCTATTTTAGCTCTAAAGCAGTGGTTTTCAACCATTTTGATCCCAGGGCCCACTATTTATTCAGCATTTGAGCCATGGACCAACATTTGATGACATTTTAGCCCCATAGACCCCAAAACTAAAGGTTTATTTTGCTTTTGTCGACAATTCCGGGCCGGATTTCGGGAACAAAAAAGACCAACATGGATGAAAATTACCTACATTCTATAGTGTAAACTTGGGCTAGTTCAGATGAGGAATATTTGAGAGGACGGTGTTCACGCCCCATAGCGCGCCACTCTGTGGGGGAAATCACATAGTGCAAAATTTTCAATCGTTCTTTCAGAGCTAACATTTCAGCTCGAAATGGCTTAATTAGGTGTTTTATGCCTTATACAGTGATTGTTTTAGCCTGTTTGTATTTACTAATTTACTATACAAAAGGGTCTCTTGGCAAGGTCTCTTGTAGTTCAGCATGTAGTTTGCGCATCATTTTTACTGTAAAGTATTCATAAGGCGTGACACTCAAAAGTTTTTCTGATTCATTCATTACATGCAAAATTTATGAAAAAGGAGGAAACAGAAGAATGTGCTGTATTTTTTTCCCCTCGATTATATTGCATAGCCGAAGCCATTAGTGAAGCATCAGGGGAACGCTGTGTTAGCAGCATCGCCGCACGCAGCCGGAACAAAAAAAAAACAGTGTCACAGTGGCTTTGGCTGATTTATGCAAGGAACATTATTGTATTGATGTCAGATGGCTGTGATTAACACCGCTAGTCAAACGTATTGAGTTGCCCTTTAAAAGGCCGCTATTACAGCAACGGGGCTGACTGGCACAGGCACAAGAATTGTGTCCGACGCTGACAGATTCAAAATATCACATTATCGGTGATCAAATATCTTGGACCAAACAGGTAATGTTGTGGCATTTATTTTTGGGATGGACAAATGCACTGTATAATACCCGACACGTAATGTTACCGTGTTAGCGTATTGCTATAGCCTCGGTAGCCATGCTTTCATTTCCCTCTGCGCTGTGCAAACTTGTTATTATAAGGCAAAGCATTCCGATATGGAGCTGAGCAGTCCCGCCGCCTTGTGACGTCACCTTGTTTCAGAAATGGATTCCCCGTTCTCAAGAAATCATGACAACACACACACACACACACACACACACACACACACACACACACACACACACACACACACACACACACACAGTTTTGGGACATTCAAATACTTTTTTTAGTGTGTGTTACATCCTGCCTTTTTTTTTCTTTGTTCTTACAAATTAGATATTGTATGATAATATTGTGTCTGTTGTCATGATTTGTTGAGACCCGAGTTGGCTTTGTCTGCGGCGTAGTCGTCTTTATATATATCATTTTCGAAAAGTCTATGAAGAAAATGAATGGGAAATCCATTTCTAGAACAAGAGGCGATGTCACGAGAGGGGCGGGACTGCTCAGCAATATTAGAGCACGTTTTTAAGCACTTTGACAAAGCCACCCAACATACACCACACTATCTCCTCACATTCTTTCCAGGTGGTGCGAGTTGCAATGCAGCTGTATTTCCATTAATATATAGCACAATCCTTGACAATATTTTGTATCATTTTACAATACACAGATGTATATACCTCCCAGTATTAAACAACACATAAACTGGGATGCGTTATCGCCCCACCTGTGCTGCAATGTATGCAGTATGTAAACAAACACCTGCAATGTGAGACATACGTGTGTCTCCGCCGTGCAGGTCTCCCAGAGAGTGTTAATTATGTGAGAAGCTGTCTCTCTATTCTGCAAACCCTGAATCAGCGATGCAAAGTTAATAAGCCTCCAACCCAACCCGATGCCGATGGAGAACCCACGCACGCCCGCACAACACACACACACACACACACACACACACACACACACACACACACACACACACACACACACACACACACACACACACACACACACACACACACACACACACACACACACGTGCGCGCGCATGCACAGAGGCGCAATTTTGGTCTAATCACAGCACTACTGTCTTCATGGCTTGCCAGAGATCGTATCGTATTTGCATAATAGAATGGCAATTTGTATGCCGAGAGAGTGTATTTTCAGTCCACAGGGGTTTCAATGTCAGCCCGCGGTTCATAATACTTAGTTTGCATTTTATATAATTAATAGGTAAAGTGTCTCTTAGTATAATAACCGCGAGTTCACACGGAGCAAATTGAGTTGGAGTACCGTTTCATTTTAAAGGCTGTCTGCAGGTCCGTCTCTGTCTCTGTCTCTCTCTCTCTCTCTCTCTCTCTCTCTCCCTCTCCCCCTCTCCCTCTCCCTCTCTCTCTCTCTCTCTCTCTCTCTCTCTCTCTCTCTCTCTCCCTCTCTCTCTCTCTCAGATCACATCTATAAACTTTCTCTGTCAACTTTGTCTAAAGATATTTCACCTTTTTCTATTTACATAATGCAGTTTAGGTTAAGTAAAGTCTATGAATGTGTGTGTGTGTGGGTGAATGTAATGTGCAATCTATTTCAAGCACTTTGGATAAAAGCACGATAGAAATGCAACCATTTACCATATTCATCCTTATTTGCATCAAATTCTGAGCTTGTAGAAGATTTCACACACGAAAGAGAACATTGAAATGACTTTATGCATATAAATATGAAACGTATTAAATTACTTGTGAATGAATAATAACTACATTGGATCCATTGGAACACAGATTCTTAGGTCCTCAGCCCAACGAATGTTTTGTTGTCGACAACAACAAAGTTCTGGACCGTCTGCAGGACGAAGCAATTGTCTGTCTGCCATACGCGTAGTTTGACTTTGAACGCAGGGGGTGCGAAATGTCGGATGGTACACGCACTGCCGCGCACACGCACGGACACAAGCCAGCTGCATATAATTTCTAGAACTACGGTTCATGTTTTTGTCAACATCAACACTAAGTCCAACCACAGCTGCGCAGCCTGTGCGTCTTAATCATGGGCAAAGTGACAGATAAAGAGGTAATATAGAAAGACCACGACCAGGTGACAAGTAGGCCTACTGCCCCACAATTCCAGGCTGGATTTGGGAAACCAAACAGTCCAACATACAGATCAAAATGACCATTATTAATCTTCTACATTCTCCAGATGTGTAGACTTGGGATAATTCACATGATGATTTTTTTTCTCTTGAGTGTAAAATGAAACCAAATGGACCCTTAAGGGTCCATTTGGTTTCATTTCTACGCTTCCAAGAGTTACATCTGGTAACTTTTCATCTTGTTAACCAACTTAGCTGCATGGGGGACCACCTGGAACCCCCTCAAGGACCACTATGGTCCCCATACCACAGGTTGGAAACCACAGGCTGCACTAGACCACTTTCAACTTCACTTAACCAATTAAAAAGTTGTCACTGAATACTCACAATACGGCGATTGTCACTCAACAGGTCTTATGTGCATCCGATCGCATATTTATCCAGTTTGGAGCCCAGTTTTTCAGTCACTCACTCACTCACTCCTGTGTTACGCAACCAGTCCACGTATTTGCTGTCATTCTGGAAGTGTCGGCAAACAAAGCAAAAAAAAAAAAAAAAAAAGACCGCGTCCTTTGAGAAAGAATATTCCATCCACGTGCTTACTGTAGCAATAAGTGGAAGACGAGCGCTTCTTGTTTTCGCCAAGATCATGATTATAATCCACACATCCACTGATGATGATGATGATGATGATGAGGGGCCCGGACAAGGTGGCTGTCCTGTCGCTATGGCTGCTCCCACGGGAGCGGCAGCTGCTCTGTTAGAAGCCCCGGCGCCGGGGTCGTGGCGCTTGTATGGAGGCCACTGTAGTTGCTGTTCTGTTGTTGTAGGCAAAGGACATTTGCCGATATCCATATTTACTTTTAAGTTGCCACTTTGCCAGTCACTACACAGTAGCCCGGTGGGTTGGTGTGGCGCGCGTTTGGGTTGTGTCCTGCTGACCTGACCAACTCATTCACTTCCGTCGCACTCGCAAGTAGGTCATGACGAAAAAAAAAATACACTATATAATAGAGCTGCGCAGTGACGTCACCGCCCCTGTTCCGGAAGTCTTTTCCCAATTCATTTTTCTCATAGACTTTTCGAAAATAATTTATATCAAGACGATTACGCCGCGGACAAAGCCAACTTGAGTCGTGACGAATCATGATGACACACACAAACTTTTGGGACAATAAAATAATTTCTAAGATGAAAAACGAAACAAAAAGTCTTGTATCATGCCGTTTTCTACTTCTTCCCAATTATATATTATATGACGATATTGTGTTTGTTGTCATGATTTGTCACGACCTGAGTTGGCTTTGGCCGCGGCGTAATCGTCTTGATATAAATTATTTTCGAAAAGTCTATGAGAAAAATGAATGGGGAAAAGACTTCCGGAACAGGGGCGGTGACGTCACTGCGCAGCTCTATAGGCTATACTCTAAAATGATTGTATTGTAAAACAACAGGGAAACAGCTGCAGCATCAAAGAAGAAGCAAAAAAAGGCAAAAATATAAAAAATCATAGCTCTATATATCTATTTAGATTTTTTGGCAAAAAAGTTGTCTCCATTACCTTTAATGATTTCTGTTTTAGGACCTATGTTGAAAGTGGGTGGAATTCCCCTTTAAAAGTATCCTAGCAATACATTTTCACCGTAAGCAGGAGTACGCACGAAAAATTCACAAGGCGGTTAAGTGGAGAAGAATGAGATGTTTCACTCAGTCACATAATAATCGGCTCATGTCAGGATTTCAGGCTGAACGAGAGCCAAAATAAGGCAGAACGTCAGGGAAATTTGTATGGCTTTTTATGGTTGCCCTTGATAATTTAACACCTCGACTAGACTGTTGATTGAAACCCGTTTTAGTATTCAACGAGAGCTGAATAGGTAATATACTCCTATCCCAAAGTTTAATTAGCTGGCATTTGATATTAAGCCAGTATTTTCACGGTTGACAATAATGTCAATGTTCCGCCTGACCTCCATTACTGGGGGGGGGGGGGCTGCGGGGTTCTCTCCAAGACACATACTGTCGGGTCTTCAATGACTTGCTCCAGCGGGGGGGGGGGGGGGGGGGGTCTCTTAAGAAATAAGAGGTTTCGGCATTGTCCTAAGTCAGGGATTCTCTAACTTTCTTTTTTTTTAACTTCAAGGACACCCAGTTTGGCATGTATTATTAGGCCAGCAGTGCTCAACATACAGTGCCCTGGGGAATGGGACCCCCAGGGGGTCCTTAGCTGTTGGCAAAACAACCAGCTGTTTGGCAAAACAATGACCCCTTCGCTCTAAGACCCTTCCCAATCCGGCCTTGTTCCATAGGCATGTTAGAAGGGGAGAGCTTGACTACAGTACTATAATTAGGGAGAGTAGCGACACTCCCGTTGACTCCAGTGCTATGTCTGAACAGAGATGGCTATTGGCTGAAAAGCACACATGACGACCCCTATGGGCAGAAAAACGCATTTTTGGAACTAACATAATTAACATAGTTCTAAACAAATCACTCTCACCCATCCACTTGCATTGACAGCAGGACTCCAGTGCAGGCGTGAAGCGCCGTAGAATGGCAGCCCCGCTCAGTACAACCTGGGTACCCCCCTCCCCCATATGAGCAAGACAGATTTCATTTCAACCTGTTTGATTTCAACCTGCTTGAATATGACAATAAACTTCTTGAATCTTGAATCAAATCAGGTTGCTATTCTCCCTAATTATAGTATTTCAAGTTTGACCAGGAAAGCTTGACCTGGATAGCAATATTTGCTGACAGTGTTTTTTTTTTTTTAAGTGTCCGACTTTCATTGAGAATTAATTGGTGTGTCTGAATGGGCGCTCTCTTTCCTAATGTGATATTAAATTCAGGGACAGGCAGTGTTGGGCAGTAACTAATTTTAGATTACATATTACTGTAATATTATTACTTTTGCTCCAAAAAGTAAAGTAACGAGATTACTCTGCAAAAATGGGTAATAAGTAACGCATTACTTTGCAAGTAACGTCAAGTTACTTTTTATAAATGAGCTTGTTGTTGCATGCAAAAATAGAACAGATGTACAAGCTATTGACAGGTACTGTAACAACAGAGATGTGCAGTAGATTGTAGATCCAGTCCACACACTGCATCCTGCGCAGTTATGTACACTACAAATCGCTTGCTGCTTTATTTTGTAATAAACGGATTATGTTGTACTTCTCTATTTTTTCAAAAGCGGTGTTGAGAACTTGGGAAAGTAATAACATAATATGTAATATATTACTCTTCAAATCAAGTAATAAGTAAAGTAATTATATTACTTTGTCTAAGGGGTAACGAGTAAAGTAAACAAAGTTACTTTCCTAAGTAATATAGACCAACACTGGGGACAGGTTTGAAAAGCTACCCAAATCAGTTTGATAACTTAACCCTATTTTAAACTTGAGTTATTCGCTAATCTAAAAGCTTACAATGTGTTGAGGTGAATCACTTTGTGACCATATATAGATCTCTAATTTACAAACCAAAGACTTGGGAAAAGGTTTATTACATTATACAAAAATCTAAGAAATGACATGGCACAAGATGTTTTCGTACTGGGGTCCATTGCATTAGGCCACTGATCCCCATAACTCTGCAGAGTGTATCAAATAGAACCAGATCATGCACTCTCATGGGGGGCAATGCACCCAATAACTGCCCCACCAAACATGATGGCATGCAAACAACCCACATTTCAAAGATACAGTATTTCAAATTAATGTTTATTTATATTATATTATATATTTAAAATGATTTGAAACACTGCGCTACCAACATACTACGAGACCTTTAGCTTTATACTTGCTGCATGTATGTTATTATTGATGCTTTACTTGCCTAATAAAAGTCCTGTACAAGATATACAATAAATCTTGTGGGTCACAGAATTGAAGAATTTAACTGAAAATGGTATGGGGGCAAATAGACCCGTAAGGGTCCATTTGGTTTAATTTTACACTCAAGAGTTAGGGATCTATAAGGCTCCATTTGGTTAACAAATATCCATTTAGCTGGGGACTACCTGGAATCCTCTCAGGTGGTCCCTGGTTGAAAACCACTGCTTTAGTGTAATCCGTTTTGTACAGTGGGTGTGTTTTGTTTCACATGTACCCATTTGGGTGATGAATAGAAGTGACTTGTGTTAGTGATGTGTGTTATATTCAAGCTATTCAGGTGATTCATAGAATAGGAAGCGTCCTCAGTGGAGACCTTAGGATGAGAGATGGAATCCCTGTAGAGAAGGTGGGTGATGACTTAGGAAGAAAGAGCTCTCAGTGGAGATAACAATTAACACATGTGCACTCAACCGACTGAGACATTTTCATTGGGAAAAAAAATGGGTAGAGGCCAGTTTTACGGAGATATATCGCTGTGTGTGTCACTGTAACCAATGCTATAGACGTATAGCTCGAGGGATCTACAAGCATTGAGGGCTTGTAGATCACCTATTTTTGATATATATTTATATATGTATATGTATGTATGTATGTATGTATATATATGTATACTCTATGTACTGTATGTATATGTATACTGTATGAAAATAAACAAAATCTTTTTTTTTCAATCAATCATTCAACAGCACTAGTTAAAACCAAAGACAAGGAAAACATCCTCACGTGGGCTGGGAGAACTCTGGCGGCTCGTCGTTGACGTTGGCCATCCTCAGGCGCACCGTGGCGGTCCCCGAGTGCGGCTCCTCGCCGCTGTCCACCGCCATCACCACAAACTCATACAGGTGGTTGGGCCTCTCGTAGTCCAGCCGGCCCGCTGGAAAGATGGTGCCGTGGGCAGAGATGCTGAAGTCCGGGCTCAGCGTGTAGTAGGTCAGCTCAGCGTTGGACCCCGAGTCACAGTCACTGGCCAGTACTGTTGGAGTATACAGAATAAAGAGCAGGGGTTTAAAACCTTATTGAGGGCCCACTATTTATTCAGCCTTTGAGCCACAGAGGACCACCATTTGAGGACATTTTTGGCCCTACAGATCAGGCTGTTCAGTCTCTGTGTTAACCGGTTTGTGAGGTCACAAACTGCCAAATCTCCAGTGTTCCCTGCTTCTCTCCTCTCCCTCCCTGTATCCTATTGGTCTCATGTTTTTGCTGAGAAGCTGTTGGCAGATTCTGTGAATGAAAACAAATTTGCCAAAATGCCAATATGGTAACATGTTAATGCTAACATGCTAATTTTAACAAAGTCTCTTATAATCAGCATGCATGGCAACACTGCTGGGGGGAGGAGCATGTCAGTGATTGACAGGAAAGGGGGAACAGAATGTGTTTTTCTTTGCCTTGTCAGAATTCAAAAAGCACATGCATGGAGCATTTTTTTTTTTGTTTTCTATTAAAGCTTTTTAAACACATTTGGAGGATCATTGCCAAGATGATAAAATGTCACAAACAATGTCTTAATAAGAGAAATGGCAATCGGCACGTTCAGATAAATGCCTTTATTTGCATGTGCAGAATGTGACATCACATTCAGCAGGAGAATCAGAGCATTGTTTGACCCAGAAAAACTCCAGACCACAGAAAATCTACTGAATGTGAAAAGTGTTTTTGGGTGCAATTGAGCTCAGGGGGAAAAAAATAAAAACTTTGTTATTGTCACAATCCACTTAAAAGATTACAATGGCAACATACAGTAAATGATTATCATCGACGCTGAGATCTTCTAAATGAGCACATATCAAAGCTCTCCATGGTGCCATGGTTCATTTTTCATTTTTGCATTCCTGCAGGCAACCTCATTCATCGATATATACAGTGTTTTTTTGCAGTTTGTTTTCTGGTTCAGGTTGAAAACAACAGCAGATTAAGACCGTGGCAGGTTGTGTTTCTTGAACATTAGCAAGGATTTAGTGATGTGTCTAGAGTGCCACAACCAGGGGCCTTTATATTGTTGAAAATGTAATGTCTTGTAGCTTAATAGAAAATAAATAGGATAATTTGTTCTGCCTTGTTGAGTAGGAGTGGATGCCAGAAAAAATAAATACCTAAAATATACAGTATAGCTACATTATGTCAACAGCTAGAGGTATTTCTGTTTTTTTTTTTTTTTTTTTTTCTTGTGACTGCCGAGCTCTGACTTATTGTGCGTTCAAATAAAAGCATTGTAATAAAGGTGATGGGTTGTACAATCCATCTGGAAGTCGTCCTTCAAGACAGACAGCCTTGGGCACTTAGAGAAAAAGAGGTTGGATCGGTTTCCTCTTCTCGATTTGACCCACACTGATATTAAAGGATAACATTCAATTGAGGAGTCTGAGACGAAGGCTTAAGCTGAGTTTAGATCTTTACCAATATAAAGAATTTGCAGGGTTCAACATGGATCTTTATCGTAACACCTCATTATGGTGGAGCTGTTGCCCCCGCAACTCGATTATGGATAAGAGGTTGAAGATGGATGGATGTGCCAGTGCCACATAACACCACAGTACATGTACACATGTACAACAGGTACTGTGGTACATGTGTACAACAGGTTAGGTGGGAACGGTGGAGCAATATAACATGCTAGTGTTAAAGGGATATTTCATATTAAAAAAAAAATTGATCAGTTTATAAGTCGCTTGATATTGTTATTCAATATTCATTTTAGCACAACCTAACTTCAAACGATATATTAATCATGATTTATACGTTATAGATAGAAAACACTTCTTTCAATTAGTGTTTTCATAGATTTTTGTCTGCTTCGTCACGCATCAGAGTCTGCCACATTTCCCAAAACAATTATCAAAACTAGATGAAAACAGTAAATAAAATAGCACAACCCCCTCACGTATTAGGAATGTATTAGGAGGACACTATGACTCACCAGAACAAAAGGAAGGGTATGTTTTATTATGTTTTTCAACCAAAAGGAAAGATATATTTATAGGAACGCAGCAGTGTAGTTAAATCTAACATAAAATATCTACTTGTAAATACTGAATCAAGTAACTGAAAGTGCAATTCCACCCCTTTTCAACATTTTACTATGACATTCATATACCTTAGAGATGTTGTGTGGACATGATAAAATGTTTCACCATTGTGTTTCACTTTGTGTTTCACCATGTTAATGATTTTTCTTTTAGGACCCTTTTTCCTGAGAGTGTACACATGGCGCATTTGTACACTCTCAGGAAAATGTTGAAAATAGGTGGAATTCCCCTTTAAAGGGATATTTTATCATTGTATTGTCTACTCAGTCCCTAAGTTTCTAAATTACTCCATTAATATTTAGATATTTGATATTCATTTTAATTGCCCCGCCTCCTTTCTACACAATATTTTTTTATTTCTGGTGACTGATATTGTCCTCCTAATACGGAAGGGGGCCATGCTTTCTCATTTACTGTTTTCATTTATTTATAAAATATTGTTTTATTAATTTGGCCGCAACCACGGTGGGCATGCCTAGATATGCAGACTGCTACATTTTCCAATATTTTAAAAATAAATGAAAGCTGTCATTGAAAATCGAAGCCCCTCTCATGTATTAGGAGGAAAATATCAGTCACCAGAAAAAAAAAAAGTTGGGTGTTTCCAACTAACCTATTATGGTTAAGATGAAGTTTTAAGTTATAATGGGTTTGTATAGGGAGGGGGAGCTAAAATGAAGATCAAATATATAAATACTGAATGGAGTAACTTATAAACTGTCTGGGGTTTTCGCATGACTCTGAGTAGACACTGAAACGACCAAAACTTTTTTTTTTTTTTTTTTTTTTTTTTTTTGGAAAGTGAAATATTCCTTTAAAAACTTTCTGGGTGCTGTTCATGTAAGCCTGAGTAGACAATAAATAACCAAACTATTATTTTTTGGAAGTAAAATATCCCTTTTATCCGTGTAAAACAAAGGCTCTTGGGTACTTAGAGAGCCATGCCACATATCCTATTACAGACATCCTGCTTGTTATAGTCGTAGTAGCCTACTGTATTCATTGGAAACAAAACATTGGGAAAAAACACAAAGACTTCAAAACTCTGTGAGGCAAACAACAAACCCTTTCACCACTTCAGATAAACAATCACTGATAGAAACAATTCATTTCATATTAGACAACTTGAGAGCAACATCCTGCACACAATAGTGGATTTCAATGTTTTTATTTATTCTGCATTTTAGCCACAGACCACCATTTGATGTTCAGTTTAGTCTATCGGAACCAAAACTAAGGATTGTCCACAATTTAGAGAGATAACTGAAAAAGCGTTGTTCAAAAATAACAATTCTTCTACATTTTCTAAATATGTACATTCTTGAAAATTAGTAAAGTAATTCAGATATTTAAATATAATTTAACTCTTGAACCCAAATGGAACCCAAATGATGTAGGTCCATTTAGTTTCATTGTACGCTCTCAAGAGTTACAGATCTATAAGGGTCCATTTGGTTTACCAACTGGCCATCATTTAGCTGGGGGCCACCTGGAACCCTCTCACGGACCACTTGTTGAAAACCCCTGATATAGAGGACGTTGTTCACAACTACACAATTTGTGATTGTCGAATAAATACAATTCTCCACAAGCTTAGAAAATAAATTTAGAAACGAAAGGGTCGCGACCCTTTTCAAGAGGTCGTAAACCCTGACATTTCTCTTTAGTAAAAGAGCACTAGTTATTTGTGTGAGAGAAGAGGCGGCACAGGATCGGATGAGATGCAGGCAGATGATTCGCAGAGGCGACCTCTGAAGGGAGATGATAAAATGATGGGATGAATAATATTTATAAACAATAAAACTGCTTCTACACCTTATGATGACCTCTGGCAGAACTGATGTTTTATTTTATTTCTTAGTTGGAGCCAAAACTCCACGCACACTGGCTGGATAAAAAACTGCAGAGTTTGATCAAACTGTGGGTTCTCATCCGAAACATTCATGTTTGCTGCCAGCTAAAGCCAACATTTCATATTACACACTCACACTTATAAAAGTACGCACACCCACACCCACACCCACACCCACACACTAGGATCTAGGATGGCATGGGGGAGCAATGCCCCAGTCTGCCCCACCAAACACAATGGTATGTAAAACAACCCAAGATATTTCAAATTGCTTATATTTAAAATGATTTGAAACACTGCTACTTACTAACCACAGTTGTGCCACCACTAAACCAACAGCATTTCATCATTGAAAACAGAAAACTCTCTGAGTCAGACCTTTAGCTTTATGCATGATGTGTGTCTGTTGCAACGTCAACAACTACTGCCTGGTGTTATTATTGATGCTTACTTGCCTAATAAAAGTATTTTAACCGAAAATGGTATTGGTGTGTCTTCTGCGATGAAGCCGCCCCATACCATTTTTTATCTTGCCCCCCCCCCCCCCCCCCCCCCAGATGTTACATCCGCCCCTGCCACACACACACACACACACACACACACACACACACACACACACACACACACACACACACACACACACACACACACACACACACACACACACACACACAGACACACAGACACACACTGGTTAGTTCCAGTTGAACAATATTTGTGATTGGAGCTAAGTGGAACATTTGCAGGGCTCATTTGTTTGGTACATTTGTTTTACGGAGTTTCTGTTTCTTTAGTACGGCGGCACTTAGGGGAAGTATGGGGGATATGATCCAATCGTGGTACCTGTCGAAATCGTTAAGCCATCCGCGATAGCGACGGGTTACCATGGTGACTAATCTATGCAGCTAGTCTCAAACAAACTTTTTTAAAGGTGTGGTTAACCGGAAACGATGTTCATTTTTAGTATGGATCCCACCCAATTATCTGGCACACAAGGTGTTGGACTGTTTATTTAGAATTGTAGCTCAGCTTTGCCACTTTACTGCTACGTGGCTTATTTCTACCATACAATGTGTTATATATTCTAATGCGATAATTGAGTTTTCAACCGAGTAATACACTGTCTGGATGCCAGAATGGGATTAAAATTGCGGTATTTCTGACTGTAATCAAGACACCTGTGATTGTGGAGGGTTATTTTTAAGCATGTATTGTCGGGTATGACCATATAATCACCACAGATGTGGTCTAAAAGTAAAGTGTAAACATGATCAGCTGTAAAAAAGACTAAGGTGCTGGAGCAATGGACATGTATTATTGTAAAATCGTTTTCATAAGCATCATTCAGAGCATGACAACACATTATTAAGATAGATAGATATAGATAGATAGATATAAGACATTCATACTAAAATCAGGAGAAAATTGACTTTGTTATTCCACACATTTTCAAAGATTTCCTGAGAGGATACAAATGTGAACCAAATGGACCCTAGTGGGTCAGGAAAAAGAGGTCTGAAAGAAAAATCATTAACGTGGTGAAATGCATCTTCATCAGATGTATTTCACCATGTTAATGATTTTTTCAGACCTCCATTTTTAGGAAATAGAGAATTGGGGGAACCTTTTTATCATGTCCACGCAAGGTGTATTAATGACATTAAAATGTTGAAAATGGGTGGAGTTCCCCTTTAAACAAGCAGTACACTGTCGGGAGATTTAAGTTGAGAGCAGTCTGAAAGAGTTTCTGTCCATGTGCCATCCGACTGGCTTCAGCCAGTCGGATGGCAGATGGACCTTCACACTATCTTTGCTTCAACTGCAATGTGAGTCACCTCCTCCTGCACCTGTTGTTTTGTGCTGCCTTTTCACGATACCTGCATATATGTACAGTGCACGCATGCATTCACGCTCCAATTATGGTAGAGAAGATGTCCATAATCAGACCAATTAAGCGTCAGAACAAAATGCTGGCGATTGCTCGGGTTAAATCCGGAATAATACCTGCATGATTCAACGTTGAGTTATTCTCAGTTGATTTGACTCGCAAATATTCTCACAATGAAAATGAACTGTTGCTATACAGAGTGGAGAGAGCCACACTCTTTGTAATCCATACAAGTAAGCCTGCAAAAAATTAATCACACAGCTGGAAAAAACATCACGCGTGTGCCAGTTAATTAGTGATTTCATTAGTGAGCCTGGTCATGTTGCACGTGCACTGTTTGACTAAATGCTGCTTTCACACCACCTCTGTTATGACAGACTGTCTCATTGATCTTTACTGCGTCAAATATTTGGATAATTTTATTACTTGAATTGATGACTATATTAGAATCTGACTATTAACCACTGAAGCGCCATATACAGTACTTGCTCAATGAATAGCAAAGATAGTCTACAGTTGAGCTCACGGTGTCCTGCCTTGTGTTAACTTGTGAACTTGTAGAATCAGAACCATATTGTAATTCTGTGTTACATTAAAGAATGCAAGAAGGTACTGTATGTGCGGCAGCTGAAAATTAACTGTATATCAGAGCATAACAAACCAGAAAACTATTTTGGGGGTAATTTAAATTAAACTTAAACCTCCTTTATTATACTGTATTTAAAGTTCAACGTTGTTCAAACCCCAAAACCAAAAGAATGCAATAGACCTTTCAGTAAGCCACTCCCCAAACAGCTATGTTCTACAAAGAAGCATAACATAACAGATAAGCATAACATGTGGCAGACAAACCTCTCTCCACTAATAGTTTTCATAAAGAACATTTTCTTCTGCATAGGCCATGCCTTGTTGACCAACTTTCTGGTCCTTTCAAAGGATGGTAGAAAGAGGATGTAGAGTACCTCGTGCTTCAGTATGATGACAAACTTCATGGAGATGCTAATTCTCCTTTCCAGCTAAATTTGGCATCTGCCCATAGGGCCAAAAATACTAGTAACTATTTACTGCACTAGTAACGATTACTGCACTTAACTGACAAGCCAACTGTCCAGACATGAACCCCACAGAGTGTGGGTTGTATTATCGAGAGAGAGAGAGAGAGAGAGAGAGAGAGAGAGAGAGAGAGAGAGAGAGAGGGAGGGAGAGAGTTGAAACGATCAATTCATTCATGACACAATAACACCAAATATTCATGATGGGACCGTTTCCTTCAACAGTGCCAAAGTCAAAGGACGTCATCTTCCCTGGATAACTTATGATCTTACAAGTATATTTTTCAGGAGATAATGCATCGGGCCATATTCAAGTTCAAGGATCCTGCTGACTAGGAAAATGTACCGACAGTGGAGAAATAATGAGCAAAAACCCTGCCAAATCCCATGTGATCATTAAAAACGAATCTCTTTGCTCGTGGCTTTTGACAAAATTCTAAACAATCTTGGAGTAAAGTCAAAACCGTAATGAATGCGCCTCATAAAACTTTATCTAATCACATAAGCGCCAACATGATCCGCTTTTTAGTCGCTCAAGCATTAAATAAGCACTTCTTCTTCTTCTCGGCCCGTTCTGCCGTAATGACTCATCGTTCTGACGACGATGTTTTTAACAATGTTCTGTCTCTTCGGGGGCTGCAGGTCTCCAAATGAAAATCTCACTCACTTCATTTATGTGTTATTAGTCCCTCTACAGCAGGGGTTTTCAACAGGTGGTCCGGGGACCACCAGTGGTCTTTGAGAGGGTTCCAGGCGGTCCCCAGCTAATTTGTTTAACCAGATGTAACTCTTGAGAACGTAAAAATGAAACCAAATGGACCCTGGCGGGTCCATTTGGTTTCATTTTTACACTCCCAAGAGTTAAAAATATTCATCATCTGAATTGGTCCCAAGTCTACACAACTAGAGAATGTAGAAGATAAAATAATGGTCATTTTGTATCTGTTTCACCGTTTTGTTTCCACTAAACCAGCCTGGAATTGTGGACAAAAGCAAAAGAAATGATTTTGAAGGTCTGTGGGGCTAAAATGTCCTCGAATGGTGGTCCGTGGCTCACATGCTGAATAAATGGTGGGCCCTGGTATCAAAAAGGCTGAAAACCCCTGCTCTACAGGGTGGAGGGAACGGTGTGAGGAGAAAGGAAACAAGTAAATGTTATTTAGAGACGTGGCAACATCGGTTCCTCTGAAGCATCATGTTAAGTAACATCCATTTGTGTTGACAACAACACAGCTGAGCAGCACCAGCAGGAAGTAATGAACAATGACACGGTTTGGAACAGAGGCATGCTCATGTGTCTACGGTTTTGATCAATGGTTTTCCCAAACATTTTATATCAAGGATTTCATGTGCATCTGCGATTTTAGGCTCTCCCAGCAGGCTGGGGAGAATAGATCTGTAACTCTTGAGAGTGTAAAATGAAACCGAAGTTATGTTTAACATCTGAATATACGTCATTTTTCAATGAGAGTTAAACTCAGCATCAAAGGTGGTCCGTGGCTAAAATGCTGAAGGGCCCTCGTATGAAAAATGTTATAAACCCCTGATCTATTGTTAGATCAGAAGAATTGTTATTTTGACCAATGTTTGGCCAGTTTATCTCTTCTAAATTGTGTACAAAAATATAGCTTTGGATCTAGACTCAGCATCAAACGGTGGTCCATATATATATATATATATATATATATATATATATATATATATATACATATATATATACATATATATATATATATACATATATATATATATATACATATATATATACATATATATATATATATACATATATATATATATATACATATATATATATACATACATATATATATATACATACATATATACATACATATATATATATACATACATATATATATATACATACATATATATATACATACATATATATATATACATACATATATATATATACATACATATATATATACATACATATATATACATACATATATATACATACATATATATATATATACATACATACATATATATATACACATACATACATATATATATACACATACATATATATATATATACATACATATATATATACACATACATATATATATATATACATACATATATATATATATATATATATATATATATATATATATATATATATATATATATATATATATATATATATATATATATATATATATATATATATATATATTATATACATATATATATATATACATATATATATATATACATATACCGTATTGTCCCGAATATAAGACGACTCGTTTATAAGACGACCCTCATTTTTTAAGACCCATTTACAGAAAAAAAGAACATTGAATGTCAAAAGGTATAGCCCCTGAATATAAGACGACTCCATTTTTAGGATATTTCCATTGGGAAAAAAACATAGTCTTATATTCAGGCCAATAGGGTATATATATACATATATATATACATACACACACTGTATATATATAATTATTATTATTATTAATATATATATATATTTTCCTAAAATTGCCAGTGTGCATGCTTGCCTTGTCCATCAGTTTTACCCCTGGCCTGCCAAGTACATCCTTTGACACGTTTCTTTTCAGGAGCCCACACTGTCAATTTGACCAATGCTGGTGTTGCTTTTCGGTTTTTTACGCTCCTCACAAACCTATGAGTCACCGTTTTACTGTCACTGAAAACAAGAAATCACATGTTTGGAAAAAAATACATCGCTCACATCCACATTACAGGATTTCTTAAAATGCCTTCATCTCTGCTTCTGTAAGCATTTCACTTTGCCAGGCACCAGCACGGCATTTTCGGCAGACCGAAAATCATGCTTCAATACAAGAGTATTACACAAAATGTAGAGTGAACGTAGCAGATCTCCAAGCTCACAACGCATCATAGGCAAATTTTTAGATTTTTGTTTTCACTACAACATTAAAAAGGAACGGTTCTAGTTAATATGACAATATGAAAATGAACAGGTACAGTATCCATTATGGAGCTGTTCTAATTTATTTTTGTTTCGGTTCATTCTTCATTACATAAAACAATTTAGTATTTCAATACAGCATTATGCTGATGATTTTCAGGCTACATCCAAAACTCATCAACTCTTTCCGGCAATATTCTGTAGTTTATGTCTAGGCTACATTAAAATAAATAAATAAACAGCAGCCATGTTGTATTGTTGTTCAATAGTTAATTCATCTTAGAATTATCAAGACTCTGCTCTGCTTTTCGGATTATGGCCTCATGCACTTAAACTCATGCATCTTAAACTTGCGTCTTTCAACCTGTGCATCACACAGTTCGCACTTTGCAGTGCATTTCCAATGGGGTGTCATGGTTTGAGACAAACGCGTTTGGTGGGTGTTCAGGGGCGGATCAAAGCATGGGCATGGGGGGGGGGGGGGGGGTGGGGGGGGGGGGGGGGGGGGGCACAAGCACGATGGCATGCAAAACAACCCAAGATATTTCAAATTAAAGTGTTGATCTTTAAAATGATTTGAAACACTACTACTGCTGCTACTAACTAAGTACAGTTGTGTCACCACTAAACCAACAGCATTTCATCATTCCAAACAGAAAACTCTCAGACCTTTAGCTTTATGCATGCTGTGTGTCTGCTGATGGTAACAACTGATGGTATTATTGATGCTTTATTTCACTAATAAAAGTCCTGTAACCGAAAATGATCTGGGTGTGGCTTCATGAAGCCGCCCCCATACCATTTTCTCCTACCCTCCCAATTGGGAAATGTTACCATCCATTTCCCAATTGGGAGGGTAGGGGGGGGGGGGGGCAGTCGCTGATCCATTTCGTCCTGATATTGTAGATTCTATAAAACATTCGCTCTGAAAGAACATACTGAAAGATTTGTGCTGCATTCTCACATTCTCCCCAAGACTAGCAGGCATTCACGGCTCATAGCGCGCCACTCTGTGGCGCGCTATGAGCTGTGAACACCTGCTATCTTGCAATCAAAGTTAAAACACCAGTACAGTACAAAATGGCTTAATTCATGAAATGCATGCATGTACTGTCTGTCTGTCTGTCTGTCTGTCTGTCTGTCTGTCTGTCTGTCTGTCTGTCTGTCTGTCTGTCTGTCTGTCTGTCTGTCTGTCTGTCTGTCTGTCTGTATGTATGTACCTGTATGTACGTGTGACACATGTCGATCTTGTCTGTGCATACATCTGTATAATACATTTGAATGTTTGTGCATCTTTAATTGGATCATATGCACCGTTACCGCAGCTGCAATTAGCAGCAGCCATACGGCAACCTACATAAGTGTCATTGTTGACAAGCTAACGCTACAAAAGATACACAGAAACACAACTAATGAGCTGCCGCACATTTCGTGCCGAAAATTTTACTTATTTTCTGTGAAGCCGAGAATAAATATTTGCTTCCAAAGCGTGATGAGATTTCAAAAGAACAAAAAAGAAAAATAATACTAATTAAAAATGTGTTTCCATACTCAGTGGGTCTGTCACCCGCAGTGGAGGAGGAATCAGTCTGAATGTTGTTGTTTTCAACACAAAGGCAGTGTTCTCACCAAAAGGTTCCAGATCAAGGACCAAATATGTGAATAGTTCCATTTTGATATTGGTTTGTTTTGTGTTCACACTGCCACTGGACTTTATCCACTTTTTACCCTGCCAAGGCACTGGGGCTCTGTGTGTGTGTGTGTGTGTGTGTGTGTGTGTGTGTGTGTGTGTGTGTGTGTGTGTGTGTGTGTGTGTGTGTGTGTGTGTGTGTGTGTGTGTGTGTGTGCGTGCACTTGCCTTCTGTTCACGCCATGTCTGCTCATTATAAGCAACATTTGACTTTTTTTTATTATTATTATTTTGTAAAGTCACTTGCAAATAGTTGCTGGTTAATGTTTTGGGGGGCTTGTTTCTAAAGTGTACATATACTGTAGAACTTATTGGGCTTATTGTGGTTTAAACCACTGATTACCACATTTCCTTACTCTATAAACATGTAATTGCCCTCATCCATCTGAAAATACATTGTGCCTTCTTCCAAATAGTGTTGTTCTAGTCTGCGATTTTTAATTTTAGTTTCAGTTTTAGTCCACTTTTAATCACCGGTTTTAGTTTTTATCCTATTTAGTCTAACTCGTCCTTTTTTTATTTAGTCTAGTTTTAGTCGACGAAAAGTAAATAATTTTAGTTTTTATTTTAGTCCATGAAACCATGATTTTATTAGTTTAGTTTTAGTCGACTAAAACTATTGTCATTTTAGTCTAGTTTTAGTCTGACAATTTAGTCTCCAATTGGTTCCAATATATCATTTAACAGGGGATCTCCTGAAATTTCCTGAAGGACCCCTGGGATCCAGAGTGTGTACAAGTAGAACCAAATGGACCCGCTAGTATTCATTTGTTTCACAAAAAAGGTCCCAAAAGAAAAATCACTGGAGAAACATTGTGAAACACAACTTGATGTCATCAAATTGTGTTTCAGCATGTTAATGATTTTTTTTTCAGCCCTCCATTTCTAGGGAACACAGAATGGGGCGTTTTTTTTTTTTATCATGTCCACACAACATCTCTAAGGTATAATAATGGCAATCCCCTTTAAATAGGCTAAACTAGCATTCCAACTGAATTTTGAAACCAGTTTCCCCACCAGCAATGTGTAATATAATGTGTGTTCAATTCATTCAATGTCAAAACACGATCTCAAGTTGTGTCCAAACTAAGTTGTGGGCAGGTCTGATCTATTAGAAGAGTTGCGACATTGATGGGGCAGAAAACAGCCTGGTCACGTGGTTCATGTACTCGCACGAGCCCATAGACTCCAATGCATTCCGTAACTTTCGGTTGTCCCTTTTTGTTGTCTCTTCAATAGAAGTCTATGTATGAGCCTCCAATGGACTGATCCCATGAAGTGAACGGAGTTTGCGTAAATCGGTCTATAATCTATTCCGCTTTGCGTTGCTAACATTAAGCTAACACTGTCACTCAACAACACAACGTTGATGTAACGTTACATTCTACAACCAGCAGCAGACTCTGCTGATTGCTTTATGCTAAATCCTGAGGTTTCTCTTCAGGTTTGTAATCTAGCTCTCATCTTCACTGGAAACGCTGTAGCCCCATCAGTGTAAAATGATGGAGCTAAACAACAAGTTGCTTAACAACAAGAACAACAAGTGTGAGCATGCGGGTCCATTTGGTTTCATTTTTACGCTCTCAAAGAGTTACATCAAGTCTCCACCAGTTAGCCGGGGACCACCTGGAACCCTCTCAAGGACTACTGGTGGTCCCCGTACCACTGCTAGTGCTGTATACGGCATTTTCGGCGAAGATGAGACGTCGCACAACGGCGCTAGTTGTGAACAAGCATAAAGTATTGTCCCTGTCCACATCGATTTAGCGAAAATATTTCCATAAATCTTCTCTTCTCTTTGTCCCAATCCCGTGCAAAGCGTGCTGTTTTGTGTGAAAGGATTCGACCATAAAGTATGAGTAAAATCTCTGTCGCGTGTCTTATAGTTTTGTTAGTTGCAGAGCCTTCTTGGTGCTGCTGTGCTCAGTGCGGAGCACCAAAAAGAGACGGAGGAGGAGGAATTGTGGAGGGAGGGTGTGTTCGGTTACAGCCACGCTGAAGTGATCACAATGCCTAGTTAGTATATACCAGAGCCCTCTAGAGGGAGAGTTGCGCCATTGAAGGGGTACGCAGTCACGTGGTTTTAGTCACGTGCTCAGTGGTCGCCGAGAACATAACAGTGACAAACCATGGAGTCTGAAAGACGAGAGTGGCGCAAATAAGAGCTATTTTACATATGTATGCAATATGACAGTCGATTTAAATTATTTCACAGTAACAACTATAGTCTCTGCAATTTGTATGATGTGCCATTATTAAAAAAAAACGAAAATAAAGGGATTTAAGTCATTAAAGCTGGGCTGTTGTCTGAGTCCAATGCATCTCTGCCTATTTCCCAATAGAACAGAGTAACAGTCTCGCGGGAATACCGCGAGAGTGACGTTTACGGAAGTGTCACTTTGTGAATGAGGTGCGATTTCTCATGCCAATAAAGCTCATTTGAAGTGAATTGCTATTGGGAAAACTACTATTCTGCTCTTTAAGGCATCAATATAATGCAAACAAAGTATACAAAAATATCCTGCGACATGTCCTCTCTCATTTGTATGCACTGATTATTTTCTACAAAGGTATAGTCATTAATACAATAATAAAAAAATCTTTGTTCATGCCGTTTTTATGACAACGTTCTGAGAGTGTCACTATTCCCCTTCCCAGCAGCACTAGCGGCCGCCATTGGATTGGCCCCATGAAGTGAACGGAGTTGTCAGAACTCTGTCTCTAGATGGCGCTGGCATATACAAAGTGATAGGCGACTGTGCTCCCGGACAGCCCCGACGTGCATTTCCGAACACAACGTGACTTCATAGCAAAATACTCCGCAAAAAAGAGATACGATTAATATATTTCGTGTCGTCTTCGTTCGTGAACGAAAATGACAATAGATTTTAGATTAGTTTTTATTTTGTCAACTACATTTTCGTCTAGTATTTATTAGTCAACGAAATTGCATATTAATTTAGTCCCAGTTATTGTTTATACACATGTTTTTCGTTTAGTCTAGTCTCGTTTTCGTCCCGTGAAAAATGGTCGTTGACGAACACATTTCGTTTTAGTTTTCGTTGACGAGAACAACTATGCCTTCTTCCAAATATTTCAATTACTTAATGTGTTTTTAAATCACTGATGCACAAACTCACATGGTAGTCACGGACCACCATTTGAGGGCATTTTAGCCCCGCAGATGCCAGAACTAAACATTTATTTTGCTTTTCTCCAAAATTCCAGGCTGGATGTGGGAAACAGAACAGTCAAACATACAGACAGAGATGACAATTAAACCTCTACATTCTCTAATTGTGAAGATTTGGGCAAACAAAATGGACCCTTTAACATGAAACCATTTTACGCTCTCATAGAGTTACATCTGCTTAACCAACTTTCCATCATTCAGCCTGGGGAGAACCTGGAATCCTCTCAAGGACCACTAGTGGTCCCCGGACCACTGGTTGAAAACCACTGAAGTATGGTCTTAACAACATTAACGATGCATTGCACACTGCATGCGATCGTTTTGATCTCTGTGTTTTTAAAACGCCGATTGGATGTATCAGTGAATTATTCTTGCCTTTTGGTTTATGAGTGTGTCTGATGAAATGTCAAAGTTATTGAAGCTTCAAGTGATACTGTGACTGTGTAATGCTATTTATTTTATCAGTTACATAAAATACTAATAAATGGGCTGTATTTATGTAAAGAGTAAAGAGTGCTTCAAATATGAATGAATACAAACAAAACGAATACATTAAAATTAAAACTGTGAGGAAAACAGAAGCAGTCTGTTCTATAAGGGTCGGAACATTTAGTTCAAAGTTTACTTAGTTTTAACATCGCAATTATTGTAGCTGATCTCAGTGCATCTGGGAGTATAACTTTATCAACAGCACCTAACGCAGGAGGAAGCAGGACTGTTACGTTACTGAAAGCAAGTGCCTCCAAACTCTGATGGCAAGGCAAGTTGGCCACGATCTGAATCAGGCCTGGATGTAACATTTCCCAATTCCCATACCATTTTCATGTTAATTCTTTAATTCTGTGACGCACAAGATTTACTGCATATCTTGTACAGGACTTATATTGTTGAAGTTGCAATAGGCATGCATAAAGTGGTCTGAATGAGAGAGACATTTCAAAGCACTTTAATTTGAAATATGTTTGATTTTTGTTGTTTTGCATGCCATCATGTTTAGTGGGGTACTCTCATGTTTAGTGGGGTACTCCCTTACCAAATGGACCCGTAAGGGTCCATTTGGTAAGGGGGGCTCCAGTGAAAATCTTCCCTAGTGCACCAAATTGCTTAGAAACGCCACTGCTGATCAGAATATGGTAAATTATTGTTGTGCGTATTCGCTGCATTCTTGCTCTCACGCAGACTCGCTCAACTCCATCAATAGGTGTCAGACAAGGCATGCTATTACACAAATATTGTTGGTATGATAACTGTGAGTGTGAAAACAAGCAGATGCCCGCCACAAGGCTTGGGCAGCAAGAACCAAGCACTGCTATGACTGACTGACCAGGGATCAGATTACTGTAGTGCAATTATGGGGAAACAAATTTGGTCCCTGTCAGTTATACTGTAGTGTGAGCCCAATACGTGTGGCATGTCACGTGTTATCATGGATTTTCTAATTAATCGATGTCATTATCTTCTTGCGGGCTGCTACAGTGTGGAGTGTATAGCTGACATCCTCGCAGGCGATATATTATTCAGAACATCATTTTAGGTTTATCAGCTCCATAAAATAACGAGTGCTGGGTGCGTTTGTTTATCAATTTCATGGTGGGGGCCTCTTTAAATATTGCCTTCTTTGTGTGTGTGTGTGTGTGTGTGTGTGTGTGTGTGTGTGTGTGTGTGTGTGTGTGTGTGTGTGTGTGTGTGTGTGTGTGTGTGTGTGTGTGTGTGTGTGTGTGTGTGGGGGGGGGGGGGGGTGCATGTGTGGCATTCCCTCCCCTCACACTGAAAGTATAAAACTCTGATCGGCGCTACAAGGAAGATACACTGCCGTTCAACTTTTCAGCTGCATCTGTCTGATAGCCTATTATTGCTATCCGTGGTTGAAACGGAATATCAGGGGAAAGAAATCTTCCACCTTGATGGAGGATATACATTTTAGTCTGTTACTGAAGCTGTGAGCAGGGCTCAAACACTCAACATGGGACAAACAGTGCCATGGGACTCACGTACGAAATTGCCATTATGCAACAGATACTGTGAACAACAACACCTCAACCCCATGTCATTGTAAGACATTCAAGTGAAAATAATTATTTTCAAGTGGATATTTGACCCAGTATGACGCCAATTAATGTAACGCCAGCATGTTGCTACTGTATGGTTAGTATTGTGATCACTGCCCACTGATAATGTCACCCAATCCTGGCATAGAAGACAATGGGGAAAGTTACGCCTTCTGCATGACGTCACGAAAAAACTGTTGTAAACAGATCTGTTTAAGAATCTAACTCCGCCTCACCTGCACTCTATTGGCTCATTACGAATCTGCTGAAAACTGCTGTGTCGTGATTGGCTAACGCTGCCTCCCCCCACACAACCCCCCTCCCCCTCACAAAATATCACTGCCTTTCCTGAGCCCGACGAATGTTTTGTTTTCATGATTTGTTGACAACAACAACGTTCTGGACCGTCTGCAAGATGAAGCAGACAGTGTCTGTCTGCAGGAAAACAGCTGCAGCATCAAAGTAGAAGCCACGTAGAGGGGAAAAAAAGAGAAAAAAATATATAGCTATACTTTTTAGCCATAGATTTTTGTCAAAAAAGTTGCCTCTATTACCTTTAAATTGAAAGACTGAACATTTAATATGTCTTCTTCATCCAGAGTTACAGTATGTACTTCATAATCCCTTCACTCTTTTTCGATTACACTAGCATGTCTGACCATATTACAACAATATCAAAATATCATCATCGGGCATTTATTGGGTCATGGGATATGGTGATATTTCACTTTGTCAATATCAACCCATTGGCTATTAAAAGCATATAGGTTGAATAAAACTGATGACATACTTTGGCAACCATCTGCAAAAGGGGATGTAGCTGAGGATTTTGCCTTTCGTTAAAATGACACCTTGTACATTTTTGCAGACGCAGATCCCATTACCTCAGCACATTTTGGCTGATGGAAATAACTCAGTGCAGTGCTTTTACAACAGGACTAAAGTATGAATGATAATCGCAGGACAAGTTGTGTATGTAATGCAGATGAATTGCATGGTCACGCTCATACATCATGTATTGTTATTGTCACTGTCGTTATTTAGTCAGAGGTTTGTGTTAACTCATTCTCAGACAGTACATTTAAAAAAACAATATGCCCCCAACCCGAGTTCTTTTTTCAAGAACATGTATTTCCACTACAATCGATTACAGATATAACACTTTTTTTTGTTCAGTGAAAGTAGCATGTCGGCTGATGTATAACAAAGTAGGTCAAAGAAAGACATTTTCTGACTTACAGCGACAATATCAAGTCTCAACAAAACAGAGCTGGCGGGTGCAACAGGGAGGGATCTAAGCATGGGCATGGATGGGGCAATGCCCCCCTAAATGACCAGACTGCCCCACCAAACATGATGGCATGCAAAACAATCCAAATTTCAAAGATTCACTTCATCCGTCGTGGCGTGAGGCGACACGGGCAATGAAGCCACGCCCCATAATCCAATAAACACCAACTGTAGGTTTTCTCTGTGCTTTGACCATTTTTGTCAAAGCGACCAACTGTTCAATTGTTAAGGTTCAGTGAATGTAGCATGCCGGCTGATGTATTACAAAGTAGGCCATTCATTTTCCGGTACAAAAATAAAAAAGAAACTTTTTTCACTTACAGCAACAATATCAAGTCTGAACAAAACGTAGCTGGCGGGTGCCATCCTTGCCTTACATACACAGATATCACTGTGTATGTAGGTGTGACCTTAACGGTGACATTTACCTTTGGTGATATCAACTCGGAAACTGATTCTACTACTACCACTTACTTTACATCTACCCAGACTTTTGGGTGCACCCAAGCAGGGGCGGATCTGGGCATGGGCATGGGGGGGTGCCCCCAAACAACCCAAGATATTTCAAATTGCTTATATTTAAAATGATTAGAAACACTACTGCTGCTACTAACTACAGATGTGGCACCACTAAACCAAGAGCATTTCATCATTGAAAACAGAAAACTCACTGAGTCAGACCTTTAGCTTTATGCATGCTGCGTGTCTGTTGCAACTTCAACAACATCTGATGTTGATGTTGTCAACTGGGAAATGTTACATACGCCCCTGCACGCAAGAAACACCCACTTGATTGCAATGGCACCATAATCCCATAATCGTACCACACAAACCCTCCCAGACGCAGCCACCACACGCGGCAAGCTGGGAGTACCCTCACTAAAAAAACCCTCACTAAACAGTCAACTCTCCACACACACACGGCAGCCCTCAGTTTATTCAGAATTTGAGCCACGGACCACCACCATTTGATGACATTTTAGCCCCACAGACCCCAAAACTAAAGATTTATTTTGTTTTTTCCCACAATTCCAGGCTGGATTTCACAAACAAACCAGTCAACATACAGATCAAAATGACCATTAATTCTTTTACATTCTCCGATTGTGTAGACTAGGGCTAATTCAGATGATGAATATTCTAACTCTTGAGGGTGTAAACATGAAACCAAATGGACCCGCAAGGGTCCATTTGGGTTCATTTTTACGCTCTCAAAGAGTTGGGTAACCAACTTTCCATATTTAACTGAACCTCTCTCAAGAACCACTGGTGGTCCCCGGACCACTGGTGAAAAACCACGGTACCCAGAGTCAGCCGAAAGGGCCGCATTTGGCGCCCGGGCCGCATAATGCCCAGGTATGATCTATGGGAATCGAACGCTGTTCAAGTAGGCCTAGTGGCCGATGACCGGCACAGGCCTTACCAGTATAGGCCTTAGTGCTCACACAGCACATCGCTGTTTGACAGGGCGTCAGCTTGTAGAACTGTGATTTATCACCAAAAAAAACGCTCACCCCAGAATGAGGACACAAGGGGAATTATGGGGTTACTCTAAAAGTTTTATGGAAAGGAGAAAAATAATGAAATAAATCTGGAACGTAGCTTTAAGTGATTAGTCGTCATCTGTTGGGGAGCTGATCCCTCAACAAGTCTGATGAAAATGCGGCCATCCGTTCCCAGACGCGCAGAAAGGCAGGCAGACAGACAGATAGCAGCAATTAGAATGCCCCTGCCTCGCATCGCTGTAGGCCGGGTAACATTGTACCGTAAAGATTCTCTCCCTAGTTCCTCTATTTATACTGTAATTAGGACTCTGAATAGAGCCTTTCACAATGCAAAGAGCGGCGTTAAAAGGAATTCAATTTTCCGACTGTCTTTTCCATTGAAATGGAAATGGCGGGCCATTATATTTCTATAGAAGACAATCATGGCGTTTCTGTGCTTAAAGGAAGTGGATGGATGTGATTTATGGTGTCGGGGGGGCGGGGGGGTCTCACCCTGCAGCAGAGAGGTTGCCGTGGTTACGGTCTCTGGGACGCCGTCTACGCTGTAGATGGACTGGAGGAATTCCGGCACGCAATCGTTCTCATCCGTTAACGACACCTGGACCTGGATATAGAGACAAAAATATAGGAGGTATAGAGAGGAGAGGAGAGGAGAGGAGAGGAGAGGAGAGGAGAGGAGAGGAGAGGAGAGGAGAGGAGAGGAGAGGAGAGGAGAGGAGAGGAGAGGAGAGGAGAGGAGAGGAGAGGAGAGGAGAGGAGAGGAGAGGAGAGACAGGGATATACAATTAGAGTGATTTTTAATAACCCTTAAGCCTTGAAGACAGCCACAGGTAATTCTCTGTAGAGTGAGGAGTGACCTCCAGCCAAATTGCACTCCTTCAGATTCCCTCAACTTGCCTTGCCAGTCCGATGCACATTTTATATCTTCCTCTTCATGGTGCGATTCAAAAATAGAAATGTTCCGAAGCATCTATGTGTGTGTGTGGGGGGGGGGGCTCAAAATGTCTTCTTCGACAAAAGGCCCATGGCCGACCTGTGCCCTATAATCTCCTCGTCAGCGCTGTGCGTACAGTGTTGAAATGACAGCGCTAGTAATAGTCCTTGAAATACCTGGAATCCGTTTTACCCTGAACTGTGTGCACTGTCACAGCACTGAACTGAATCTCAGGGGCAGGGGTGTGTTTGCCATTAGGCAGACTAAGCAGGTGCCCGGGGCGCCATGGGTGGTGGGGGGCGAAGACCAGACATGCTTTAAAAGGATCCCAGGCTAATAATAAGCCTCATATGGATAGATACATTGTACTTGTCCTCTATAACTGGAATTGAACATTTAAAACACATCATATGTTCTTTACTGTGCCTGTCATAGGTATGACATCACAGGACCAAATGGACCCGTAAGGGTCCGTTTGGTAAAGAGGGGTTCCAGGGAAAATCTTGCCTGGGGCTCCAAATTGCTTAGAAACGCCACTGAACCCGTTTTACCCGGACTGTGTCCACATTCACAGCACTGAACTAAATGTCTGGGGTGCAGTAAAAGCAAGACATCATGAAGACTGTCAACAGTGTTGTCCAGTAACTAATTAAATATTACATATTACTGTAATATCATTACCTTTTCCAGCAAAAGTAAAGTGAAGATATTACTCTGCAAAAGGTGTAATAAGTAAATGGGTAACAAAATGTATAATAAGTAAAGCATGATGTAAAAATAGGACAGATCTAGAAGCTATCAACAAATAACAACACAGATGTGCAGTAGTTTGTAGATCCTAATCCACCACAGCATTCTACACACATGACCTACAAGTTATCACAGTTGTTGTAAGTTGTCACTAAACAGATTTATGTTGTACATCTTTATCCCTTTGTGGGTGGGAGGGGGTGACTGGGAAAGTAATATTATAATACGTAATGGATTATATCTTTGATTCAAGGTAATGTAATATTATTACTTGTTCTAAGGGGTCAAAGTAAATTAAATATATTAGTTACTCTCCTAAGTAATATTGCCCAACACTGACTGCCAAGCAAACAATCGACAAATAATCACACACACAATCAAAGTGTTGTTTTGTTTGTTTTGACAACAGTTCATTAAAAGGAACATTGCTATTACTTTAGTTATTGAAAAATATCAGACCTATAAGCCCACAGCATGCCACGGAGCGACACGCTATGAGCTTGTAGATCTGATATTTTTGAAAATGGTGAAAATGTGGCAGAAAACTTTGAATCATTTTGAGTTTTTGAGTGAATAATAATGAGTTAAAAGGACCCTGCGGCTAATAAGACAAAGACCAGGGGCAAAAGCCAAAGCCGTGTCCGTGTGCCTTCGTTTTTTTGTTATTGTTTTTTTATATAAAAACACACAAGTGAAAATGGATGTTTACAAATGTCGCTTAGCTCAGGCCCCTGTACTGCTATGTGGCTTATTTCTACCACTATGTGTTCAAATAAGACGATGAGTAAGTTTAAACCCAGTATTACACTGTCTGGATGCCAGAGTGGGATTGAAAGTATTTCTGACTGTAATCAAGGCACCTGTGTTGTGGAGGATTCAGGAATGGGGGATTCAGGAATGGCATAAAAACGGCTCAGCTCAACTTCTATTGGCTTTTATTGATGTGGTAATGGGTAAGTCATCACGCAGCACGTTTTTGTTTTCAGGAACTAAAAAGTTTGAACTAAACTGACTAAAGAGATTTTATTTATTTAAAAATACACAAAAGTGTTGAAAAAAAAAAAATCCCATTTTTGCCTGTATTGTTGGGTATGGCAGGGCTATATAATGACCATGGATGTGGTCTAAAAGTATGGGAATTGTAGTCGATGACATCAGAGACACTGGGCTCACTTCTGGAAAAAAAAAAGAAAAGAAAAAAAAAAATATATATATATATATATATATATATATATATATATATATATATATATATATATATATATATATATATATATATATATATGTGTGTGTGTGTGTTACACACCCCTGGAAAAGTGTTCCAAGTCTTCTAAAAAGCGATAACATATTTTCTTGCAGAAATGGTGAAATATCCCTTTAATTTCCTGAGATTTCAGATAAGCAACATTATTCTCTTATACTGCCACCGTTTAACACTTCTGTAGGCTATTTATTTCCTCCGGCTAAGCACCCTGGCATTAATACTGTCCTTTTTTGATGCAAAACGCGGCTCTTGCAGGCACAAGGCTATAGCTCAACAACAGCAATCCTTATAACATCATATTAGTCTGGATGTCCTTCACATGAACCAAACACACAGAGCACAAAACAGATACTTATACTTCTTTGCTTGCAGCTTTGTATATATGAAGTACAAGAATTCCGTGTACTGTATTGTGATTGTACAGTGAACTGTAGTGTTGCTGTGCATTGCAATGACACCCCTTATGTGCTGTATGCTGTCATCTTCTTTTAGTGTGCATTCATTAAATAATGTGCCTAACACTTCATTAGTATTCATTGGCAGGTCTATTGTTACGTTGATGCATGAATTGCCTCAAAATTACAGCTTACAGCCAGCCATCGTCACGTCAACGGCAAGTCAACGGTGACACACTCCTTCCCATCAAACAATACAAAAGATGAGGGGGGGGGGGGGGGGGGGTCATATAAAAAGAAGAATATGAAATGTTTTTTTTTATTTTTCATATTTCATATTATCTCTTTATCTCTTAGCTCTATTATAATGTACATGCCTGAAGAAGGCCGTAAGGCCAAAATGTTGCTGAATAAAAACTCTTGAACCAGTAAGTGGTGGTGTGCGGGTCTGCTGCTCTGCCTGGACCAACGCACCTGCCCAAAATTAGATCGGGTGTGCATACAGTAAGTCATCTCTCTCCATTTCATATTATCTAAAAACAAAAACATTTTTGGTGCTTCTACAACCACCTCAAAGTAAAGAAAGAGATGCCTGCTCAGGCAACTGGCCCTGGAACTCTGTGCACAAACATAACAGAAAAGACAGTGGACTAAACCAAATCATTAAACATTAAACAGCAAACGGAAAACCATCTGACAAATTCATTGTGTTGTACCAGCCTGGTGCACTAGGGGCGCCCAAAAGTAGCTACACTATGTGAACCTGCTGCTCGATCCTGATTGGAGGAGAATTCACCCTCCACCTGGGGAACTTTTATTAGCTCCTCTGCTAACATGGGGGAGGGGGAAACTCCATATATGGTCTGCACACCTTATAATAGAGCATTTTAACAGATTTTTTTTGGTTGATATCTGACAAAAGTGAAATCACTTCCCCTACCTTTAAGAGGCACTTGAAAACTGGAGAAATACACATTTTGTGGCAGTCCATCTTTAAATTAGGAGGGGCAGATCCAGTGTAGTTCACTTGTAGAGAACAGCAGAAGAGTTATGTTCACATGGGTGTTGCCCCAGGCTATTTCCACCCTCTCTACACAAGTACATTTGGGGAACTGCAATGAATTATATATCTGGATCCCTTTTTGCGAGACCTTACTGTGGCAACAGGCTTAGGACCCAAAACAAAACAAAACGCAGGTACGTCTCTACACAAACTGCAAGGTGGAACGACAATTAATAGACTATTCATTACTCTGAAAACAGCCTGGTTGATAAACCGCACGGAAAAGCACTTGCATGGTAACTCCCTTAGGGGCTCTCAGCTCTGTGTTCCCTCAAGGGTTAGCCATAGTTTTACTGAGGTTAAGGTTAGGGTGAGGGTTAGGTTTAGGCATAGTGAGGGAACATAGAGTTGAGGGAACATAGACACGGTCGACTCCCTCATTAGGTACACACTGAACGTTTGGAGGCAGATAGCACAAGGCATGTCTATAATTTATAGATCGGTGTGGGTTGGTAACAATGAAAGTTGAAGATCTGCCAGACCGAATCAGGAATAGCTCAATTTTACAACCATTTCCTACTCCAGAAAATTGGTGGTGGCCAATCAGGACACACATTTAAATACTGTGGAGTAGGAAATGGTTGTGCAATTGAGCTATTCCAGACCAATCAGTTGACAGGCATTTTTTTTTTGCAAACAGCTGAGTCTGTAGCCATACTTCACTCCACCAATCTGTCCTGATTCACATGCATTACAGACCTGCGTAGGGCTGTCTCAGACTAAGGATTTTCATTGTCAACTAAGACTCAACTAGCATTGTCGTTAGTCAATTGCTAGTCAACTAATGGGGGAGTTACAGGTATGGTTATGTGTGATATTACATGTAAAGTAAGGCCATTTCTTTCTCTTTATTTTTTATCCCATGATTTGTAACCCATTTTTCACCCAGTGCCAATTCCTAATGTGATCCTGGGCTCTACATACCTAGGGAGGCTGCAGACTTACCTCATGCTTCCTTCAATGCATGAGGAGTCCAAGCTGCCTTCTTTTCACCTGACAGGGGGGAGTTTCCCTGGTTGGACGAAGCACATGTAAGGAACAAGTTATTCCAACCAGTTCCTGTCCCCTCCATCAGGTGCCCCGGCTGGCCAAGGGGAGGCAGTTTAGAGCCCAGGATTACTGCATGTTTTTTGTGAGCGTATCTGCCCTAAGGGACACTGGGAGAACTTGCAAATTCCACACAGAAAGACCCTCATCCATCGCCCTTGGCCCCAACCCTTGCTGATGCACATTGCCGTGAACAAGTAGTGTTATCCCAATTCTCTTCAAACGGAGCCAAACTGCGACCCTACTTACAACAGAGGGACATCACAGAGGGCGGAAGTCAGATGTGGTACATGGTTCTTTCTCCTTTACTATTGAAAAATATGATGATAGCCAATGTTATTTCAATGTGTTATCAATCTGCAACGCCAAAAATATGGCGACCTCTAGCAATGTTTAACGTTTACCTAAGGTGAACTACCGATATGCGCTGACGCATTGCATTGCATATACAGCATTGGTCGCTATGTACCAACTTCACCATTGTAACTTTATTTATTTACAGGGTTATTATTTTCTGGTGCTCAGTGGTTGAACAACTCAGTCATATGTAAGCTAATTCACAGGACGCATCAGTACGACCCCCATTACGATATGTCAACATTCTGTAGTTTAGGAACTATTCATTGCCATGAAGTACGTACTCGGAATGATCAACAACACGTTATGCAAATCCCCATATAGTCCATCAGTCCATGTTTGGATGAAACCCACTCACGATCCAGGTGCTGTGCAACACTGCAACCTGGAAATGACATCTCTTTTTTTTAGTTTCCAGGGCATAGAACAAGTCCAAATGCCACTCAGAGGTGGGCGACCTTGACCTTGTGGTAAAAAGGAGAGAGGCATTTTGGATTTTCGCTTTACAAACCTTGGCCCCTAAGGGTCTTAATGAAGAATTCACACAAAATGTCATGCTATGATTTGAATGGACTGCCTTTTTATATTTGTGTTTCATTGCACGTTTGTAGCCTTTTGTATATTAACAAAGATAGCATTTTCACTGTGTTTTTTTATTAATATTTTTAGGTCCACTAAAGTTACTTCTCTTGTCTTTTTAGATATTGAAAGAGCTGGAGGAGTCACAATGGCACCCTTTTGTGCTTTAGTGATTCCCTGATTGTTGTAACTTGCATTATGGGATTGCATACACCTTCTCTTCATTTAGGGTGGGTCTAATATGGTTTTGAGGGGTGTGACGAACTAGGTTCTGGGTTTCTGTGTAGCCAATGACCTTCATCACCATTGCCCAACTGACAGAGGTGCAGTCTATAAATGTTTGGTGTCTATTGTGCCCTGTATTGTCTGCCTTTTGCCTTAGAGTCCCAGAGACGAAATGCCACTAATCCCCATGGTCAGACGAGTTGAAATCATAGCAGTAATAGAAAGCCCAAATACAAAGAAACCCTACTGGAATGAAGAGCTGCAAAATCTATGGCAGGCATTTATAAGGCAGAGCATGCATTGCCTAAAAATAACGGCACACAATCTGAGAAAAGTGACCTCCTGAAACTGTTTAAAGAGTGTCAGCTTGCACTTGACAAAACACATAGAAAATATAAACAATTCTACCAAAGGGACAAATACTGCATATTGAAAGAATTAAAACCTCAAACCCAGAGTCATTTTTGGAAAGAAAATAACAAGCTAGGCCCAATAAGAACAAAGACAATCCCTGTGGATGTGCTGGGACATGATGGCATCTCAGATCTCAAATCACAAACCATTACACATTATTAAAAGGTGGGAAATAGATTTTAGAGGTCTTTTCTAGGATGACACGTCAAGCTTTGATGGAACGTTCCCTAATGAAAAAGCCTTTGTGAAAGCTCTACAAGAGAATGAGATGGCATTGGAGGTTTAGCCTTAATGACAATAATGGTTTCACTATAGAAGAAGTCCAGTTGGCTATAAATAAAGCAAAGACAGGAAAAGCCACAGACATAGAAAACCTGCCCAATGGAATCCTGAAATCATCTATGCTATCTCTATTTGTTGTGTTTAAAACATGTTTCGAAATCGGGATCAGCAATGTGAGTAATACTGTAAATTATTATGATTTTCTTCTCGGAACTGGCTGAGGGTCAGTGAGGGAAAGTTTTACAAACATCGGGTTTTGATGTTCCACTCTAGATTTTCCAAAAGCGCAGCTGTGGTCGGTGTGCCCCGCTGCTGCTGCTGCTGCTGCTGTGCGTGGCTTTATATTATTCTGATTCATTCTGTGCATTTTTCATTTCGAGTTGAGTGCACTGTATTTCGGCAGCGACGGCCTCGTAAATAAATAAACTAAAAGGGGATTTGTTTTTCCTTTCTATTGAGACTCGCAGCTCGACTCGCAAGTCGAGATCAAAGACTTGCGACTCGACCTCGCACCATAAAGACTTGCAACTTGGACTCGCCCCCAAAGACTCGTGACTTGGACTCGCCCCCAAGGACTCGTGACTTGGACTCGCCCCAAAAGACTCGTGACTCGGAACTCGCACCCAAGGACTCGTGACTCAGAACTCACATGTAAAGACTCGCGATTCGGAACTCGCACTTAAAGACTCATGACTCAGAACTCACACCTACAGACTTGCGACTCGGAACTCGCACCAAAGACTCACAACTCGGAACCTGCACCAAAAGATTCGGACTCTACTCGGTTTGCGGGCATCTCTGCAGTATGCACACATGACTTTTCTTCTTTTGCTTTGGAACACTGTGCTGTTGGGTTGTTGCTCGTCGTTGTGTCACCACCATGCAGTGTTTTGGCTGTTAGAGTTTTAGTTCATTCTGCACGTGGAGTTCATGGTGAACTCTGAAAACTCACAAGGCCACTGAGAACCACTTTCAGGGTGCCTGGATAGGATAAATGCTGTTGTAGATGGCTAAGGTCTTTGGACGAAAAAAAAAAAAAAAAAGAATAAGCTGGAAATTGAACGTTATGTCTCCACTCTCTTTTATAAGCTCTTAAACCATCTATTCAGGATTTGTGGGGAATGTTCAGGCTGCTAGTTTTTCAGTAGTGCTTAGTAGTGCAGTAGTGCTAGCGCTTGCGTGCTTGTGTACGTGCGTGTGTGTGTGTGTGTCTGCATACGTGCGTGCATCATGTGCACGCCATCACTGACGCACACGGTTGTCATAACTACAGTGCATGTATATCCACTGTCTCTCTGCTCTCAGGAGCAATCCTTAGAAATCTTACTGTGCCATGAATAAAAACAACTCCTTTTTGCAGAACTGGTGACCTTTTAACAAAAAAAAAAAAAAAAAAAAAGATTTGAAAATAAAAACGTGATGAGCCAGGATCCTAACATCGTATCAACTGATCATGTCAAAAACAAACTTTTTCCTCTTCCCTCTCCAACATAGCAGTCAGAAAAAACTGGTACTACATGCTATTAGGTGTGCTCTTGTTACTGCTTTCACATTAAGGATTATAGGGATAATAGGATATTATGGACATATTAGTATATGCCGTATTTGTTACATATATTCACCATGCAGGACATATATTCACCATGCAGGACACAATAATGTTTAACATTGTTAGTCCAGCCCATTTACTGTAAGACCTAATTCTAATTCTGTATAGTGAACATTGCACTTGTCTACAAGCTCACAATCCACTACCACGTGACATAGTACCGTATCTACCGTGTTTACAGTTATAAGACTGAAGGAGTGAGTATTTTGTACGCCATGTAGTTTACAGACATTATTGTGCCCTGTTGGCAGGCAGCTAGCACCAAGAAGGGTATTGCAATACTAGCAAAGCTATTTTAAATAAGTTATTTTCAGTAGCCATTATCTTATTGCTTAATTAGAAGCTTGAGCGGCTGTGGCATGCTCACACTAATGCGTCTGTGGTGTTGTTTCCCAATACAGTAAATAGCCAAGTGAGACGCATCTAACTATGAATGCACCACATAACCTTTGTGAATGTGTGTGTGTGTGTGTGTGTGTGTGTGTGTGTGTGTGTGTGTGTGTGTGTGTTGTGTGTGTGTGTGTGTGTGTGTGTGTGTGTGTGTGTGTGTGTGTGTGTGTGTGTGTGTGTGTGCGCGTGCGTGCGCCAAAATATTGGGTCATGTGGAATTTGCTTTGGAGTTGCCCAAGGGTAACCTGACTCTGCCAGATTGAGAATTAACAAGTTCCCTCAGAAACTATGTGCAGCTGAACAAAAAAATATGGTATATCCAAAATAATTTGGAGTAGTAGTAGGTTGTTAGGTTGTTGTTTACATTAGCGCAGTGGCACAGCTTAGATATGTCATCAGTTTCACATTGATCCCGCCTCTAGCCACCGCGTACGGATGCATAGGTCCGACCAGATTTTGACCGGCGTAAATTGGGTCTACCCCAGCGTTTTCAGGTGGGAGTGCATTGGGTCTGCCCCAATGTTTCCAGATGGGAGCAGTAGAAGGCATGCAATGCTGCCCCCAGATGGCGGAGTCAGGTTAGCCCAAGGGGACATTTGGTGAACTTCATAAGAACCTTTTTTTCCCCTTTTTTATTATCGTATGTATTATTCTCTGTTATCGGTATCAGCCAACATAGAAATTGTGGTATCAGGATCGTATCAGAAATGAAAAAAGTGGCATCACCTCATAAAGAACTGTAAAAATCCCACTACTAGCACTCCATTTTTAATCTTTAAAAGCAGTGGATGTCACCTCAATCAACACCCACAACCCACAATTAAAAGCATTGAGACCACATTCAGGTCAGACCCCGCGCTGGGATTTCCATTAGGTGAAAGAGATCATAAAGGTGATTATCTCCCAATATAACTTTACGGTTAACACATTTAAGTTCCTTTCCTATTACAAACATAGGAGACTTGACATCCAAGTATAATAAATAGGTGAACTTACAAAGACGCCATATAGACAGGCAATCTATGCATGATCTTCACAGTATCTGAACTGAATTGATTTTACTGAATTTATCAATTCAACTAATGTAACTAACCTGAGACTGACGTTGGAGTACAATGTTGAGAGTACAATCATCACAGATTTCTCAAAAATCTTGAAAAATGTCAAATTCATGGTTAAACTCCTTTAAGGGATAATACGATATAAGAATCTCATATTGCACCATTCATACATCAAAACCTGCATAGAGTGCCTGTGTGTCTAACCCTGGACGATTTACTTCCCCACTCAGTACAGCACAGCACAGCACACAAGCCCATAACATTAAGGGCATAATAAAATAGTAAGTGGCGTGACCCTGGCTTGAAAACAGTGTTTCCATCTTCACCTTCCCATCTTTCTCTTTCAGAATACATGAAGTCTTGGCCCAAATAATACTTGGACAAGCCAAAATGTTGTGACATTGAGCGGTCAGAAAACTGAGCTCTCGGAGGGCTGTTCCAGCCTGAAAGAGGGACAAAAAGAGGGACATTTCCAAAATTTAACCGAGAGCGTACAAATGTGAACCAAAAATGGACCCTAGCGGGTCCATTTGGTTCACATTTGTACACTATCAGGAAAAAAGTGAAGTTGGTGAAACACAACTTGATGGTAGAGCCACCATTGGACTGATCCCATGAAGTGAACGGTGTTTGTGACAGTGTAGCTCTGTCTATACTCATGGCCAAGTATTATTTGGGCCGAGCCTTCCAGTTATCCTCTTTCAGATGTGCCTCTACCTTAAAAGAAACATGTGAGGAGCTACTGATGTGGACGGAATGTTTTGCATTCATTTGTTTTGTCACATTGATTGCTTAGTAATTGTTTATAATGATTATCGACTGGCTGTTGTTAAGAAAAGTATTTGGATGGAAGATGAACCTTTGATTGAAGTCTAATAACGTTGCAAAACACATTAATATAGTTAGTTGATTATTTATATATTAAAAAAGAAAAACACGCTTCCTGATTATTTGATTAATCAAAAATAGTAACAATCTCTTCCTCTACCTGTAACATCTAATATCACAGGATATAGAACTCAATATTTTTTATTATAAGTAACACATTAGGCCTACTTCACTCACAATACAATAGACTTTATTAATCCCATAGTTCTCACAGAAGCCCAGACAGTAGGGAAACAACAACCACCCACACACACACACACACACGCACACGCACACGCACACGCACACGCACACGCACACGCACACGCACACGCACACACACACACACACACACACACACACACACACACACACACACACACACAAAAATACACACCAAAAATATTAAAATAATGGATACAACAATACACTGCCAGCCACATAATAGTGTACAGTGATTCTCAGCCTTCAGTGCCTGTTTGCACAGTTAACAATAGATGACTAAAGCTAAGTTCTAATCCAATACGCGCCTTGTCACAACCAGTCAAATGGACTAGCATCTCCTGTTGTGTGCTTTGATGGCATCTGCAGGCACAAAAGAGCCATCACTGTTGATCTGGGGGAGAGTGAGAGTCTCTGTCTAAAGACACTTCTCCTCGGGCTAAGCTCCTGGAAGAGGCAGGGGGTGGGAGGGGTTCTTCTAGCCCAGGGGTTTTCAACCTTTTTGATACCAGGGTCCACTATTTATTCAGCCTTTGAGCCACAAACCATCATTTGAAGACATTTTAGCCCCACAGACGCCAAATCTAAAGATTTATTTTGCTTTCGTCCACAATACCAGGCTGGATTTGGGAAACAAAACAGATCAAAGTGACCATTAATCTTCTAGTTGTGTAGACTTGGGCTAATTTAGATGATGGATATTTTAACTCTTGATTGAATTGCAACTCCCAGCTCCAACTCTCATTGGATATTACATCTTGGTACCTAGAGTACTGTAATTAGGAAGAGTAGCATCAGTCTCGTTGACTCCCAATGCTACAGCTGAACAGAAACACCTATTGGCTAAAAGGCACACGTGACGACGGCTATTGGGTGAAAAGCCCATGTTTGGAACCAACATAACCAACATAGTTCCAAACAAACCACTGTCGCCCATCCACTTGCATTGACAGCAGGACTCCAGTGCAGGTACGATGCACGAGACCGAGATCAAAATGTGTCGCTACTCTCCCTAAATATAGTACTCTATTGGTACCAAAGTAAATTATAGATTAACAAGGCCAGTGCAAGAGACGCAGTGCACTCAGAGAGCTACGTCTATGGGTTTGGACCATGCTTTTCTCCGCCACCAACTTCCAGTTTCACCAGTCCCCCTCCTACAACAGAGTTGCCTTCTCCACGATTTTGTTAAGTTTGTCCATGTCTGCTTGTTTGACACCACCACCCCAGACAGTCACAAAGACCCCAGACAGCCACAAAGACTGTAGTGGTAAAACTGTGTCAACCGTCTTTTCCTCAAACGGAACAGTTTACTTTGGCCCTTTGTGTAGAAGGCATCAGAGTTGGCATCGGTCTTCACCGGTGTTGGTCAATATTACTTAGGAAAGTAACTTCTTTACTTTACTCGTTACCTAGACAAAGTAATATCATTACTTTACTTATTATTGGGATCGAAGCGTAATATATTACATATTACGTTATTACTTTCCCAAGTTCTCAACTCCCACCTTTGAAAAAGTAGAGATGTACAACATCTGTTTAGCAAGCTCTTTTTAGAACTGAATCCAATTTATTGGAATAATAGTCTCCAATCCCACAAACTGCACCTGAAAACAAAGCCAACAAAATCTGACTATGTAAATGTCTTTCTTAGATAAAAAAAAAAAAAATAAAATAAAAGGAGCAGAGAGAAGCAATGGGAACATTTTAACCTTGAATCACAAAACAGACCTGCAACTAAGAAAACCAGATTTCAAAATTTGTCTCTTTGACTTTTTAAACTTTTTCACAATGGTTTTCAAAGACAGTTGAGGTCTTGTGTTTAAAAATAAAATACAAAATAAAGCAGCAAGCGATTTGTAGTGTACATAATTGTGCGCAGGATGCCGCGTGTGGACTGGATCTACAATCTACTGCACATCTCTGTTGTTACAGTACCTGTCGATGTAAATCTGTTCTATTTTTGCATGCAACAACAAGCTAATTTTTAGTTAATTTTTAATTTTTAACTTGGCATTACTTGCAAAGTACTTATTACTTATTACCCATTTTTGCAGAGTCATCTCGTTACTTTACTTTTTGGAGCAAAAGTAATAATAGTAATTAGTAAGTATAAGTAAGTAATATAAGTAAGTAATATGTAATATGTAATCTAAAATGTGTTACTGCCCAACACTGGTCTTCACTCAGTAAGTTATGTCACTATTTGTATTTGAAATGAATTCAATAGGACAGGAGATTGTGAACGATCAGGTTTTCATTTTTTTAAAGGAATCAGAAAAAAAATGACCTGCTGGCAAAATACTTGGCATCCCTTTAGAGATAAACGGTTGTTTTATATTTCACAGACTGGCACCTAGACAAAAAGGCATAATGTCCTGGGGATATGCGAGCACTACAATATGTGGCAGGTTTTGAAGCACCGGCTATTAGAGAAGATTTGGATTTGGCGACAATACAAGTATTGTTTTCCCCAGACGGACTTAATATATACAGTAAAGGATCACAGTGAACCTCAGCTCAACTTGGCCGACTTGATATATAAGCGACGGTATGACTCATCTCTGCACTGTTCCTCTGAGTGTGTGTGCGTGTGTGTGCGTGTGCGTGTGCGTGTGTGTGTGTGTGTGTGCGTGCATGCATGCGTCCGTCTATATATGCATTTATTTCCCTTCATTCACTATACCTCTGCATATAAATACAGTATAACTCTGACAGGGTGCGAATGGAACCAGACAGATCCATCTGGTTCCATCTGTACACCGTCAATGTAAGAACGTCTTTGTTTAACCCATTCAGGACAGGGAAATGGTGCATTTATGTACGCCTCTATCCAAGGCGCTTTACAGTGCATACACACACATTCGCAGAAATAGACCTTTCATTAAGCCCCTCCCCAAACTGCTGTGGTCCAATCACAGACAATCATAACATGTGATAGACAAACCTCTCCACCAATAGCTTTTCTATATGATAAAACATTGTTTTGAAAAAATAAATGTCACACACACATTTTTCCACTGCATAGGGCATGTCTTGTTGATGGATTTGGAAGAGATTTTGAAGGTCTGGTTCCAAAAATGAAGCAGTATTTAATGTGTAACGTCCATGATATTTACATTGGAATAAATGAGCCCGGCTGGGAAGTGTCCAAGCCTTGGGTGGACACTGGGGAGAGGGTGGGGCTTACTGAAAGGTGTATTGCGGCAGAAACCATGCAAGGCATGCAACCAGCACATCTTGGGAGCAATTTGTGGTTCAGTGTGTGTTGCCCAATGACACTTCGTCGACATGTATACAGGAGGGGACCAGGATTCGAACCGCAGACGCCACGAGGCATTGGACGACCTGCTCTGCTTCCTGAGCCACGGTCGACGCCTCGACAGGAACGCACCTGTGTTACTATAGCGTTTAACGACTGCTTTTTGATAGCAAAAAGGATAATAGCTGACTAGTAGGGCTGTATCAGACCCATCTATGACAGTGGTTTTAACCTTTTTCATACCAGGGCCCACTATTTATTCTGCATTTTGAGTTCAGTCTCTCGGACCATTGTGTCACAAGTTTGTGTCACAATTTAGTTTAGATAATTTGCAAAAATGTTGATCAAAATATCAATTCTTCTACATTTTCTAATTGTGTAGATTCTTGAAAATTAGAGTAATTCAAAAGTTTAAATACCTGTATAACTTAACTCTTGAGATTTTTTACAATTTCACAATCTCTAGAGTTATAGATCTAAACAGGTTCATTTGGTTGCCAACTGTCCATCAGGAATCCTCTCAGGGACCACTGGTGGTTCCCAGACCACTGGTTGAAAACCACTGATCTATGATAAATCATCTTTTAATCTACATCATCATCTATGAAGGTTAAAAAGCAAATTGAGCCGGCATGTAAATCGCAAAATGCAGAGAACATTAATGAGATTGATTATAATAAGCAGTCATGGCAACACTGCCTGAACGGAAGGAAAGCACACACACACACACACACACACACACACACACACACACACACACACACACACACACACACACACACACACACACACACACACACACACACACACACACACACACACACACACACACACACACACACACACACACACACACACACACACACCACTACCTTAGTGGGGAATAACGTTAATAGAATTAGCCTATGTGTGGTTTCAGAAAAAACGACATGCAGCGGCATTTCTAAGCAATTTGGAGCACTAGGCAAGATTTTCCCTGGAGCCCCCCTTGCCAAATGGACCCTTACGGGTCTTAAGGGTAACATATTATGTGTTTTAAATGTTCAATTCTAGTTATAGAGGATAAGTATAATGTATTCATCCATATTAGGCTCATTGGCCTGATATCCTCCCGTCATGGTCGCCCCCCTCCCCTCATGGCACCCTAGGCAACTGCCTAGTCTGCCTAATGGGGAAAAAAAAACGCCCCTGCCAACATTATTCAGACATGTAGAAGTCTGTTTTGTAGAATCTGAATGTCAAGGTTTTAACCTTTGTGTACTGAACGCGTTTTGGTGTTTTTAAGCTGTTGAAAAATAGCAGATCTACAAGCTCATATCGCGCCACCGAGTGGCGCGATATGAGCTTGTAGTTCTGCTATTTTTGAAAAAAAATGTGAAAAGCATCAGAAACTAGAATTTGATCAGGACACAATGGGTTCATGGATGCCAACCAACCTCTATGGCAATGCTCAACGCGTTTTGGTGTTTTTAAGCTGTTGAAAAATAGCAGATCTACAAGCTCATATCGCGCCACCGAGTGGCGCGATATGAGCTTGTAGTTCTGCTATTTTTGAAAAAAATTGTGAAAACACAATGGGTTCATGGATGCCAACCAACCTCGATGGCAGTGCTCAGGCCACTGGGGTCCTCGCTGGCCCTCACCATCAGCAGGTAGCGCCGCTGGTCGCTCTCGTAGTCCAGAGCTCTGGTCAGGCTGATCTCTCCTGTGTCAGGCTGGATGCTGAACAGGCTGCTGGGGTTGATCAGCAGGCTGTAGGCCAGAGGCAGCTTCTGGAAGGAGATGGCAAACACCACCAGGAAGCTACAGGAACACAGAGGAGAGATGGGATGGTCAGGGCTGCAAAAAAAACCTGGTGACTCCATGTTTCAAATCCGTATGCATTTATGTATGTATGTATAGTATGTATGTATGTATGTATGTATGTATGTATGTATGTATGTATGTATGTATGTATGTATGTATGTATGTATGTATGTATGTATGTATGTATGTATGTATGTATGTATGTATTGAATTAAAATGGTGATGTTTAAAAAGGCAAAAATCATGCTCTGCTGCCCTGGCCTAAAAGAGGGTTCTAAAAACTGTTTCAACATTCACCCACCAGATGGCATACTGCCTGCTAAAAAACCCTATGTATTGAATAAAATTGGTAAAAACCCTATGTATGTATGTATGTATGTATGTATGTATGTATGTATGTATGTATGTATGTATGTATGTATGTATGTATGTATGTATGTATGTATGTATGTATGTATGTATGTATGTATGTATGTATGTATGTATGTATGTATGTACGTACGTACGTATGTATGTATGTATGTATGTATGTATGTATGTATGTATAGTATGTACAGTCAGGGGCAGATGTAACACATTTCCCAATTGGGGGGGGGGGGGGGGGGGGGGGGGGAGCATGCATAAAGCTAAAGGTCTGACTCTGAATCAAAGAGTTTTCTGTTTTCAATGATGAAATGCTGTTGGTTTAGTGGTGGCACAACTGTAGTTAGTTAGTAGCAGTAGTGGTGTTTCCAATAGTAGCAGTAGTGGTTTTTCGAATCATTTTAAATATTAAGAAATTAATAAGCACTTTGAATTGAAATATCTTTGAAATTTGGGTTGTTTTGCATGCCATCATGTTTGGTGGGGCAGTCAGGGCATTTAGGGGGGCATTGCCCTCCCATGACCATGCCTAGATCCGCCCCTGTGTACAGTATGTGTGCATGTATTTATTCATGTATTTATTTATTTATTTATTGGGAGGGGGTGTGAATTACTCCCATACTATGTCATACTATGGTAAATGGCCAAACTGCAATACATTTTTTCGCCAAAGTGTTGTTAAAAAGCTTCCTATTTTACATTTCCTGAACAGTGACAGTTTCAGACATACGAGGTTTCCGCCCGACAGCAAAGCAATATTTGACACACGTCAGCGCTGACTGACGATCGATCAAACCCCTCAAACCAGAAATATAGTGCACGACTGCACGCGTCGGTGCTCTTTTTTATCCAGTCCAATATGTTCTGAATCCAAATTGAGCCGTTGTTGTTCTTGTGTCAATACTTTGCTAAAAGGGAATCAGCATGCGGCCTTAAAGGTGAAGCGTTTTAACACACCCCAGTCAATGCACCCAAATGTGGGAACCGTTTGGATAGCAAACACACACATTATTTGTGAGTGGTGAGTAGTGTTGTAGTCAACACCACCTAAATCAAGGCCAAAAGAAGACCAAGACGTAGGGGGGGTCGAGACCAAAACAAGGCCGAGACAACCACGATATTTGTGGGGTTGAGATCGAGATGAGACTAGCACCTATGGGGTCGAGACCAAGACCAAGACCTAGAGAGTTCGAAGCCAAGGCAGAGACCAAGACCACTACGAGGCAAGACCAAGAAATTTGTCTCGAGGCTGGCCTCGCAACGAGACAATGGCTCGAGAACTACAACACTAGTTGTGAGTAAATATCATGTTTGCTAACCTTTCACAAACACAATGTTTTTGCCGCAGGGTGAAAAAGAAAAGGGACGTTCCGTGACCTTTTGGTACATGTCCGATTGACACCACGTGACGTGACCTTGCGTGGCGCAAACCTTGTCCGCTCGGAATGCACCTTGCAGCCAGCGGGCAAGAACGGCGATCGATAAGCAACGTTCTGTGCAACACTTTCACATGTCACCTCAAGGATGGCTTCAGTCCCTGCCCCTTTTACCCATAAACAACTGCACCTTTGCAGAAAAGAAATGAACACACCTCACCTTTCCTTAAAGATAAGATGAGATAAGATAGCCTACTTTAATGCTGCAGCTGTTTCCCTGCAGACACTTGCTTTGTCCTGCGGACGGTCCATAACTTGTTGTTGTGTCAGAGAATATGGAGAATCCATATTCTCCATATTATCCATATTATACTTAGTGCAATGTCAGGAGACAGGACAACTCAATTTGGTTACCGTGTTGAATTGACTTTTGAAGCCAGGGCAAGCAGGTGAGAACCGCAACAGTCACTATTGTCCTATTGCCCACTGAGATATGACCAAAGGTAGCCAAATGTGTCCGTCTCTCTGTATTTTCACCACACCTGTATGTTAATCCAGCTGTTGTTAGAACATATATCTTTACTGTGTATGGGAACTATTCTCAGTTTGAGTGGTTATTATTCAGCCAAGTCTTGAAGAAACTATACCACATTGTCAACAAATCGTGAAAACAAAACATTTGTCTGGCTCAGGACTCAAGGCGGTACTAATTTGTGAGGGGGAGGGTGGTTGTGTGGGGGTGAGGCAGCGTTTTAGCCAATCAGATGCTGGTTTTAAACAAAATCCGTTTACAAACACAGTGTTTGTACAGACTAAAGTTGCCTCTATTACCTTTATTTTTTCATCAAGGCTGGTTTGTGTTTACACTGTCCTGTGTTAGCAACCAACATATCTAAAAAGAAAAATGGCACATCTCTCAAACAGATGGAATTTCTAGGGAAAAAAATCACTTCATTTCCATAGTCACTGGAGGAAGTGGAGAGAACGTGGTTCGTATTTATCTTGCAGGAAAGTGAAAATGATGTGTTTTACTTTTACTACATACATGTTTTCGCAACTAATTTCTGCCTGTCAAAGAGTTTGTTTCTGAGCGCGGTATCATTGGACACCTTCTCTTCTGATTTGTTGATATTTGACAGTTCCCATTTTCTGATATAGCCTAACTTTTGAACAGTTCATGTTACTATGTTCATGTTAGCATGCTATGATTGAACATGTTAACATTAGCATGCTGACATGTTTTCACTCTCAGAATCTGGCAACAGTTTCTCACCAAAAACCAATAGGCCAATAGGAGACAAGGAGGGGAGGAGAGAGAAAGTCTGGTTTGTGTTCACGGTCCTGTTATCAACCAGCATTTCTAAAAAGAAAAACGACACATCTCTCGAACAGACGGCATTTCTAGGGAAAAATCACTTCATTTCCATAGTCACTGGAGGAAGTGGAGAGAACATGATCCGTATTTATCTTGCAGGAAAGTGAAAATGATGTGTTTTGTGACATACACATTTCTGCAACTAATTGCAGTTGTACTGTATTCATACTGTACATTGACAATAAATTGAATATCATCTCATCTCATAATTTATCTCTCAGAGAGTGTGTTAGCATAAGTAAATGATTGCGGGAGTGATTGTCGACGTGTAGTGCTAGTCAAGCAAACATCACATCTTCCAGCAAAAAAGTATGCACGAAGACGACAGCGAAATTCGTGCAACATTAATTCCTCTACATGTGTTTACACACTGTATAGAAAATGCAGATATGTGGTGTATGATTTATTCAAATCATGGCTTACTTTCCATAAATGTTTCAACATTTACATGCAAAAAATGCAAATACCAAATCTACGAGTTCACAAGACATCTAATGGGAAACATTGAGTTTTCAGATTTCGTATTTATTTATTGATATTTATTGTTAATGAAATATGATGGGGTAAATTTTAAACACATTTTCTCCTAGAGGACTCAGACTGAAACAGGTTTGCCAGCTGGCAGGGTGTAATACTGTACTAATGTGAGGTTATTAGACCGATAAATGTATTTCTTTGTTTTTGTGTGTTTAGTTTGGTGGAATGTTTGCTTTAGCCCAGACTCTGTTTGAATACATTTGATCTGGGGGAATTTACGCTTGTTTGCTCTCCGCTGCTAAAATTGGGATTCATTAACATTTGTGAGTGTGCTTGTTTGTAGGTCAGCACATATGCGCGCGTGTGTGCGTGTGTGCGTGTGTGTGTGTGTGTGTGTGTGTGTGTGTGTGTGTGTGTGTGTGTGTGTGTGTGTGTGTGTGTCATGTTAATGAATAATGAAGTTTGTGCAGGGTTTGTGGGGTTCAGGAGAATATATACAGTATAATGTAAACTGTATAATGTGAACATGTGTATGCAATCATACAGTACAGCCTGTTCAGGAAGACCAAGATCCAACAGCGACTAGAAGGTTGCAGCCAGGTTGCTTTACTAGACTGTTTCACAACAAACCTGAGCTTGACCCTCGACCATTATGCAAAAGGGTTGTGACTGTTATGCAAAATGGTCAACTGTTATGCAAAACATTCGCAGCGGTCAGAGATGGATTTGGATCCTCCTGGGTCGACCTGGTCGCGTTTGAACGACGTCATGCAATGTTTACGCACTTGCTTACTAGTTGTGACCAGGTCACACTATACTGTAGCTTTTAGACGTGCAGGACGGTGGTACCCTGCACGCACGGCACGGCACGGCACGGGCGCGCGCACACACACACACACACACACACACACACACACACACACACACACACACACACACACACACACACACACACACACACACACACACACACACACACACACACACACACACACACACACACACACACACACACACACACACACACACACACACACACAAAAATCTAAATGAAAAAAGTCATAAAGAAAAATCACAGCCCCCTCACAATTTAGAATGTCCTTCTAATGCACAAGGGGTGATTTTTTTTCCATTCATATTTAATATTAGTTTTTAATGTTTATTATATTTGAAAGCGAGATCATTTTGCTGGTGACCCGCAGCAGTTTCCAAAGTGGGGTCCGGAGACCCCCAGAGGTACCCGAGTGTCCACATTTTGTACACTGTAAGAATTAAATTAACAATTTTATTGAGTGATAAAAAATACCATTAATTGGAGTTCCCTGGCATATATATTAAAAACAGGGAGATGTCTGTCCGAATGAATGTCTGAAACACAAATTACTCCGCGATGGCCCCACCAATCGCTGTAAGTTTTCACACAGCCGTTCACCATAATATCATGAAGAGACTGACGTAGCCCTTTTGCCAAATTAACACACCGTTGATTTATAATGAATTTATTTGTGCATCCCATTAGCTTTATATGCGGGAAGCGACCCGCCCCCTATCACACACGTCACACCGACCCAACATGGACCAACATGGAATTATCATTGCGCATGGAGACGAGTGAGACGCTAGCGCAATGGACACGAGTGAGACGCGAGCACAATGACTACAACGAATCGCCGACCCTCCCTCAACGCCTTGCATTGCCTGCTCTGCTGCTCCGTCAATGAAGAAAATAAAACATAACCTCGACTCGCGGCGTGTCGGCTGCTTTAGCCTGCTAGCAGTCACCCTGCTAGCAGCCAAAGCTACCATCATCCACTTAGCCACATCCAGCCTCTGCCGCTGCTGCCCAATGTCCATATTCCAACACTACCCACTGCAAAGTGCAAACACAATCGTATTTCACTCTTTTTCGAACAATGCCTATCACACACGTGTTGTGTTGGCTAATAATAAACTGTATGTTCGACTACGCGTCTGTCCCTATTCAGGCTGCACGAACAGCGCTCGAGCGCTCACCTCGAGCGCTCAGTTTCTGACCCCCAATGTCGCACGTATGACTCTACATGCCATTGATGTCGCAACGTTGACTCTGCATGCCCTTGAACGGCCAGAGTGTTACAGACAGTAGACAGAGTTGCGACAACTCCATAGACATGTACAGGCAGTTCGCCATCATGGCCATCATCGTTTCTTTTTTTCTATGCGTGTGTGTGTGTGTGTGTGCGCACGTGTCGACTCTACACTAACACCGTGGTTTTCAACCAGTGATCTAGGGACCACCAGTGGTCCCTGAGAGCATTCCAAGTGGTCCCCAGGCTAAATGATGGAAAGTTGGTTAACCAGATGTACTGTAACTCACATGCACATCATGCCACAAAGAAGTTAAGAACACGTACCATCGGCTGGCACGCAACACCAAAGATTAACATTCAGTCATGAAACACAACCAGGTAATCATAACAGGTTCTGACAACTTATGTTTGTGGAAGATTCAGATAAACAGAACATTTGGAACAATACTTCATGATGTCCACAGAAACAACCACTTTTATGCAACAACATTATTTATCACCATTTTTCTGTACACCCTGCTTTGCCACAACTGATATCATTTCCCATGTTACAATATACATTAAAACAATTGTTCCTCAACCCACTTACATTATTGGAATGATTAGTACATCACATTACCCACGCTTCGCATGATTTGGACATCACATATTAAACGGGTAAGGTCCTAGTATATTTTAAATAGGGACGAAATCCTTTTGCGACTGTGACGGCTGTCACGATGGTTTTGCACAACAGTTGTGACTGTTTTGCATAACGGCCACGACGGATTGCATAATGAATGCGGCTGTTATGCAAAAAGGTTGCAACAGTTATAAAACCGTTGCGATAGCGGTCGGAAATTGATTGTGCTGTCTCTCATTTTCTGTTTACATTACAATATACATTTTGATCGGTTACTATATTGTTACACCCCTAGAGCAGGGGTTTTCAGAGAGCCAGCGAAATCCATTTGAGCCCTCGCCCGCGGGCGCCCGTTTTCAAAACCGGGCGCCCGTTTTCAAAAGCGGGCGCCCGTTTTCACAAACTAGGCTATGCCTAAACCTAACTCTAACCCTAAACTTAACCTCAGTAAACCTATGCCTAAACCTAACCTAACCCTAACCATAACCTTTTGAAAAGGGCGCCCGTTTGTGAAAACGGGCGCCCGCTTTTGAAAACGGGCGCCCGTTTTTGTGAAACCGGGCGCCCGTTTTTGTGAAAGCGGGCGCCCGCTTTTGAAAACGGGCGCCCGCGGGCGAGGTCGCTTTTGGATTTCGCCCCTGCTGGGTTTTCAACCTATTTGATGCCAGGGCCACCATTTATTCAGCATGTGAGCTACGGACCACCAGTGAGGACATTTTAACCCCACACTAGAGTTCTCAACGGGCCTGAAAATGAAGGCCTGGCCCTAACTGACCCCTAACTGATCAGGCCCAAAGCCAGGCCCGGCCCGACTAATTAGCATAGTTTTTATGCTAATTCTCCCCAAACCCGACCCGACATTTTAGGGCCGGGTCGGGCCTGGTCGGGTTTGGGGAGAATTTAGAGTAAAAGTGAAATGCCAGTCGGCACCATCTTCATAATAGATAAATACACAGGCAGACAGATCAGAACTATTATTTTTAACAAAATAAAATAATTCAATAAATATATTTTTTTTCATGGCGAGCCCTAAGCCCACACACCCCAAACCATAAGATTTCTTTTGCTTTGGGCTGGATTTGGGGGGAAAAAAACATGCAAACGTAGAGACCAAAATGACTATTAATCTTCTCGTTGTGTTAAGATGATGAATGAATTTCAACTCTTGACAGCGTAAAAATGAAACCAAATGGACCCGCAAGGGTCCATTTGGTTTCATTTTTACGCTCTCAGGAGTTACATCTGGTCAACCAACTTAGCTGGGGACCACCTGGAACATTCTCTGGTGGTCCCAGGACCACTGGACTAGAGCCCATAGATATACTCACGGCTGTCCCTCCGGCGTGTTCTCCGGTATGGCGATGGCGTAGGAGGTGTTGGTGAACTGTGGGGGCCTGGCCCCCGCCACCACAGACAGCATGGCGGGCACGCTGCGGCCCCCCAGGCCGTCCACGGCCACCACGCTCAGCAGGTACTCTCTGTCCCTCTGCAGGGCCTGACCCGTGGTCTCCACCTGCCCCGACCGCTGGTCCACCGCAAAGCAGCCGTCACCACCTACACACACACAGGACACAGGAGAGTCGCTCTGATCAGCAGTCATACAATGGCAAGCACAATGCTGTATCTACCAGCAGGGGTTTTCAACCTTTTTGACACCAGGGACCACCATTTATTCAGCATTTGAGCCACGGACCACCATTTGAGGACATTAAGCACCACAGAAACCTTTTTCCACAATACCAGGCTGGATTTGGGGAAACAAAACAGGCAAACATACAGATCAAAATGACCATCAATCTTGTAGTTGTCTAGACTTGGGCTAATTAAGATGATGAATATTTTAACTCTTGAGAGTGTAAAAATTTTACGTTCTCAAGAGTTACATCTGGTTAACCAACTTAGCTGGGGACCACATGGAACCCTCTCAGGGACCACAGGTGGTCCCCGGACCACCTGTTGAAAACCCCTGATCTAGAGTATCAGTGGGGTTTTTGTTGTTTTGTTTTTTTTTAGAAACCATTAACACTGTTGGAGGCAGAGAGAGGGATAGATAGAGATTTCACTTATTCAATTCAAATATTGTTTTTTTTATTGTATTTTTTTCCATTTTTGGTTAATCCTCCCTACTATAGAGCGTGGTGACCATATAAGGAGTTGTCCCCATAAAACCCTGTTTCATCCAAGGTGCTTTGCATAGTGCATTACAATCATCCATTCACACAACACCGATTGTGACGGAAGCCATGCACGACACAACCAGCACTTTGGGAGCAATTTGGGATTGAGCGTCTTGCCCAAGGACACTTTGACATGTACACAGGAGGAGCCGGGATTCAAACTGCCAAGTGCCAACCCACTAATTATTGGACAACCTGCTCTATCCCTACTGAGCCACAGCCGCCTTAATCGTTTTAAAACGATAACATCTTTTTGCAGATGACACAGTCATCTACACATCGCACTCAAACTTGACCCAAATCCAAAGCTCGCTTCAATTAGAATTTGACCTGGTCCAAAAATGGCTTTCAAATAATAATCTTATACTAAACAAAAAGAAATCCTGTAGCATGCTGTTTGGTACAAGACAAAAACTAAGTACATTACCAACTGCGTTGTCTATTACATTTAATGATCTTTCCCCCTTAAATTCTGTTGATTCCTTTAAATACTTGGGACTTTGGTTGGACTCAGAGCTGTCTTTTAAAACTCATATTGAATTCATCAGGTCCAGGGTAAATGTTAGCTTAAAAATATTGTATAGATCTATTAACTCCTTCTCATATAGCACAAGGAAACGAATCGCTCAGCAACTACTTATTCCCATACTAGACTATGGTGATATAATCTACCAGAATACCTACGATACTCATCTTTACACTCTAAATGTAGTATATAATAATATTTGTCGATTTGTTTTAAGGTGTCCCTATCATACGCACCACTGTACTATGTACGATTCCTTGAACTGGTTCTCACCAAAAAACAGGAGGCATTTCCATTGGCTTTTATTTGTCTTTAAATGTTTTTACTTCAATTATCCATCCTACCTAAAAGAACACCTAAATCAATATTCGTCAGCCTACTCTCTACGACATACACAACACCTTTATTTTTCTGTGCCCAGAATCTCACGAGAGATAGGCAGACGTGCCTTTAAGGTCAAAGCCCCAGCTGACTGGAATGCCCTGCCCTTGTCTCTTAGGTCAATCACCTCTTTCAATTCCTTTAAGACTGCTTTAACATCTCATCTTCAATCAAGCTGTTCCTGCTTTTGAATTATTTTATTATTAGTATTATTTATTTTATTTTTTATTTCTTTTTTATTTCTTTTTTTTGTTTATCTTTTGCTTATCACTACATTGGATGACTTGTTCCTTGTATATATATATATTTTTTCTTTTATTTTACTTTTGTCTTATTTAAACAAAATGTACTTATTACTTATTGAGTAGGCTGGTGTTGGGGTTGTGAGGGGTTGAGCTTTTGTGTATGTCTGAATTGTCCATGTCCCTATTTGTCCTCTTGTATGTCTTGTGTATTTTGTTGCCTTATGTTCCTGTATGATTGTCTGTTGAGGACCCCCTCTAAAACGAGTTGTTGCAACTCAAGGGAGCATCCTCTAGTGAAATTTCTAAATAAAAATAAAACATCGATTTGGCACACTTTGGTAGACCTGTAGCCATGCAACTCGACACGAAAGCATTCAAGTCAGCTGCAGTTGGCTGAAGCTATCAACAACATAAATGGCATCTAATGTTGTAGTTCTCGAGACATTGTCTCGACATGACATAGTCATGTCTTAAGTTCACAAAATAAGGTCCTGGTCCTGCAGTGATCTTGGACTCTGTCTTGGCCTCGACCTCTCTAGGTCTTGGCCTCGGTCTCAACCCCTCCATGTCTTGGTCTTGCTCTCGACCACCCAAGTATCATGGTCGTCTCAGTCTCATTTTGGTCTCAACCCCCTAGGTCTTGGTTTTGCCTTGGGACTCGATTTAGATGGTCTAAAACTAAAACACCAATGGTATCCTGTGTAGTCATGTAGTTCTATGGGCAGGGCTTTGGATGACATTATGGTCTCTGCAACAGATCTATTTTCCAACATGTATTGTGGGGTCTCTGTGTCGGCCCCGCTGGCCAGGTAGGCACCTCCACACACCCCGCGGAGAGGTGGGTGTGTGCGCACATAATCCAGGCGTCTGGCAGTAAAAGATCTCCAACATTATTTCCTCCCTAAATAGTACCTCATTTTGAGACTCTGAGTAATTCTGCCCCCTCCCTCTTTCCCCCAGGCAGCTCACTGGCTTGACACACTCTCAGGCGAGAATGAATAGGAAAGGAGACAACAAACAACAAATCGTCGAATACAGGAAAAATGGCCATCATTTGATGTTACACAGGCTCCTCTTTAAGTGCTCTGCGTTCACCTTATTTGGCCCTTTGCCCTGAAAAAAAGACGAAAGGAAAGTAAAGCTATGCTAAATAAATCTATCTCTATAATCACCACTGGATCCCTGGGAACCTGGAAGCCAAGAAAAGAAATAGAGACTAAGTTCTAAGTTTTGCTCTGACAAACTCTCACCTCCATCTGCCGTTTCTTGTAGCCTCACCTAAAGCTTAATAAATCCACCCTGCAGGGTGAAAATCGATTCTCTCTCTCCGCCTTGGTTTGGCTCAAAGTGCGACAATATTACGGCATATAAATATATGTATCTTAGTGCATGTATAATCAATTTTGATCCTATTAACACGATAAGTGACTGGAAGCATTGGTGACCATGTGATCGTTTCTATCCAGACCGAGTTTCAGACGCACATGGCGTCACAGGGCTTCATAGCAGAGATGGCAGAGAGCAGCCAAAACAAAGAGAGTTGCCATATTTCTGTTCACTCCTGTGCGCCAGGGCGCTCGCGCTGCTGGAGGCAGCGTTGCCAACTACCATTAATCTTCTACATTCTCTAGTTGTGTAGACTAAGTTGGGCTAATTCACGTAAAAATGAAACCAAAAAATAAAAATTGGGCTAATTCACGTAAAAATGAAACCAAAAAATAAAAATGAAACCAAATGGACCCTCGCGGGTCCATTTGGTTTCATTTTTACGCTCTCAAAGAGTTACATCTGGTTAACCAGCTGCCCCCCAACCAGCTGCCCACCCCCCGGGTGGCCTGGCAAAGGCAAAATTGTCCCGGTGGGAAAATATGTGCCAATCCACCCCTGCCTCCATGGAAAGGCCTAGATGTCCTGACCACTTATCCATCATGGATCAGTGGACATAGACCAGGGGTCTACAGTATGTCCACTGGTCTAGGAAAGTTTACGCTCTCAAGAGTTAAATAATATGTAAATTAATTTTCATGAATCTACACAGAAATAATTAGAAAATGTAGAATAATCGTTATTCTGACAAACGTTTTGCTTGTTATCTTAAACTAAACTGCAGACAAAATGAGAGCCAGCGAAATCCAAAAGCGACCTCGCCCGCGGGAGCCCGGTTTCAAAAGCGGGCGCCCGGTTTCAAAAGCGGGCGCCCGCTTTAACAAAAACGGGCGCCCGGTTTCACAAAAACGGGCGCCCGTTTCACAAAAGCGGGCGCCCGTTTTCAAAAGCGGGCGCCCGTTTTCACAAACTAGGCTATGCCTAAACCTAACTCTAACCCTAAACTTAACCTCAGTAAACCTATGCCTAAACCTAACCTAACCCTAACCATAACCTTTTGAAAAGGGCGCCCGTTTGTGAAAACGGGCGCCCGCTTTTGAAAACGGGCGCCCGTTTTCAAAAAGCGGGCGCCCGGTTTCACAAAAACGGGCGCCCGTTTTTGTGAAAGCGGGCGCCCGCTTTTGAAACCGGGCGCCCGCGGGCGAGGTCGCTTTTGGATTTCGCCCCTGCTGGACAAAATCTTGAGAATCCTTGATTTTGAGTCAGAAGGTCAACTTAACATCAAAGGTGGCCTGTGGTTAAAATGCTGAATAAATAGCGGGCCCTGGTACGAAAAAGGTTGAAAACCACTGACAGACTGTTATTCGTTTCGACTTGATCATAAATGCTGTCTTTCTGAGTGCCTGCTCCTGTGTATACAAACTACGTCCTCCCTCTTAGTTTTGCATTTTTTCCAGACAGGCATTTTGCTATTTAGCCCTGTGAAGACGTTTCTCCCCAAATATATATGTCTCCTCTCACAGCCAACCGTTTCATCCAACAGGACACGCACAGAGGTTCACGCTGTCTGAAGTGATCCTCAACCTTTCATTTTATTTCAAGGACATGCAGTTTGGGGTTCATTTTTTGGCCAAGGGTCCTCAACATCTTCAGGCTACGGTTTCCCACACAATAAACAATATTTGAACCAACAGTAAAACAAGAAGTAGTTGTAGGAGTTGAGCCGTTCAACTTAGTTTGACTCCAGATCTACCAGCTCACAACGAGGCGATGAACGTTTTTATATATAGTGTATAGTTTGTTGTGATTATACTGTATAGGAGGGCATTTTATCAGGTCTTCACCAATGTGTTCCTAATGGTGTCTAATAACTTGTACCAAAAGATTGTAATTCAACTCCCATGGGAAACAGGTCAAAGTTGGAGTACTAGTCACAACCTACAAAGGCAAAACATGCAAAATTCCATCATGCTTTCACGGTGCTGAATCCATTCCAAGCATTAGTTTGGCTCAGAAAACACTCATATTGTGCTAAAATCAGACATAGCCGTCATTACAAATGATGCTGAATCCATTCCAAGCATTACCTTTGCAAAACAACGGGACAAAAAGAAAAGAAAAGGTAACGCACGCACACGCCATTTGAGCCACGGACTACCATTTGAGGACGTTTTAGCCCCACAGATCCCAAAACAAAAGATTTATTTTGCTTTTCAATATGGATTTGGGGAACAGAACGTGCTATTATGGCCATTAATCTTCTAGTTGTGTAGACTTGGGCTAATTCAGATGATGAATACTTTAGCTTTTGAGTGTAAACACGCACTCTCAAGATTGCATGTTTACACTCTCAAGAGTGACATCTGGTTAACCAAGTTATCATCTGGTTAACCAAGTTATCATCTGGTTAACCAAGTTATCATCTGGTTAACCAAGTTATCATCTGGTTAACCAACTTAGCTGGGGACCACCTGGAACCCTCTCAAGGACCACTGGTGGTCCCCGGAACACTGGTTAAAAAACACTTCAATATGGCAGTGTAGTCGGAGGTTGAACTGACTGTCTACTCACTCACTGGCAAGGAGGTAAAACAGCAGAAATAATAAAATAATGCAAGCATTCAAAGTTTGTTCACAATTTACATCAATCCAAACATTGCACAACGAAGAAAACCCAACCAAAGACAACTTACGGCATTGCTTCTTAAAAGCTCCCTTTAACTGAATGATTTCTTTCTTTTAGGCTCACAGCACTGAAAAGTGTGTTTTCTTTCTGCACTGCTGCATCAAAGATGGTGCTCAAAGGAAGCGACTCATTCTATACTGAGTTCTTCAAAATAAAAGTGCACAAACACATCTTCACAATAAAGCTTTTCGAAGACAAAAAGAAATACAAGCAAGCTGCATAGAATTGCCTGAAGGCAACACAAATGCAGTATTGTTTTTCTTTTCTTTTCTTTTCTTTTCTTTTCTTTTCTTTTCTTTTCTTTTCTTTTCTTTTCTTTTCTTTTCTTTTCTTTTCTGCCCTGCCCTGCCCTGCCCTGCCCTGCCATGGTTCTGTTGTTTAAGTCCAAGTGGACCTGCACAATATCCAGAATCAAAGGTTTATGGTTTGATGGACACCTGCACACTAATCAAAGTGGCCAATACTCTGTGTGTACTCATTAGGGGTGGGCAAAATAATTGATATGCCAATATATCGCAATTCTTAACACCATGATATCAATATCGAATTGCCAGGTTCAAAGTCAAATTATATTTACGTAGGGCCTATTCAAATGTGTTCATGTCAGAAAGGTTCACTGACGTTATCAGGCTACATTGATGTGTATGATTGAACTTTTTGTTATTTATATTGTTTAAAATTGCTTTAAAATGTTCTAGTTGATTGAAGTAGTCATGGTCCATATTGTTTTAAAGGGGAATTCCGCCCATTTTCAACATTTTACTGTAGCCTACTGTATTTTACTTGATGATGACATCATCAAGATGTGTTTGTTAATGATTTTTTCTTTCAGGACCTTTTTTCTGAGGGTGTACAAATGGTTCCATTTGTACACTCTCAGAAATAATCTTGAAAATGAGTGGATCCCCCTAGTTGTAGTATGATAAAAGCACAGTTATTTGTTGAGAAAAATGCGATATATCAATATACCAAATCGAATCGCAGCATAACTAAGAATCTCAATATAAATTGATTCAGAGCCCTAAATATCGAGCTTCAAAGATCTAGCTTCATATCCATGTGAAAGTTGTGGCACAAAACTTCTATTTAGTCAAAGATCTCCTCTTTTTCCCCTCTGGCAAAGGGGCTCATAATGACAGCTGTACTTCATTTGTTGAACTTTCTCTGATCACCACAAAAACATCATCACAGGGTAATACGAACGTTTGGGACAAGCAATTGTCTGGTACATTGTGATAGAGTCTGGGTATAATCACCCACACCACCTGCCATTTGTGTGCACTAAATAGTTGCGTTTCCCTGATAATCAGAGGAAGTTTTCAAAAATGAAGTACACCTGTCATTATGGCAGTACTGAAAGGGAAAAAAAAGTCTGTGCAGCTCGTGAAACAGTGCTGATATTTGCCTAAATAGACATCTTGTGTCACATGGATATTAAACTAGATGACTATATCAAACGTCAAACGTCTTTGGAATTATTTATTGGGTGAGTGAGTACACACGGAGTAATGACCACTCTGACCAGCACGCAAGTATCAATCAAACCATAAACCATTGATACCTTGATACATTCTCAGAGTCAGTGCTGTTTTTCTTCAAGCCCGACTATAATGATGTTAACTAAAACTAGACGAAAAAAAAACATCCTGAATAGAAATGACTAAAATGTGACTAAAATGAATAATCAGGCTGCCCAGCTGGTGTACCCAAACCCCAGCATTGAGAAACAAGGTCTCCCCCCCCCCCCCCCCTCTCTCTCTCTCTCTCTCTCTCTCTCTCTCTCTCCCCCCCCTCATACCATTTCCGCCTGCCCCCCCCCCCCCCCCCCCCCAATTGGGAAAGGTTACATCCGGGCCTGATTTCTCCCATCAATCAGCCACTAGCAAAGCGAGAAAGAATAAAGACAAGTGCTCATGCAGGAGCACTTGTCATGGATTTATTTAAAACCATATGTTGTGACAGCACTGTCTTCATCAGTGGCGGCAATCACAGCCAGCCAGCCAGCCAGCCAGCCAGCCAGCCAGCCAGCCAGCCAGCCAGCCTCCCACGCACTAACGCGTCAGAGTTCAACAGGCCACCGGGCTAGAGGTGGCGACAGCGGCAGAGCTTCCCGGAACTGAACCTGCCGTCTCTGTGGTGGTGGTGGGCGAGTCGTTTAAAGAAATAATGAAATTAAAGAACAGAATCTCTTTCAACGCAAATACAGTGTACCGTATTTTCCGGACTATAAGGCGCACTTAAAAGCCTTTCATTTTCTCAAAAATCCACAGTGCGCCTTATAATCCAGTGCGCCTTATATATGGATTGTTTGACTGCAGATGCTTCTATTCTATGTTAACTGTATTAGTTTCTTTTATCTGCGCCTTATAATCCAGTGCGCCTTATATATGAAAACAATTTTAAAAGGTGCGCCTTATAATCCGGTGCGCCTTATAATCCGGTGCGCCTTATAGTGCGGAAAATACGGTACACCTCACAAACTATACAACCCCCATATACGGCACCTATACGCGTAAGTCCCTCACTCTTTGCGCCCCAAAGCCTGCTGCCTGAAGGGATGCAAGCTCTGATTGGTTCAGAAACTTCAGAGCAGCATTTCAGGCTTGAAACTTCAAAGTAAAAATACTCCATTTCCGCTGCACAGCACCTTTAAACCACCTGTATCTGTATTTAATATTCTCTGTGCAGCACATTGGATTAACATCGGTTGTCGGCAATGTGTGTACAGTATACTCTCCAGTGCTTTCAAACACCATCCAAGCACTCTGCCTGTGAGGCTGTCTTATGATGCAGGTCGGATCAAGACTAGTGGCCCGGATCACCAACTATTATGTATGTCCGACTGCCGGCCAGGGCAGCCTCTCAGATACACTTTGCTGATATGTACACAGCAGTCCCCCAAGGTGCCACGCTGTCACCTTTCCTGTTCAACCTCTTACACACTGGCCATTTCAATTGGAAACCTGTCATCTTCAGGATTTTCTCGGACGAAGCGGTCATTTTCAGCAGAAATCACACCACAGGTTGAACACAAGGACCTGGTGGAGAGCTTCATAGGAGAGGGAGGGAGAGAAACACATTCAGCTCATCATGGGCCCTGATACACTAGCAATGTTTTGATCAATACCAAATAACAATAGCTGGTATTCTTGAACGCTATATTGTAGCCAGGTATGGTGTAAAGTCTTCTCATTGGCTGCATTGCAGCAAATCAGGTCTGGGGCCTTGTGAGTAGGCCAAAAGCCTGCATCATTAACATGATGCAGGATCATGAAAGGCAGTGCTAATTTGTGAGGAGGAGGGACTTCGTGTGGGGTGGGGCCGCGCAGTAAAAGTAAATTAATCCACAAACATAATTTGTATTGTTGAATTATTTCTAAAATATTAGGACCTCCTTCGTTCACTTTTGCCCCCCCCCCCCCCCCCCCCCCCCCCCCCCCCCCCCCCCCACATGGAACTATCTTTTGGGCGCAGTGACATGGACACAAAATACATAGTTCCCTGTGATAGAGGGGTCAGAAATGAATGAAGGATTTAGAAATAGGTCAGCAACATAAAGCTGCACAAAATAAGAACGGGACATTTTGGGGGGAAATAGATCAACTGCAAATAAAGCTAAAAAAGCCTTCTGTGGTTTTAAAGAATAAAAATGAACAAACAAACAAATAAATGATGGTCTATCTATCCATCCATCCATCCATCCATCCATCCATCCATCCATCCATCCATCCATCCATCCATCCATCCATCCATCCATCCATCCATCCATCCATCATTGAGCACACAATACAATGTGTCATTACAAAGTATGGAAAAAAGAACAAAAAAGTTCTACTAAAGGAAATTAGCCCAGATTCTGCACTCTAAAGTGGGACAAATACATGCATAATATTAAGGACATAACCACAGCATTATTAGGCCTACATGGGGGGGGAATCATCACTCCTATTCCAGTACACATAATATTTCATGTGCTTATGTCATGACTCCTTCACTATCTTTAATATATGCACATATTTGTCCCACTTTAGTCTAGTGTATCTGGGTTAATTTGCCTTATTGGGATACCTAACTTTTCTGTTACGTTTGCTTATTCTTTATATCGCTGCTGTCGCGCTAAAAAGTTTATTTGTGACGTTTTAGACATCATGTCCAGGGGAGGTTTATCCAACAGGAACGCTGGGCCCAGGCCCAGGGACCCCTGAGCTAGGTGGGGCCCTTGAGCTTGAGTGGCCGCCTGAGCGCTAAGAGGCTCAACCTCAGGGCCCTACCAAACGAGGGGTGACAGTGAATAACAGTGACCTTGTCACTGGGCTTATTCAATTTGTGTCCATATAAGAACATAAAAAGGCCTAAGCCATCATGATACAGTGCATTGCTGCAAGTGTTTAAACAGTTTGCATTTATTTGGCTTAGTTATTTTTGTCTGTTTATTATTTTTAAGCAATCCCTTGCTGTAAATACCGCTGAAATGCAGGTGAATATCGCAAGCCTATCAGTGTTGCCAACTTAGTGCATTTGTCGTTATACTTAGCTTTTATCAGACCCTCCAAGCATCTAGCTCATTCTAGTGCATCTTGGAAGTGCCACTAGTGCATTTTGGATTTTCGCAGTTGGGAACACTGAGGCCTATATGTCATAAATGACATGCGTGTGAGCAGACACTTGGCGCCGCGTCGGGAAGAAAAATGCTTGGGTGTAGGGGGTGCCCTTTAACTGGCGGTGGCCCAGCGGCCCAGCATTTCTAGATCCGTCTATGATCATGGTTGGGTCATGAATGGTCACCAATCCTTTTGGGGCCAAATATCATCTCCTCCGTCTTCTTGACATTAGGAACAAAGTGGTTTTCATCACACCACTTCACAAAGCTCTGTACCACCAAAAAAGTATTAGGCTAAATCCCTATCCTTATCCAGCAGGGTTATAGAGCTGTGCAGTCCCACCCCTCTTGTGTGGCCATTGCCCCTACTACAGAAATGGATTCCCCATTCATTTTCCTCATTGACTTTTTGAAAATGATTAATATAAAGTTGATTACAACATGCACAAACCCAATTTGGGTTGTGACAAATCATGACAACACACACAATGTTTTGGGACAATCAAATAATTTCTAAGAAGAACAACGAAACAAAGTTGGCTTTGTCCGCAGTGTAATCGTCTTTATATAGATCATTTCTCATAAAGTCTATGAGGAAACAGAAAGGGGATTCCATTTCTGAAGCAGGGGTGACGTCACAAGAGGGGCGGGACTGCACAGCTCTACAATGGCAGGGACATCATAGAATTTACTGATGTACTGGTAGTTATTATTTTGGATTTCCACTTGTACACTCACGTGTGTACAGAGTAAGGCTTATGAAACTAACAAATTAATTTAATTAATTTTGTTGAGTAACCTGATTAAAATTTTGAACGCAATTAACTCATGTTCACACTGACTCAACCCACTGAGCATTTTCTAATTGAAAAAAAAGAGGGTAGAGCACAGTTCACGGAACCTGTAACCAGAGCCAGAGTGTATAGCTTGAGGGATCTACGTTGTATAAGCATTGGGGGCTTGTAGATCACCTATTTTGATGAGCTTCTTTTCATAGATTCTGTTTCTTTTTTTAAATGTTCAAATCCTGTGAACATGCTAAGTCTATATACACATAAACATTTGGACATAGTGTGAATGGTGATTAATCATGATTAAATTAATTTCGAAGTTCTGACTAATCTAAACATTTTAATCATTCAACAGCCCTATTACAGAGTAAAAAACAGTTAAAAAAACAGGATGACGAGCAGGAGGTGAGAGCAGGATGTGAGTTACCAGTTACCGTAATACATTACATTACTTTTTGCCTTTATTGATAGTAATTGAACAGTTGAAATGAATAAAAGTCTATCCATAATTTATACAGTCTACCCGTCTATAACCCGTCTTGGCTGGAAAGTATTATGTTTTCATCCAAGCAGGTTTAGGGGGGAAAACAACAGCGCAAAGTACAAGTTATCTACAGTAAATATTGAGGATTAAGTTGTTAACAGTTTGAAAATACCGCGTCTTGCAGGGAACCTCATTTCATACAATATGTAACAGGTGTCCCCCCCCTTTATCGGTCTCAGCTAAGGGGCCTGAAAAACATTGAAAAACATTGATGTGTTCTACTAGGTTTGTATAATAGACAGTATATTTACCCCCAGTGTAGTCAGAGCAGAAACATTAACATTCGCAGTGAGGTTAGGAGGTGAAGAGTGAGTTTCCGTCACTGAATATTCTGTGTTGTCCAACTATCATACCAACCGCACAAGGCTTCAAATGCCCTTCACGGTAAATATTTCAGGAAGGTCATGGCAGTGTATAAGCCAGACAAAACCTGGGGGAAACTGGGGATTGAATTATTTAAATGGGATCGTTTTCTTTCTTTTCTTTTTTTTTTTTTCATTTTGTTTGAGAGAGATGTTTTTGGAGCCGTAGTTAGATAATTGAAAGAGAGGAGACAGGCAAATAAAAAAAGTCAGACTCAGACAGGTCGAACTCGGATTAAAATGAACCCGCGGACGTTCCGATGTCATGAATCGATCTTGGTGCCACTGGCCTCTTAAATATAATCAATCCAAAAAATAAATCACTGAGAGGGCTATTTTTGCATCACTCGAACTCTTGAATATACTGGCAATGCTGATGCACCTTACCTGAAGCTGAGCCTTGAGCGGTGTGCTTGTCACAGACATGAGCAGAGCAAGAGCCCTTTAATCGGGCCCCCTCAGCACCACGTTGACATGATTCAATTCATCCAATCATAAGCTCATGCCGGCTATTTTAAACATAGACATATTTATATGTTCACAAGTGAGGGGAGGATGGAGAAGGAGATCAGCCAGAGAATCGGAGCAGCAGGGGCGGTATTGCAGTTGTTATACCGAAAAGAGAGCTGAGCCAGAAGGCAAATCTCTCTGTCTACCAAGCTATCTTCATCCCTACCCTCACCTATGGTCATGCGGGGGTCATGACCAAAAGAACCAGGTCACAAATACCAGCGGCCGAAATGAGTTTTCTCCGGCAGGTGGCTGGCATCTCCCTTAGAGACAGGGTGAGAAGTTCAGTGACTCCGGAGAGGCTCGGAGTAAAGCCGCTGCTCCTTCACCTGGACAGGAGCCAGCTGAGGTGGTTTGGGCATCTGGTTAGGATGCCTCTCAAGCATCTCCCTAGGGAGGTCCTCGAGGCACGTCCCACTGGAAGGAGACCCCGGGGCAGACCAAGGACCAGATGGAGGGATTACATCGACTCTGGCCTTGGATCACTCCGGGGTCCCCCAGGAGGAGGTCGCTAATGTTGCTCGAGAAAGGGAAGTATGGAGCTCTCTGGTGGAGCTGTTGCCCCCGCGACCCGACCTTGGATAAGCAGATGAAGATGAATGGATGGATATATAAAGGCTAGATGTGCCAAGGCAGACTTAGGTTATCACATGATGATGATTTTAAACTGGAATTTTGCCCTGCTCAACTTGCTTGCCTGCTGCTGCACACATGCTGCATACACTGTATGCGCTGCGGTCTGCTTAAGCATTTGCTGCTCACCCACTGCTACCCCCTGTCGATGTGGATCTGCTGTTTAGTTATGGGGGATAATACATACAGGTATATTGCTATTAGGCATGTAACAATACACTCGACTCACAATCACGATATGAGGTTCACAATGTGATTTTTCCACAATATTTTAAACAATAATGGCTGGTATTCTCCAACGCTGTGGTGTAGCCAGGTATAGTGTAAGTCTTTTCAGTGGCTGGCAATCAGGTCTGGGGCCTTGTGGGCAGGCCAAAAGCCTGTACCACCAGACCTGGACCTGGGTGTACCAAATAATGAATTCGTAATAATTAAAACCAGACATCCAGAGCTTCAACCCATAATGAACATAGCAGGGGAGTACAGTAGCATTTTAAATTGGGGGGGGGGGGGTAAGCCCAGGCCCAGGTCGGGTATTTATCCATGAGGCTTAATTATTAGCCTGGGATCCTTTTAAAGCATGTCTGGTGGTTGCCCCAACGACAACCCCCAGCCATGTAACATCATGGCAAAAGTAACATTACTTTTCATGTGCAATTAACTTACATGCTTTCTTGTTTAGAACTTACAGCTGAAGTTAACTAGAATCTCTGATGACCTCTTTAGGATAGATGTAGATCTATTTGACAGTGCATTAACATAATTGCCCTCCTTGACGCATTAATGAGCATCAACGACCATCAGCTGTCACAGGCGCAGACACACTCCTCTGCACTGCAGGTTTCAACTACTGAAATTGACTGTATAGTGCCATTTCTTTCCAAAAGCAGCACTTTGAATGTGAAGGCATATGATTAAATCTCACGTCATCCACCTCTCTCTCTCTCTCTCTCTCTCTCTCTCTCTATACATTATATATATATACACATTATACTTCTATACAGTATATATGTGACATTGAGGGGGGCAGAAACCAATCGCGAATAGGGACATACTCTAGCTTTGTGGAGTGCAGATAGGCGGAATTAATATTGGTGTATCAATATGATGTATTGTATTACATACCTACCCTGTGTGTGTGTGTGTGTGTGTGTGTGTGTGTGTGTGTGTGTGTGTGTGTGTGTGTGTGTGTGTGTGTGTGTGTGTGTTGTGTGTGTGTGTGTGTTTTGTGTGTTTTGTGTGTGTTTTTTGTGTGTGTGTGTGTGTGTGTGTGTGTGTGTGTGTGTGTGTGTGTGTGTGTGTGTGTGTGTGTGTGTGTGTGTGTGTGTGTGTGTGTGTCCTCACCATCCGACAGGTAGTACTCCACCTCTCCGCCGCTGCCCTGGTCCGGGTCTCGTGCATGCAGCTGGTAGACGGCGGTGCCCGCCGGCGCCTTGGGGGACACCACGGTCAGGTACGGGTACGGCTCCATGCTCCACACCGGCACGTTGTCGTTGACGTCACCGATCTCCAGCCTCACCTTGTTCAGGTACCAGTCAGGGCCTGGAGGAGGGGGGGGGGGGGGGGGGGCATCACAGACAACAGTGAGAGAGGGCCGTGCACAATGGGACCAGAGCCTTATAGTGGGACAAGTGGGAGTGTCAGAAACCAGATCGGAGCAGCCAGTCTTCACGTGACTATACAGAGCCACTCTGAGGCCTAACTGCTATTAATACATTGGGAATACATTGTTTTCAACAAGAACGGCACAAATAAGAGCTATTTTAGGTACATATGCAAAAAGACAACTATTTTAAAGTGTTGTTCAGTCAAGACTACCGTCTCTGTAATGTTTATGTTGTACTATCATTAAAGAACAACTGGTTTTAAAGTCATGAAAGCTGGATTAAATACCCGAGTCCAACGCATTTCTGCATACTCCTACTGCCACATTGGACTCAGCTGCAGCCTTGCAGGCAGTCTCGCGAGTCGCCCCGTATCACGTCTCGCGAGATTGTCATTTGCTAACAGTGTGTGAATGTAGCCTGATTGTCAGACTCTGAACCATGGCTCAAGAGTCTGACATTGGCCCCATTGTAACCGATTTACGAGGAGGCGGGCCCTTGATTTTCCCTCAACCAATCAGTGGAGATCAGCGAATCTGTCTTCCTGTGACGATGTTTGCAGTCGACAACAACAGTTAACTAGCAGTTAACTGACTAGCAGTGCAGTTGGCGTCGGACATTTGCAGTATTTATAACCAAAATCAGTATTAAAGAATGAAACTCTAGTTACAATGAAACTCTAGTTACAATGAAACTGAATGGATGTGTGCTGTTTTTATGGGGAACTGTTCCGTTGTGGCAGTTAGATGAACCTCTGTGTTGATTGGCTATTTTTTTAGACCCGCCTCCAACTCCTTCGCTCATTGGCCGAGCCGTTTTTCCGGACGAGATAAATGGAAACTCTTCATCACAACACCAGACCACAGAACCCAGCAGAGTGGGCGGGGCCCAACGGAGTAGATGGGGTCTGTGGGCTGAAACCAGGCTAGTGTGAATGGGGTGCTGTTGGCTCTATGCTCCTCCAGCAGCACGTGCACCCGGGCACATAGGAGTGAACGGGAATATCGCAACTCTCCCCTAGAAGGCTCTGATTGGGACGTGACAGCTGTCAAGAAAGGTATTAGCGGGCACAAGGATGACCAGCAGGAGGTGAGAGAAGGGTGTGAGAGAAGATGCGAGAGCACTGTCCATCGTCAGCTGACAGGCCAGGGATGAAGAAGTGATGATTAATCTCAGTGATTCTCTATCTCAGTGGTTTTCAACCTTTTTTCATACCCAGGGCCCACTATTCATTCTGCATTTTAGCCACGGTGGACCACCGTTGAGTGTTGAGTTCAGTCTCTCTGACCCAAAGCTAAAGATTTTCAAGTTCGTGTCCACGATTTAGGAGAGATGAACCGGCAAAACGTTGTCAAAATAACAATTAATCTCCTACATTTTCTAAATGTGTGCATTCTTGAAAATCAAGTAAATTGGGTGTTTAAATATAATTTAACTCTTGAGAGCGAAAAACGATACAAAATGGACCCGTAAGGGTCCAAAAATGACATCACTTCACCTTCATGAATACCCACACATAACTGAAGCAAACAAAAACAGCATATTCTCAACATGCTGGAAAAGATCATGTTAAACTGAATTAAAGCGCTACATTTTTGGAGTTCACAAATACTAGATGTATTTGAGGACGTCTTCATCGACTATTCATTAATGATGGTTTATGCATTGCAAGGAGGTGCAAAGAAAATATATTGTCCAATTTATAAAGGGCAGTCCACAACAAGAACTTTTAATTTAAGCTTGGTGTCCCAATGGGGTAGAACTACAAGTTATAAAAGACATCATTTAGATAAAAAAAAACACATAAAGTTTCGAAGACCAAACAAAAACAAACACCGATAAAAGCAAAGATCCGCAAAATATCACTAATTAAAAGACAAAGGCACACCATTGCAATAATTCAAAAGGTTAGCCTCATTCTTTTCCTTATCTGGCACTATTTAGAAGTTCTGTTTAAAAGTTACGTATATTGAATCGGAATATATATATATATATATATATATATATATATATATATATATATATATATATATATATATATATATATATATATATATATCATTTAATTAATTCCCAGCTAGTGAGCCTGAAGCCCGATTTATATGTTGTTGTACAACGGTGCTGGAAGCCAATAATAGCCACAAGCTCATGATATGCCATATAAATTAGCCATGGACCTCCTCCAGATTGAAGCAATGGCTGTTACTCAGTAGGGGTGGGCAAAAAAAAAATCAATATCGAATCGCCAGGTTCAAGATCATTTTTTTTTTATGTTTACTGTATGTCTATTCATTTCTGTGTCTATGTCTAAACAGAATGTCTATTCTGTTTAGCTTTTTCTTAACACTCAGGTTATGGCATACCTCTTGAGCAGAACTGTAGCACAGCTGACGCTGATCCAGGTGTTAATTTGTGCGTTTGTAGCTCCCTGTCTGAAAGGCTTTACTCACCCGCTTCGACCTCTATCCATCGATTGAATAGACACTTATCAACAGAAATGTTACGATCCAATCGTGCCGGTATAGCAGATATTCAGATACCCGCCGGGCAAGTAGATATTTTGTATTCATTGCATCGGTGGATCACGGATACTACTAGTAGGGCGGGGCGAAGGAAGTTTTACTGAAGTTATGGTTAGGGTTAGGTTAGGTTTAGGCATAAGTTTACTGAGGTTAAGTTTAGGGTTGGGTGTAGGCATAGCCTAGTTTTACTGGGGTTATGTTTAGGGTTTAGGATTAGGCTAGGGTTAGGGTTAGACGGTGCTTTATGCGGTAACTAACCCTAAACAAAACTTCAGTAAAACTATGCTTCGCCCCGCCCTACTAGTAGTATCCGTGATCCACCGATGCAATGAATACAAAATATCTACTTGCCCGGCGGGTATCTGAATATCTGCTATACCGGCACGATTGGATCGTAACATTTCTGTTGATAAGTGTCTATTCAATCGATGGATAGAGGTCGAAGCGGCCTGTCTGAAAGGCTTTACTCAGCAGGTAGACGACATACTGTAGGACAGCGGTGCCCACACTTTTTTGACTTGAGAGCTACTTTCAATATGAGCGGCTCAACAAGATCTACACATCAAAAATGTGATTGTTCCATTACTGAGAATCCATTTCAAGAACCCCTAGAAAGTTTTGCTTTGAAATAATGGTGATGATGTTACTTAATGTTATAGTGTTATGAATAATGCACTTATAATGAGAAATAGAGGGGGAGAATTGGAAGGTTTTCCTGTTTATGCTATTACTGACATTTGAAAACAGTATTTGAGGTTTGAGTTTACAGTTTTTTTTGTTGATATTGAGTTTAGTTTCTTGCAACCAAAACTCACGTTTTTGTCCACAAATTGTCCACAATAACAGTTATTCTCCATTTTCTAATTGTGTGGACTATAATTTAACTCTGAGAGCGGTGAAATGAAACCAAATGGACCCGTGAGGGTCCATTTGGTTTCATTTTAACGCACTAGTGTGCACACTGCTAGCTGCTACAGTGATTTTTATGTGTATGTGGCAAAGTGATGCCAATGGTGTGGGAGAGTTGGACTGGTACTGTACTGTATTTGTTTGTCTGTGTCACCATTCACTCTACTCCATTTGTTCCTGGACAGCTTGACTGAACAAGTTAACAAAAAGAAAGAATGTTCTTGAATAAAGAGAGCAGTTTGCCTGCACTACTGTCAGTCTTACTGTACCAATCATATTCACACAAATCTTTGCACAATTCACAAGGGGAAAAAAAGTCTATAATCATTCCATCTAATAAACAAAACCTATATCGGTTGCAAATCGTTATTGGTGCTTGTATACCTCTATCATATTGATTATCATATTGTTCCCAAAATTCCATATCGGTCGGGCTCTAGTATTGGTGTACTATGTGTCACTCAGCATATACCTATAGAACAGAGGTGCCCAAAAGGTAAATCACGATCTACCGGTAGATCGCAAAGGCTTTGCAGGTAGACCACATGACCTACGCATAAGATTATACACTTTCTATGAATTAAGGTGACTTGATTCATTGGCATAAAAAAGAGCTGTCAGTGGATTAAAAATTCTGAACACTTTCTCTGACAGCAAAAGGCTGAGTGATGCTGAATAGCTTTAAGTGTTGTAATTATGTATCCATTTTAACCCATTGCACCAGAGTGAGCCATATACCGGTAAACGGGTACATTCACCAATGAAGGCTTAGGCTCAGAACACTTAAAAAGCATTCTTTTTAAAATGCATGCTTTTTAAGTGTGTGTGTGTGTGTGTGTGTGTGTGTGTGTGTGTGTGTGTGTGTGTGTGTGTGTGTGTGTGTGTGTGTGTGTGTGTGTGTGTGTGTGTGTGTGTGTGTGTGTGTGTGTGTTGCAGTGGCTCAGGACTCATTAGAGTCGCTGGATGGCGACTTCAAGGTTGTTGATTCAAACCCGGGCTCCCACAGAGTTAGTGTTGATGTGTCCCTGAGCAAGACACTTAACCCTGCATTGCTTCTAATGTGCTGGTCAATACTATGTTTTCTGTCGACATTGGTGTGTAAATGGGTGAATGGGATCTACAATCTATCTAAAGTGCCTTGGATAAAGCCGCTATATAAAATGCACAATTTATCATTTACACCCCACACACATGCACACATGCACGCACGCACGCACGCACACACGCACACACGCACACACGCACACACACGCACACACACTTTGTGCATTTAACAGAAGCTGTTAATCCAGAGCAGTTTACTGTAAGCAAGGACAACACAAGGTAGTACATGGAATGCATAGAAATAGTAATCTAGGATCGTAATTAAACCAAGAACCTAAGCCAACCCCCCCCCCCCCCCCCTACACACACACACACACACACAAATACACGCACATAGGCCTACTGTAAGCGTGTATGCTTGAGCAATCAAGAGGCTGTTCTTCATCATTAATGCACGCCTGTGGTTCCTAAAGGCATCGCACGAGTGCATTAGAGACGATAAAGAACACACGCTTGTGTATTGCAATTATACAGCGGTTTCCCTTATAACTATGATTAGTGCTGAAAATTTATATTTTAATGGTATATAGATGTAGCCACTATACAAACACAAATAGTCCCAAGAAACTATAGCTCCCGAGTCTGCCATAATTTATCTTTCTGATCACAAAACAATGAAGGGATTCCACAATGTCCCCAAGAATGTTTAGCATTTCATCCAGTGTTTGACAGATTATGGCCAATTGTGGTTATGCACACACACCGTGTCAACACTAATTTTCATCAAACAATGGCAAATAACAATATGCAGAGTAAATCGGCATCATGGCATGTGTGCCTTTGATTAATCATAATGAACGCCTTCTGTACTGGAACCTCTTTTGGTGTTTTAAAGATTAGCTAGCATTAGCTTTAGCTATCAAAAGCATTAAAGGTAGGGGAAGTGATTTGAAATTCATGGTGTAGTACCAGCCAGTGCACTAGGGGCGCCAAACAGTAGCTACACTATGTGAACATACTGCTCGATCCTGATTGGAGGAGAATTCGCTACCACCTGGGGAACTTTTATTAGCTCCTCTGCTAACGTGGGGGAGGGGGAAACTCCATATGTGGTTTCCACACCTTATAATAGAGCATTTTAACAGAAAAAAATATTTTTTGGGTGATATCTGACAAAAGTGAAATCACTTCCCCTACCTTTAACATTTGCTTTAGCTATTGAAAAATGGCAGATGCACAAGCTCATCATCACATGCAAATCTTTAAATATTATGTTCTTTCAGAGCCAACATATCATCGCCCTCACCACCTCAGTATATTGTAGTACTTATATCAGTGGTGAATGAGGCTCAAACAATTAGAACTAAGCTTGAGGGGCATACATACAATATGATATTAAGTATTAAAAATCAATTTTAGGAATCCATGTCATTTGTGCTTTAACTCAAATCTTTGCTCTGCTCCTGAGAGGTCCATGGGTCTCCCTATTTTCAGACAGGGGTCCACAGCCAAACACAGATATTTCTGGGGGTCCTTGGCATGAAATATTATTAGCATGACTGACACAGGAACAGATTTTTCAGAAAACTGTCAGGGTTTAGTAGGCATTTTGTAGAATACAGTGTCGAAATGGGTCAATTTGTTATAAAACGAGAACTCCTTTGAATTCCTTTGAATTCCACTAATGTGCTGTATAGTATGGGGGTGGTGTTACAGTAGATTTGCCCAGAGACACTCACATGTAGATTACCACTTGGCCTCACTTGCCTATACATAATGTTATGGTGTTAGTGTTGCCAGTGTTGTTGTTATTCTGCATCATAGCCACCACCATTTGATGTTCAGTATAGTCTCTCGGACTAATTTCGGACAGATAACTGGCAAAATGCTGGGCAAAATAGCAATTCTTCTACATTTTCTAAATGTGTAGATTCTTGAAAATTAGCTAATTCATTAATTAAATATAATTTAACTCTTGACAGTGTGAGATGAATGGTTTCATTTTAAGATCTCAAGGGTTACAGATCTATAAGGGTCCATTTGGTTACCAATGGTCCTTTCTAGGAAGGAAGGAAGACTCTATAATAGGAGGAAAATGGTGGAAAAATGAGGGTTTATCTCTGGCGCCTGTCAACCAATTTCACCCCAACTCATCAGCAAAAGAGCACTAGATTTATCGCCAGGGGTTTTTCCCACTAAAAAGCTAAATATAGCAACAAATGCGCCAAGTTGGCAACACTGTACGATATATGTACAGTATATACTAACAGCCCAGTCTTCTTCTTGTCTTGTCTTCTGTCTGCCCTTGGTTTGCTGTCTTTCACTGACCTATCTGAAATAAAAGCATAAAAACGCCAAAAATAAATCTTGAGGGAAAGAAGAAAAAAAAAGAAGCTCGCTCTGATGCGTAATTTGGGGAAAGTGGGGCTTACCCTTCACGGAAGTCCTTTTTAGTGCAACAAAAATAAATAGGTCACCAATGTACGGGACAGGAGCGGCAACTACTTTTAGACAGTTAATGGAAATGTTACTTATCTCACCGTTATAGTCTTGTACTGCAGTTGAAACTAAACTCAACAACAAATGGGGAATAACATGAAATTCAACGTTTTATTTTCTATATGTTTTTCGTGCTCCCATGTGTTTTTTCTATCTCCAAAAATAACTATGTTTGAACAATCAGGCTTTCATATCATGTAGGAGCTTTATTGGAAATTGCTCTCAGGAACAGCTTGTTTGATTTTGGCCTCATAATTATGTCATCGATGCACCCTGCTTGGTATAATTCCTCCTCTCCTTCAGTCTTCACTTCCAAATTTGCATTTCCACTTTGTTTATAATGTCCACCATTGTTGATTACATGGAATGGAAACAATCTGTTTTTTTTTATTTTTTTTTATCTAGCATCAGTATTATAATGGATAATCATCTGCTATCAGCGCCCCACCACCTCAGGGCATTGTGGTACTGCAGCTAAACTGTCCATAAAGAAATGACAAGGACTGGATATATCAGTGGTAACTGAGTCTGAAACCATTAGAAATAAGCTTGAGGGACATATACAATATGATATTATGCTAGACATTGTATGCACATGACATCATCGCACCCGCAAGACAGCTTTCGAAAACAATAGACCAAAACAATAGTCATATCAAAACTGGACTACTGTAACTCCATCCTTACTGGTCTACTGGCATGTGAACTCCAATTGATCTAAAATTCCCACATATCACTCCCCTTCTCCGCTCCATGGGCTCCCTGTCCACTGCACGCACAGAGTTTAAAACTCTCTCGTTTGCATTCAAAGCAACAAAAGGATTGTCATCACCATATCTTAATAGTCTCATAGCTACAAACCCTCCCGTGCACTCCAACGCTCCACTCGTCCAAGATCTTCTCCTACCTGGCCCCATAACTATGGAATGCACTTCCTGTTCAATCAGAACCACAGACTCACTTCCTATCTTCCTAAATCCTGCTTAAATTGTGGAATGCAATAGACCTTTAGGTAAGCCTTGCCTTCTCCCCAGTGTCTACCCAAGACTAGGATGCTTTACAGCCTGACTTCCAATCATTCATTCCAATGTAAATATCATGGACTTTACACAATAAATACTGGTTCATTTTTGGAACCTTCAAAATCTCTTCCAAAACCATCAATAAGGCATGCCCTGTGCAGTGGAAAATTATGTGTGTGACATTTTATTTTTTAAAACAATGTTTTATTGTATAGGAAAGCTATTGGTGGAGAGGTTTGTCTATCACATGTTATGCTTAGCTGTGATTGGACCATAACAGTTTGGGGAGGGGCTTACTGAACGGTCTATTGTAAATTCACCTAATCTGCATGTATATGAGGCAGTGCAATGGTTTTACTTGAGCGTTTGCCAAATGCCTAAATTGCAAATTGTAATTGTAAAATTGTACCTGTGAGATATGCGGGAGCGCCCACTGGGTGACAAAAACAAGAAACTTTTCCTACAAACAGCCTACACATCCAAACAGAAAGGTACTATCTGATTGCATCTGATTGCAACAGCTTAAACTCACCAACATCACAGCTGTCCAGAAAGCTTGAGTTATTCTTTTTTAATCTGCAAAGTTTATGCTTCATAATAAACCTCCACTATGGTAACGTTATGAGCTACTTTCTGTCCAGAAAAGCCCAGCGTTTGATAAATGTTCTGTCAGAGTTTGGAGGCGCTTGTTATCAGTAAAGCTGCATCACGCGGCCTATGGGATGTTGTGTGATAGTCAGCAAGAGCTTCAAAAACAAAAATAATCATCTGCAATGAATTTCTTTGACAGAAAGTAGCTTTAGCTCATGACACGTCTACAGTGGATTTTTATTAAACAAACACATTGCCAGATAGAAATAGGATCATTCAAGCTTTCCCCATACAGCTGCAATGTTGGTGATTTTGACATTATTTAAAGGGGAATTCCACCCATTTTCAAGATTTTTTTTTTCTGAGAGCGTACAAATGGAACCAAATGGACCCTAGCGGGTCCATTTGGTTCCATTTGTACGCTCTCAGGAGTATTTCTTTCCTTTCCTCTCAGGGGATTTTCGTTTTTGAAGATGATCTGTAAAGATCTGTAAGACGATTATGCAGCGGACAAAGCCAACTCAGGTTGTGAGAAATCATGGCAACAAGCACAATATTACCATACAATATCTTAAAGCAAGAAGTAAAACAACTGCAGGATAAAACACTTTTTTTTTCCTTTTTTTTTCCTTGTTAGAAATTATTATTCGATTATTATTTGATTGTCCCAAAACATTGTGCGTGTTGTCATGATTTGTCATGACCGAGTTGGCTTTGTCCGTGGCGTAATCGTCTTTATATTGATCATTTTCGCAAAGTCTACGAGGAAAATGAATGGGGACATAATTTTTGGAGCTGGGGCGACGTCACAAGGGGTGGGACTGCTCGGCTCTATTGTGGTTGAAGGTCTGTGTGTGTGTGTGTGTGTGTGTGTGTGTGTGTGTGTGTGTGTGTGTGTGTGTGTGTGTGTGTGTGTGTGTGAGTGTGTGTGTGTGTGTGTGTGTGTGCGTGCGTGTGTGTGCGTGTGTGTGTGTGTGTGTGTCAAAAAATGACTAATGTTTGTGTTTCTCAAGGTACTGTACAACAACCCTGTCATTGTCACAAACTACTGTAAAAAGACGTGAACAGCTGTTCAGAACTAGCTGGGGGTTCCGGCCCACACTGCTACGCTCCCTGAATCTGTTTTTGTCGCTCGCTACTTAGCAAAACAAAATGCGCGCATAGAGACGGCGAAGCAGGAGGCTGCTAGAACGCAGTCGAGAACGCAGCAGGCTGGGTCAGAACAAGAATAGCATGACGTAACAACGCCGGGTTTCTCCCCAGCCACAGACGCATACTGATTTTATCTCTGATGTGTTGTATGCAGGGTCGGGTCTACAGTAGAGGAGGCCAGGGGTGGGCAGAGCCCACCCAAATGTGCATCCTGCCCACCCAATGAAAGGTAATATCAGTGGTTCCACCTAAATGGTGGAAAGTTGGTTAACCAGATGTAACTCTTTGAGAGCGTAAATATGAAACCAAATGGACCATCACACGTTAAAATATTCATCACTTGAATTCGCCCAAGTCGACACAACTATAGAGAATGTATAAGATTAATGGTCATTTTGATCTGTATGTTTGACTGTTTTGTTTCCCAAATACAGCCTGCTATTGTGAACAAAAGCAAAAGAAGTCTTTAGTTTTGGGGTCTGCATGGGGCTAAAATGTCCTCAAATGGTGGTCCATGGCTCAAATGCCAAATAAATAGTGGGCCCTGGTGTCAAAAAGGTTGAAAACCACTGCTTCATATGAAAAACGTTGGAGCTGCCCACCTTGCCATGCTTTCAGCCCACCTTAGTAGAGCTATCTAAATCCGGCCCTGGTTGTATGGAGAAAGGCTAGTGTGACAAAAAAGGTAACTGTATTGTCACAATCACTTGTTTATGAAAAAGTATACAAAGATGCTTTCGAGTGCTGACATTATGGTGTCATCTAAAATTAATGAATGCATAAACAAGTGCGATATAAAAACGGTGGCAGCAGTGGGAGGGGAAGCTATTGTTGCGCTGCTGTTACATTGTGATTCTCCTCGCGCGTCGCACATACAGTACGTCGTCGCACGGCCTCAGAAATCATTGTCCTGCCTACACCACGAACCCTCAGATGTGAACAACGGAGCCATCAACGCGTCTAGCACTCCACAATAGCAAAATGACAGACAAATCACCCCCCTCAATCATCACTTCAAAGTAACGCCATCTGGACGGGGGATATAGAAGGAAGGGGGGAAAAACATACTTTAGCAGGTGTTTTTTTGTCACTCAACCATCACAGCATTAAACAAACTGCAGCAAGTCGTGTTGTGTAAAAACTTTCTACGATGTGTTGGTGGTGGTGGGCAGCTTGTGAAAAGATTTTGTTTTGTTTATGTGTAGTTCAACGTTGAACTTGACAAATGACAAGCGATATGTCGACGTTGTTATTTGTCATGCAATCTTGTTATTGTTATGTGTGGTTGAGAACATGCTGCGAAATAACACAATCTGACTTGATGTTTTTTTCTATTATTCCTATTTTTTCTTTTTCTACGTCAACACTCATATACACTCATACACATACAGTACATACAACTAACATACAACTGATTTAGACCGAATCGCTATTGGCAAAAAAAATAAAATAAATCCTGTCAGTAGCAGCAGTAGATTGGTCTGGAATAGCTCAATTAGCTCTTCACTAAGCCCCTCCCCAATCCGGCCTTGTCCAATAGGCCCATTGGAAGAGGAAAGCTTGACCAGCAAACTCCACCCCAAAGGGTGGGGCTTAGAGAAGAGCTCATTGTACGACCATTTCCTACTCCAGAAAATTGGGGTGGCCAATCAGGAAACAGTATGTAAACATATTTGAATACTGTGCCCTGATTGGCCATTATACAGTTTCTGGAGTATATGTCTTGACATACACTGGTGTGACGAAAAAAAGAAAGAAGAGAACCTTACATACACATGCACGCACGTCACACGCACACATGCACGCACACACGCACGTGCACTCGTCACGGCCAAGAGGACTGAACTACCTCACAGAAAAATAGAGAAAATGTGTCCCTCTCTCTCTCCAGCCCTCCATCATCACTTCGAGTCATCGTGGTTCTCCATACACCTGTCCAGTTTGTTTATATTTGCGACTCTCTTGGGGTACATCCACGTATGTTAGTGTGGGACATATCCTTGTGATCGATGCCTGTGTGGTTGGCATCGGGTTTGGCTGGCAGTTCTGGATGTCTTTGGCAGCTATAGTCTCATTCTCCTGGCTGCTGTTTCCTGGCTCATGATTTGGTATTCCCTCATACTACTGTCTTTCGCTTATGATAAGTGCTAACCGCACGCAGCATTCCGGTGTAGCATCCGTCAAGGGACTTGAAGGATATAGGCTTCAGGGTCCAGCATTCACTGACATACAGTATACGTATATAGAGAGAGAGAACAGACCGAAATAATACTCGGAGTGAAATGTTGCGACATTGAGGGGTCCGAAAATTGAGCTCTCGGGACTGTTTCCAAAATTTTCCTGAGAGTGTACTAATGTGAACCAAGTGGACCCTAGGGGGTCCATTTGCGGGTCACTGTACAAAACACTCCCTCACACCACCGAATACATATATGAAATATATGAAAGCTCGGCCCAAATAATACTCACTCTAAATGTTACAACATTGAGGGGTCAGAAAACTGAGCTCTCAGGAGGGAGATTTTTTTTCTGCATGTCGGAAAAGGGAATTATCCCTCCAAACCATTCTTATGGCGATTACCATGGACATCGCTTGTATGTCCAGATTCATAAGGCAGTGAAATTCCAACTTTGCGTAGAAGTCTATGGGGCTGTGGGAAAAGATCCCATAGCTAGAGGTGACGAAGGCAATGATTAACGACTGTACTGTGTGTATGTAGACCATGGCCTACTTGTGCACAACACGCACTTTTCCCTCTACCGAGTGCTGATCTATATGTAATCCATACGTTTTGCTTTTTAAAACCCACCAATTTCCAGTGCTAGTAAAGCAAACCTGATAAAAGTGCTAAAAGAATCAATCTAATGGATTCTTCACAAATCCCCACAGTCCCGCCTGGTTCTAGGCGCTAAATCACATGCAAAGTTGTACCTCCAACACGGCGGCTTTAACCACCTATTTTATACTTGGTCGCACGACGGTGCCGCATTGTGAAAATAAACACACATGTGTGATATTATTGGAAAGACCTACAATATGCTCTGCCTAAGACAGGAGAGGCCAGGATGAAAGTGTTTAAAGCAGCAGTTTACCATGCCACCTCCCTCCCACTCCCCTGCATGATAAATGACTGTGGGGGCTGTGGGAGGGTTTGGGATGTCCCAGCCTCAGCCTAGCCTGCACGGTTCAAGCTGCTGGAAGTGACGTGATCCTCCTGTTGCCGGCAGCAGGGATTTCCATGTGAGGCTTCCTCCCAGACACCAGGAGCTCCGTTGGGGACCATCCTACCCAGACTCAACGGTTTCATCCTCCCGCCCCGCCATGCTGTCTAAAGCCACCTTGATCTTTCCTCCCCCAGGAGGTAGAGTATAGTATCTTCTTTGGCTGGCTGTCACCTGGTTGTCACCCCCCCCACCCCCCGCTAGGAGAAAATAAGATTCGTGTAATCCAATTAGTAACTCTGGTGCCGTGAGACAGCAGTCTATAGGAGTATAGTGTGAGTGAAAGACGCCCTGGTGTCGTGCTCACGTGGCAGGGAAAAGGGCAGGCCTGAAAGCTCACGGCGCGTTGCAGAAGCCATGTCTTGCGGGAGCTTGTAGGTCTGCCATTTCTGGCACGCGACACTGTCGTGCGATGGGAGTATGAATCGGGCACTACAGTATGTCGGAGTAGCTTCTGATGTACGGCGTGTCTTTAAATGTGCCGTGTTTGTATAGAGCCTGTATCCAAAGTGTGTTATACTCTAAGTGTATGTTACATTTAAACTAAAAGTATAATAAAGTGGCAAGTGTGTGAAAACTAAACAAACAAGACAGAACTAAGACATTCTATACATACTACTACTATAGTACACTACAACTATAACAACTATGACATAAGGGATAACAACACAGATCTGTGTCACACTAGTATAGAGCATTTAGTTAATTATGTTAATAGATATGGATATTATCGACTACTGGGGTGTGGGAGTCTGAAGCCTGTAGGAGACAACAGTTGTATTATATCCCCAACATCTACAGGGATCTGCGGGAATTACACTGAAACACACATTGTGTCCAGGCAAGAGCAATAAACATATAGAATAATGCATAATTACGTGAATGTGTGAGGATATAGAGTTATTATAGACCCACAGACTGCCTAAGACTGCCGTTCTTTCACCTGGCGGTCATGAATCATTTCTACTCCTATCAATCATTTTTCAACAAAATATTTCTATCCTCGTTTCCTTCCTGGCTTCTTCATCTCCTTGCTCGTTTTTTCCCAGTAACTACTAATTAGTTTACCCACAAAAAAGAACTTCACACGCATGTTTACACCTGTGAACCTGTGATGTGACAATAAAGCTCTTAATTGCAGCTGGCAAGGAAGCACATTGACAAAGTCGTGAACATCCCTGGCTGACAACCCGTGTGCGTTATATTCTCAACTCCCCAGAGAGAGAAGAGAACCATGAAGTCTATGCTCTGTCTATACCAGCAGCCGTTGTGATCTTGTGTCAACAAGAGATGAGGGAAATGTCAACAGTTAGTGCTGACAAGAGAATGGTGAATAGTGCGTTTATAGAGCGCCTTTAATCCAAGGCGTTTTACATTAGTGCATTGGCACCAGGGCCGTTCAGTGTCTTGCCCAAGGACACCTCGTCATATAGAAGGGAAGGAGGAGCCGGGATTCAAACCACCGACCCTCCGATCTTTTGGACGACCCGTCATTATCTTCGCCGGTGCATTATCCCTGAACCTTTTTTACTTACACGAACAGAGTAGAGCCGGACCGATGCCATAATTCTGGGGCCGGTGCCGATACCAATATTTGGGAAAACCTACAAGCCTTAAGCGAACGTCTGTGGTCAGTAGTGGTATAGTAGTGGTAATGGTGAGGTTACGCACGCACGCACGCACGCACACACGCACGCACGCACGCACGCACGCACGCACGCACGCACACACGCACACACGCACACACGCACACACGCACACACGCACACACACACACACACACACACACACGGTAACTAAAGGATAACATTAGGTATAGGTTTCAAATCCCATTATGTGACACAGAACACGTGCTAGACACACCTGCTGCACGTGCTGCCTGATCCTCAGTCTACACAAACAACTAACCCAGTCTGAACATTGAATTGGCTGTGCCTTGGTTAGGCACAATAGAGTGCTGCAGTTCCAGTGACGAGTGGTCCAGAAGTGAATTCCCCATGCATCTCCCTTATATACTTTTCGGGAAAAAAAAAAAAAAAAAAAAAAAAAAAGATTTATACAAATATGTTTACATGGTGGATGAAGCCAAATTTTTTAGCTAACAAATCGAAAAATAAATAACAGTCTGGTTTTATTTATTTTATTTTATTTTATTTTTTACACCTTTTTGTTATTGTTTTTCCTCGAAATTATTTGTTCGGCCAAAACTATTGTGTTTGTTGTCATGATTTGTCACCACTCACCACCCAAGTTGGCTTTGTACGACCAGTGCTAAAGCACTTTAAATAAATACTTTTTTGAAAGGTCTACGAGGAGTTTGAATGGGGAATTCACTTCTGGGCCACTCGTCATCATGGAAGGGCGCGGGACTGCAGCGCCCTATACAGCCTGACCGATGCCATATGTTTTGGTTGGTAATACTTGCTATGAAGCTCACATTTATAAGGCATTAAGAGGGCATTCATAGCGCAGTATAATGCACTAACTACACTCATAAGCATAATAAATACTTGCTGATGCACTCAATGAACAGTCATAAGACATTATAATTGAATTTATAATGCATTATAATTACTTAAATTCACCCTACCCCTTGTACACTCTCAGAAAAAAGGTCCTAAAAATCATTAACATGGTGGAACACAACCTGATGATGTCATGGAGTTGTGTTTCACCTCCCTGTCTAGGTAACACAGAATACAGCTGCGCAGCCCCACCCTTTTTTTATCATGTCCACACAACACAAACGTAGTAAAAATGTTGAAAATGGGTGGAATTCCCCTTTAAGTCTGAGGGTCCAATGCATTGTCTTTCAACAGTTTGAAACACAGCTTAGAGTATTGCATTTCTTTATTTATTATATATTTTTTAATTTAAATGGAGGTCCTAGAAATTATCATATCTTTTGACGCTGAATGGTAATTCCACTCCAACCGCGGAGACAGCCAGGTGTCTCGTTGGAAAAGACAAAAGGAAAGCAAAGACTGTGCAAACTATTGATTTCCTGTATGTGTGTAAGATGGCACCCTGGTGGCCAGGCCCCATAGGAGACCCCAACAGAATGTAGGTCACCAGTCTGATTCCAAATGAGAAGTGAAACAGGGTTGGGGGGGGGGCATGCAGCCGCGCTTTATACCCACCGAGGAGGAGGGCTACTTTATTTAACATTTTTAACATTGAGGCATGCAGGACTGGCGGCATCTTTGTCTGGGGCGGATCTAGGCATGGGCATGGGGGGGCCCTGACTGCCCAACCAAACATGATGGCATGCAAAACAGCCCAAAATAGGAGGATGGGGGGGGGGACTGCCCCACCAAACATGGCATGCAAAAAACATGATGGCATGCAAAACAGCAGCGAAGCGACACGGGCGATGAAGCGGCCCTCATACCATTTTCTCCTGCCCCCCAATTGGGAAATGTTACATCCGCCCCTGGTCTTCGTTATCTTGATACATTAAAGTGGAATTCCACAAATTTCCAACATTTTACTATGTCATTAATATACCTTAGAGATGTTGTGTGGGCATGATAAAAAGTTCCCCACATTTTGTATTTCCTAGAAATGGAGGTCTGAAAAAATCATTAACATTGTGAAACACGACTTGATGTCATCATGAAGTTGTGTTTCACCATGTTAATGATTTTTCTCTCAGACCATCAGAGGGTACAAATGGAACCAAATGTATCCTCTCAGGAAAAAAAAATGAAAATGGGTGGAATTCCCCTTTAAAGTTAATAGAGACAACTTTAGTGCGTACAAACACTGTGTTACAAAACAGATTTTTTTAAGTAATATGTAATAGTAATATTAATATATTACACTTGCTCAGACCCTAATATGTAATATGAATATATTACTTTAAAATGGAGGTAATGATTAATAAGTAATATATTAGAAAAACAAAGTAATATTCCCAACTCTGAGCACCACGCATACAGGAGTGGGTGGGTGGAATTATTTTTGCGCAAGATTCCTCTTCAAACTGCGGCTCCACTGTTAAACGAAATAAGGCTTTTTGACAAGCCTCGAACGTAAATCAACAACGTGTAAACATCTGCATCAAAAAGGGTGGGAGGCAGATGCTAAGAGCTGTCCCCGCTACGTCGTTTAGCACAACCATATGGTTTGGGACGCGACGCACAGGGCACATTTCTGGAACAGAAGGTTCTACACTCTCGACTTGATCTAGCGCTCACAGCGGCAAAGTCAACACACAATCCTGCAGTAAACGATGTGACAGCTCATAAAAGGATTGTTAGAGGGATAATAACGGAGGGATGAAGAAGCCGGAGGAGAGAATTAATCTAGCTTTTCTTCCCGAAGCTTTTTGCGTTCCTCTGTCGGTGGAGAGAGAAGGGGTTGGGGGGGATGAGGGGGGGGGGGGGGGTCCAACACACAGCACAGATAGCTCATTTGGATAAATGGCCACTGCGTCGCGGGGGCCAGAGAAAGTAATCAATGTTTTCGACACTATCTTCTAAAAGTGTCAACGGTGGCTGCGCGCGCAACGGTTAAGGCACTCTGCTCTGTATAAAGAGAACCGATCCGTCCCTGATGCATAATAATAAGTGGAGGGATAACGTTTCTATTTCTGAGTCGGAAGCACTTAATCAACAAGGACCCCAAACAGCACGGCATTGTAGCACAGATATCATAATGTGGAAAGACTGTTCCACGAAAAAACAGCACATTACCGCATAACCGCATAAAAGTACAAGAGCATTCGCTACCAAACTATTACCTACCTAACAATTACCTACCTAACAGAAAATCAACATTTATCTATTCATCATTATTTGCAAATTATATTTTTTCCAAAATCTTTAAAAACAGCAGATCTACAGTCTCTACGTTGCGACCATAATAATGGCCGTTGCCACTTCATAACGTCAGCGACTGTTTGCATAACGGTCGAGGGTTAAGGTTTTACTGAGGTTATGTTTACAGTTAGGGGTTAGGGTTATGTTTAGTAGGCAACGGTCATGACCGCTTTGCCCAAAATGGTTGACAGTTTCATAACGGTCACGACCTTCGGCACGACGCACACCACGGTCGCAAATTGATCTCGCTGTCTCTCCAACAGGCAGCAACTTGTCTGTTCAAATAACTCCAAAGAACTAGTAAATAATTACAGTATCGTGAGGGAATATTTGTCAGACGATGTATAGAATAGAAGTATGTATAATTTATAAAAGCAAGATGGAAATAATCCTTGAGTAAATGTTATACTTTCCCCCAACATCGAGGCACAAAAGCCTGGGTGTAATATTTCCATTCTACAGGACTGAAACACTTAATCAACAAGAAGCCACAAGCTGCGCCACTTAACAGTTAGTTGGCATATGATATCATTTTGGCGGGGGTGGTGGCGGTGGGCGGTGGTGGGGTTGTGGCTTGCGCGCCTCGCCCCCTGCTCGCCGAAACGTCTTTCCTCGCCGTGTCTCTGCGGTAATGGCAACGATGATTTTACAAGGCCCCCTTTAATTAGCTCGTTACATAGAGACTAATCAGAGCCAAGGCAGATAATTAGCGCCCATCATCCCTAGAATAGTAATGAGGAATGCGCCATTTCGGCGCAAGACTGGTCTGTGTGTGTGTGTGTGTGTGCACCATGCACGTGTATTTTTGTGTATGTGCGTGTGTGTGTGTGTGGTATACACATGTGCGTGTGCGTGCAAGAATGTGTATTTGTGGAGCTTACACATGCATATTATATACCTGTTCTCCCACAGCAGTCATTTTTCATTCCTTCAGTCTACTGTTGTCAGGTGTGGGAAATATTAAAACACCATACTGGCTTAAAAAATGACCCAATTTTGAGAGACAATTATCACACTCAGCCAGAAAAGAGAAGGCACAGGTGTACGAAAATGTACAAAAATGATTGTACACTGCTGTGTATGATCTGTACAATTTGTAGTGTTGAGCTGTGAGCTCTCCAGCCCTACAAGCGTTGAGCTTGTAGAGCTGTAGAGCTGGTAACTCAACATGTAATCGCATTTGATACAGTTGATCCCTTTCGACAGTTATTGATCATACATCGTAGTCTATAGCAGGTTTGCTCAAGCGGTACGGTAGATCGTTAGCTAGTAGAACACAAAGGCTGTTTCGGTAGACCACATGACCGTCCCCTAAGACAGGCGTTTTCAACAGGTGGTCCGGGGACCACCAGTGGTCCTTGAGAGTTCCAGGTGGTCCCCAGGCTAAATGATGTACAGTTGGTTAACCAGATGTAACTCTTTGAAAGGATAAAAATGAAACCAAATGGACCCTTGCAGGTCCATTTGGTTTCATTTTACACTCTCAAGAGTTAAAATATTCATCATCTGAATTAGCCCAAGTCTACACAACTAGAGGATGTAGATGAAATGGTCATTTTGATGATACGTTTCCAAAATCCAGGATGGAATTGTGGACAAATAAATAAATCTTCAGTTTTGGGGTCTGTAGGGCTAAAATGTCCTCAAATGGTGGTCCGTGGCTCAACTTCTGAATAAATAGTGGTATCAAAAAGGTTGAAAACCACTGGTATAGACTATAGCACGGGTGCCCAAAAGGTACGGTAGATCGCGATCGAGCCGTAGATCACAAAGTCTGTGTCAGTAGACCACAGACATGCCCCTATAAGAATATACACTTTATATATTTATCTGCAACGTGAATCAAGGTGACTTGATTGATTTACATAAAAATGGATCTGTCGGTGGATCAGAATTCTGAACACTTGGGCGGCAAAACACTGAGTGATGTGGAACAGGTTCAAGTATTGTAATTATGTATGTATTTTTAAAACCATTGCAGCGGCGTGAGTCAGATGAACCTGAACCAATAAAGGCTGAGAACACTTCAAAAAGCACCCGCTGCTTTTTGTGCCATTTCTAAAATTGCAGCCTGTTCAAAGGGTAATTTCTCAACAATGCCCCTCTAATCTCTCTAACTGGCCCAGTGGAGTGGAAGAATAATATAAGAATAATGTAATGAGGAGAATTTTTTCATAAAATTGCAGTTCTCGAAGACCCCCAGAGAGTTAATTGGCCAAGCACCAGCTTTTCCCTCCTGGGTATAATTCAAACACAATTCGAGTTCATGCGTCACACACCTCATCGACGTGTTCTGTCTGTATTCGGTCAAACAGATCAACCGTTCAAAGTACGGTGCATGAAAATACCATAAAACTCTATTTTGGGAGGGTTTGTGTTTCGGGCATTCAGGGCAGTTGCCTGGGGCGCCATGGGGCACCGGGGCGACCACCATACCTACTTTTAAAGGATCCCAGTCTAATAAGCCTCATTTGGATAAATGATTATACATGTCCTCTATAATTAGAATTGAACATTTAAACAGATAATATGTTCTTTAGTTTGAAAATTGTTCATATTTTTATCCCTTGGGTGGGGGGGGGGGTGTGCCTGTCATAGGTATGACGTTACAGGAGATTTTCCCTGGAGCCCCCCCTTACCAAATGGGCCCCATAAGGGTCCATTTGGTAAAATCTTGGGGAAAATCTTGCCTGGGGCTCCAAATTAGAAACGCCACTGTTTAGAAGTTAACAACAAAAATGCTCAACAGTTATCACCTCTTGAAATTTTACATGACGGAACCACGATCAGCCCAAAAGAAATCAACATCTGGCTCTCAGATTACAATATAAAAGACGAAGTTTGCAGAGCGCAAACTTGCACGTTGCGCACAAGTAGCCTACTTCACGTGTGAGCAGGGCAGGCTAATACTCATCATACCCCTGAGGGACCGACCGGCGAACACAGAGCACCGATTGGCCTTACTTATGCCCGCTCCGCTCACGCAAGTAAAATGTATGGGCACCCCTGCTATAGAGTGAAAGATTGTGTGCAATACTGGTACACTCATTTGTTTTCCTGTCATTACAGAGGTGGATATAGTCCCACATCCTAACATTTCCCCCACCTGGAACCTACAGTATCTGTAATCTACAGGCTCTGAAAGTGGACCAAATGAGCCAAAGGGAATGAGTCCTTCTCAAAACCCCACCCTTTAGGGGCAGAGTTTAGTCACTGACCAATGCCAGTCTGAATAGTTCAGCAACTGTTGCTATGCAGGTCAATCTTTCCTCGAGGCGTGCCTATTGGACAAGGACGGATTGGGGAGGGGCTTAGAGAAGGGCCCATTCCCAGCCTCTGCCTCAGTAAATTGACAGCCATGGCAACCCTACACCTGCCATCCGCTTACTTAACCGCTCCACATTTCACCGTCGGTTTGCACTCCTTAAGACACAAGCAGACAAATACAAAGATTCTCCATTGGTCTTGGCAATATACTGCGATATTGTCATTATACTGTATTATACGTGTGGTAAGTTTACGTCTATTAGTTTAACCCATTTCGACCAGACACTAGAGATCAGTATGTGGTTTTCAACCGGTGTTCTGGGGACCACCAGTGGTCCTTGAGAGGGTTCCAGGTGGTCCCCAGGCTAAATTATGGACAGTTTGTTAACAAGATGCAACTCTTTGAGAGCATGAAACCAAATGGACCCTTGCGGTTGTTTTGTTTTCCCAAATCCAGCCTGGTATTGTGGACAAAAGCAAAATAAATATGGCTAAAATGGCCTCAAATGGTGGTATGTGGCTCAAATGTAGAATAAATATTGGGCCCTGGTATGAAAAACATGTTTTAAACCAGTTTTGACATTGGCTTGTAGAAGAACGGTGAATAAAGAACAACAGCTGTCAGTACAATCTACTACTGCCTCGATGATCTTTAAGTATATCCAGTGGGAATGACAGGAGACACTCGACAAGACCGAACACACTGTGGTGGATCTGATCTCCCAGACTCAGTGGTGGTGGGCAGCTAAACACTACTACCACCACTGCACCGCAACATCAGATTGTCTTTCACAATTTTTAACGAGGTTAAGCTTTTTCCAGCAAACCAATTCATGCCTGAACATCTGCTTAATTCCCTGTGTGGTAAAGTTGGCAGCATTACCTCAAAACAATTCCAACTTTTTTCCAGCTTGCCAAAAACTGAACAATTTCTCTGAGGACTGTATTGTTATACATAATGCTGTAGCTCGGCGTTGTGTGGACATGAGAGCCTCCACACCACCACCTTTCTCCATAACGGTCCATGGTAGGTTGTGGGCAATAAAAATAAAATGTGTGGAAATAAAATGGGACACCTATGCCTGCTGCATAATGAGCACATTTACTATTACTTTTACATTTACTTTACAAGTACTTTTACTTACAAAATGACAGATTACCGGTGTTTAATTGTAACAAGTTTGCGTACATTGCAGATGCTTAAAGTTGAAAATGAAAGTCAAATGAAAAATATGTTTTTCAGACTTTTAGACCACATCCGTGATCATTTTTCCGCAACAAAATTGGGAAATGTTCTCTTTTTCATGTTTACTTTTTTATTTAAAAAGTCCATAAGAAAATATTTTTAATAACTTCCTGAAAATGAAAATATGCTGCATGATGACGTCTGGAGGGGCTTACAGCCATAAAAGTTAATAAGAATGAAGCTGACCTGTTTTTCATCCAATGTTTGTATCGTACTTCAAACATAGGTGGCTTTGATTACAGCCAGAAATAATTAATCCCATTCTGGCATCAAGACAGTGGTATTACTCGGTTTAAACTTAATCATCACATTAGAATACATCTCTGGAAACATAATATAGTATAATTAAGGCACATAGAAGTAAACTGCAGAGCTGGGCCAGCCTGCGATGGTCCTTCGTGCATAGAGCTACCGGTCCCATCGCCTGAAGGGATGCACGCTCTGATTGGTTCTCCACAAGCCAGCATTTCAGGTGGGATTCATAATGAAATGCCCACCATTTTCCGGTTCATTGCACCTTTAAGTAAAAAAGATAGCCTCTCAGAGGCCCGTTGTTACATAAGGTGCACGTAGGAGGGCCAGTGGGCAAACTAGCGACCTTATACCGGTAATTCCCAAACATCAAGAACGCTACAGCTGAATGTCCCTGCTGCCCTCCACTGGTTGTGTTAAACACTTTGAACTACTTTGAATTCTAAGGCCATAGCAACACCGTTGTTGCGCCAATCAGCTTTTTTTTACCGGTCTGCATCAGCGAGCATAAAACCGCCCATCTTGCAAGCCTGTGTGTGTCGTGAGTATTATCATTTTTTTTTCTTCTGATCTTGCGAGCAAGTTTTAAATAAAGAATTGGCTGTGAAAGAAGCCCCAGGAGAGCAGCAGCTCCCCTCACGCCTCACCTGATGGAGACCAAAGAAAAAGAGGGAGATCATAAATTAGAACAGCGGGACTGCATGTTCAAAGTTAAATAGGCTTCCTGCGATGAAGTCTAGATCAAAAGCAAGATCTGGTTTGGTCTTTTTAAGCATCCCTTAAGGATAAGGGTTACCCACTGACTAATAATAAGGCATGGCTAAAGAGGTGCGGGCGTGGGGAGAGTTGTACAGGGTGTGTGTGTGTGTGGGGCATGATGATTGTGCAGCATATTTTATTGCCCTACAAAGTCAAATGCAGGAAAAGGGAAGAAGATCAATGGGATTAGAAGTGTATCGACTGACAGCCAAATGAGATATTGGAATATAAGTGATATTACACTAAGGATACATAGATAGTTACTGCACTGCTTTCTAGGGCAGTACAGGCCTGTCATAATTAGACCGCTGTGCTAACTATCGCTCTATATGCCACAGGTTTCCACGTTGAAAACCATTATTTTGAAGCCCCAGATCCCCGAAACCCGGATGCCATGATGACGCAATCGTGTGTGTGGTTTCTTAAAGGGACATTTCACCTTTTTCCCCCAAAAGAATATACTGTATGTTAATGACATTTAGAAGATCTGGAACACTTTCCTGGTGGCATTTATGTGTGTAATAAGTGTTTTTTTTTTTTTTTTTTTTTTTTTAGATATTTTAGCAGCAGCAAGCCCCAGTGTCTCTGATGTCAGCGACACTACTTCTTGGACTACATGTGGGACTACATGTGGACTCAGTAAAACAGCCTCTCCCCTTATGCCAGTGATCTCAGTGGCATACTGAGATCACTGGAATACTGGGGAGTTATGTGACTCGCCAGTCACATAACTGCTCTCTGACAGTGAAAATGACTGGTCTGCTGGAAAAGCATACATTGAGGGGTAGAATCTAAGCATTGATTAGGGACATTTTGTCCCGAATGAAAGAATCTAAGCATTGATTAGGGACATTTTGTCCCAAATGAAATGCGACAAAACCTCTAGATTTTCTGTTGGCTATCAACTACCGGTACGATCGGATCAAAAGACATATTAAATCATAATGGTAATTGATTAAAGTTTGTATTTGCCGTATTTGGAGTCCCTGCCGTGTGTAGCGTGCCTGTGCATGTGTGCAACATGCATGCACGTGTGTAATCTAAGCATGTGCTCCCTATCCCTGCGTGTGCAGTAGTTCTGCTGATCACTGTTAATCCCCTGGTTGGGATAGTAACTATATAAAGCTCCTAAGTGGCTTGGCGGTACGGGAGGAAAGAAGCCGTCTCCAGAGTTGCTGTGCACATCGACTCACTGGCACCCACACTCACTGTGTGTGGGTGTGTGTATGTGTGTGCGAGCGCGTGTGTAGAAAGAGGAGCAGAGCAAATACAGTACATACCAGTGGCGGATCTAGGCATGGGCATGGGGGGGCAATGCCCCCCTAAATACCCAGTTTGCCCTCCCAAACACGATGCCATGCAAAACAACCCAAGATATTTCAAATTAAAGTGCTTATATTTAAAATGATTTGAAACACTACTACTGCTACTAACTAACTACAGCTGTGTCACCACTAAACCAACAGCATTTCATCATTGAAAACAGAAAGCTCTGAGTCAGACCTTTAGCTTTATGCATGCTGCGTGTCTGTTGCAACTTCAACAACAACTGATGTTATTATTGATGCTTTACTTGACTAAAAAAAGTCCTGTAACCGAAAATGGTATGGGTGCGGCTTCACCGCCCGTGACGCGAAGCGACACGGGTGATCAAGCCGCCCCCATACCATTTTCTCTTGCCCCTCCAACATGTTCTCTTAGCTAGAATGTTAGAATGTTGCTGCAGCTATAATCTGGTTTAAGGAACTACTGTATATCTGGTGTCAGAAACGCAAATCGAGGGTCAGTAGACAAAGTGTTAAAGCGGATGAAGATAAATGGATGGATGGATATATGCGTCATATTTTGAACCCGCCGCACGTCCTACACCTTTGCACTCGGTATTTAAAGTCCATGCGAGGCTGAACCATAAGTGTCCTCCTCATGAGCGTGTCTCTGTCCGAATGGAAACAAACATAAGCACCACTGCAAATAAACAGACGATTAATCACGTTGTGTTAACTGCTTCCTAAACAGTCTGGACGCAAAATGCCATGCTCCAACTGATGTTCACAACGGCTCTTTAATGTCCACAACCGTGCAAAAATGCCAATGAAATCATCAAGCAAACGCCATTTAAAGGTAACAGAGGGAGATTTAGTGTATACAAACACTGTGTTTGTAAACAGATTTGTTTAAAAACAGAATCTAACTCCACCTCACCTCCACTCTATTGGCTCATTATGAATCTGCTGGAGACTGCTGTGACGGATGTTTTGTTTTCAAGATTTGTTGACAACAACAAAGTTCTGGGCCATCTGTGGGACGAAGCAAGTGCCTGCCTGCAGGGAAACAGCTGCAGCATCAAAGTAACGTAGAGGGGGAAAGTACAAAAATATAGCTTTATATCTATGTTGATTTTTGGCAAAAAAGTTGCCTATCACCTTGATATGCCACACAAACAAACGCACTGAACTGTACACGATGCAATTGTACAAACAGGTAACACAATGGCACGATGGTAACCAGGGCAACGAATGGCGTCTGTTTTCCTGTTTCTGCACACGGAGGCCAACGGAGTGCATTTCCAAACTGTTTTTCATACCAGGCCCTTAATCAAGGGAACTTTATTCAGCTGGTGAGGGCCAATTACTGATGAGGGAACCTCCAAGGGAGTGGTCTTTAAAAAACCTGGCTTGTGTGTGTCTGTGTCTGTGTGTGTGTGTGTGTGTGTGTGTGTGTGTGTGTGTGTGTGTGTGTGTGTGTGTGTTGTGTGTGTGTGTGTGTGTGTGTGTGTGTGTGTGTGTGTGTGTGTGTGCTTTGCTTCTGTTCAAGCAGTGTTGCCATGTCTACTACCTTTGACTTTATTTTTTTCTAAAGTCATTTGGAAATAGATTATTGGTAAATTGCTGGTTGATATTTTTGTTTGGGCTTGTTTTTTACAGTACAACTTATTTGGGCTTGCTTCCTAATGCGGTTTTAATTAACGGTTCCTACATTTCTTCGCATCAAGTAAGTCCAGATTAACCCATTCTTGAATAATAATACAAAGATTTGCGCCACATTTTCACTATATTCAAAAAAGCTAAGTATTGTCAGTACCGTATTTTCCACACTATAAGGCGCACCAGATTATAAGGCGCACCGGATTATAAAGCACAGAGAATAGAAGCTACTACAGTTAACATAGAATAGAAGCTACTGCAGTCAAACAATCCATATATATATATTATATACATAATATACATACATATATATATATATATATATATATATATATATATATATATATATATATATATATATATATATATATATATATATATATATATATGGCGCACTGGATTATAAGGCACAGTGTGGATTTTTTAGAAAATTAAAGGCTTTTGGGTGCGCCTTATAGTCCAGAAAATACGGTAATTCTAATAATGCTAATTAATTCTAATAATTATAAATGATGCTAAGTAATGCTAATAATGCTAAATGATGCTAAGTAATGCTAATCATGCTAATAAAACCAAAATGAGTTCATATGTAATAGCCAACAGAAAATCCTCAGAGAACAGTGTGTGCCCTTTTTTTATCAAAATCTTTCATGGAGCGTGTGTCGAGCACAGGACCACATTTGGTGCGTCAATTACACAGATGTGCAACTTCACAATATGTTGCTGTGAGCTTGTAGACAACTTTCATATGTGCTTGCGTTTTCGTAGATCTGTCCCCTTGTTTCACTTCCAAAAGTGGCAACAAACAAAGTCATAACAGGAACCAGCGGTCCCCTTGACATGAAGTGCTCTCCGGAGGTTCCCTGGTCAGGAAGCGCCAATCAAACCGAATCAAGCAAGTAGTCCCCTTGATTAGGGTTCTGGGTGTGGGAAAAATAAACACCTGTTATTGTGTTTGTACAGGCACGGATGTACCATTTCCCATTTGGGGGGGGGGGGGGGGGGGGGGGGCAGAAGAAAATGGTAAGAGGGCAGCTTCATCGCCCGTAGTGCTTCGCGCCACGGGCGATGAAGCCGCACCCATAACATTTTCAGTAGTGTTTCAAATACTTATAAATATAAGCACTGAAATATCTTGGGTTGCCAGCCCCCCCCCATACCTATGCCTAGATCCGCCCCTGTGTTTGTACATTGCTTTTCGTATTGCATTGCATCGTGTATGTGTTTGTGTGACATGTGGATTTCATTAATATCGAAATCTAAAAGTGTGCCTGTCAAAAATGACGTTTCATATGTCACATATCCACAGTGTTTATAAATTGTTGTGTTTGTGAATTCCACAGTGGGGTAAATTAATGAATTGTGGCCATCAGTTGGAGCGATGTCTGTCTGTTCTGTATCGGATGACTGAATGTTTAGGAGCACAACGCAGGCGTCGTTTGTTTGTGGCGGCACTTATATTTGTAGGCCACGTGGATAGAGTGTACTGATAAGGAGTTCCTTTGTGTCTCCAGTGAGAAATCCTTCATCCAGGATGAGGACATCTTATTTATCCCTGCTTAGTGTGATTCTAATCACAGCTATAGCTAATCTATACCTCAAAATGCCTTTTACAAACGTATTTGCAGATAACCGTTTGGTACATTTCAAAATGGCAACCGTTCATTTACCACTGCTTCAATGTCTATTGTGACTTTTTTTTCGCATGGCTGTCGACATCCAAATCTTTGTGGCGACAGGTGTAGAGTACCAGTTAATGCTAACTTTAGTTGCTCATGTCAAAAACAACTTCCTCCACAATGACGGAGAAAAATTAAACAGATTGCCTCCATAATGGGAGCTGAATGGCGACATTAGGGACTTTAAGCATACAACGGTAACGTCTCCACAACGGCAACAGGAAGTCGATCCGTGCTCGTTATATAAACCTGCTTGCCGTAGCAGCCATTCCTACTACAAGAGAACAGACACATGCTGCATAGTCGTGTCACCATGGTAACCCGTCACCGCTGCAGAGGGCTGCTTGTTTAACAATTTTAACAGCTAGGGCGATTGCATATAGCCCTGGTACGTCCGGCAAGGGAGCCATCGTGAAGAGTTGTGCTTAAACTGCCTATTATACTTTTCCTTTATAGAGTTGCAAATGCGTAAATTGTTACCGTGGCTGACTCCTTTTTTTCCCAAATCACACAAATCACTAAATGCTCCTTTCACAAAGGCTGTGACTAATTATCCAGGTACATACTTGCAAATTTGATTGGAACAAATATGATTTCTGCTCGACACTGACATTGTATCAGGCACAGTCAGAACTCCAAAATTGAAACGTTAATTAATGCGGAAAAAACATACCTATATTAAATTGTTATCACCATGACACTTCCCCAGTTGATTACTTACACGAAGACAAGTGTTAATTGTATTACAAGTCATTTTTGTATATGCAAATTAGGCATTATATAGGTACATTATGCAAAAAAAAATGTCAAATATGGAAAAAGCTACTGGGCTATCATATATCAATTTACTTTATTGAGCTTGCAAACAATTTCATTATCACACTCAATTATTCTTCTTTTGGAGGTCTGGTTTTTTGGAGGTCTGGTTCATGGACTAAAAACAGGTTCAGAACTGAACCATTTGCCATCCGGTGAGACAACACGTTTGCAGCTTGTATACCTGCTGATTTATACAGAGGTTAAAATAGCACGGACTACATAGTTTCCACTATGACGCACTTCTTTCATGATGATTCATCATCATCATGTACGTATATGATGATGTACTGTATATTGCCATGCTTTTTGCAATTGTATTATGGAGTTTGAAATCCTGAAAAGCAAACATTTTGGGGTATAATAGGCTAATGATCTATCACCAGATGGAAGTTACCTACAGTACAGAGAGCACATATAGAAAGCTGAGGGCTTGGGGAAGTGGGTGGTTACTGGTTACTGAATGATGCATTGCAGACAACATGAAAAGCTCATTACAGAGACACAAACAGCACCACGTCAACAACACCAAGAATAACGTAAGACCCCCTCCCCCCCCCAGGATGAAAACATGCTACAGCAGAAAATTGAGCCGGAGGGCATAATTAACGCCAAGGCCTTTCGCCTGTATGTATCCCACGTTGCAACATCCTTCACCCAATGAGGGACGAGAAATTAACACACGAATATTGAAAACAAATTGCATTTACGGGCACAGACGTCAATGACCCCCCACACCCCCCCTCCCCGGTTTGAGTCATGAAGTATCAGCGATGTTTAATCCCGGCGATGATTGAAGGGTGAGTGCTGGCTCAAAGGGGAGAGAATTGAAATACAGTGGTTGCGATTCCCTTAATTTTTTCTTCTTTTTTGGCTAATCCTCCTTACTATACAGTGTGGTGACCATATATGGACTTCCTACCTGGATGAGAGCCCCTGGGGTCAAAAAAGCCTAGTTTCAGTTTGGAGCATTGGGAGAAAAGCCTTTCATCCAATCAGGACGAGAGGGGCCGTCCTCCTCCAATCAGGCTCGAGTGGGGGTAGGCCTTGGTGCATGTGCTGTTGGCCTGTTATACTTTCTCCCCACTGTAGAGTGTGTGCGTGCGCACATCTTGTTATGGAGGGTTTTCCAAATCGCTGAATGCTGCTTTAAGCCGGTGATGCACAAACACACAAACAATCGCAGCAGGCAGTGAAAGCATCGGTGGAAAAATGCAGGAATACGCACGCACGCGCGCGCGCGCACACACACACACACACACACACACACACACACACACACACACACACACACACACACACACACGCACACACACAGGGCTGCCCTGGAATAAAGCTGACATATTAACTCACATTTCAAATGGTGTCTAAAGCTGCAAGAATGCAGCGCCCGGGGTTTTGTACTGCGTGACCACCTCTCACCTCGTTTCATCTCCATGCAACAACATACTGGGCTTTTTTTTCCCTTGCCGACTTCCACAGGCAATATAGAGCTTTCAGTATAAGCCCCAGTGAGCTCAAACTGCTCTGGACCAATCACAGAGCTTAGCATGACATGTGATAGACAGAGCTCTCCACCAATAATTTACCTATATGATAAAACATTGTTTTACAAAAAATAAATGCCTCGCACATATTTCTCCACTGCATACTTCAGGCTTTGTTGACGGATTTGGATGAGATTTTGTAGGTCTGGTTCCAAAAAAACAGCATTTAAAAGGGGAATAACATGAAATTCAACCTTTTTAATTTTTGTAGTGTTTTTTTTTTCCTTCCATGAGCGTTTTCTATCCCCACAAAGTATCTAGTTTGAACAATCAGTCTTTCATATCATAGAGGAGCTTTAATGTAATCTTAGGAACAGCTTGTTTGATGTTGGCCTCATAATGATGTCATCAATGCACCCTGGTTTGTCTAATTCCTCCTCTCTGCTCCTCCTCTATGCTCTGAGATTTGTTCTGAGATTCCATTTGTTCTGAGACGTCATTTTTTGAAGTCGCCATCGATGTGAGGACAGGGAGTTAGTCAACATGTGTCACTCGATCCAAGCATACATTGTCCTTAGGGTATACTGTCAACAATGCAAAAGCAGCAACAGCTTCCATTATATGGCAAGTGCAGAAGCAAGGGCTTCTGGTTGCGGTCAGTTATCGATGATTCACACCATGTCTTCTCACAGAAGATATTTGTGCTGAAGTCTGACAGCCCACTGCCATAACTCTATCCACTTCCCTACCTTACCTTTAAGTCCTAACCACACCAGAGGTGCACAACGCATCTCCTCGCAACATGCAAATTATTCTCAATGGCATTTGCAAGTAGTAATTCGCCACTTGCCAAATGTGCTGACTCAGCACATTTGCACACATTGACTATGCCCAATGAGTAGCCTGACCTCAGTCTGAATTGTCATTTCGTTTCACTTCATTATTCAGTTCCTCTCTACAAACAGTTTCTGGGATGAGCTTTATCCAATTGGCAGTCTTCATGGTGATTGGTTCATAGCAATAAGTTCATAGCAACCCATAAGCATATTTGGGAAGCAGACAACGCTGTTGTCGTTAATGTGATTATTGTGCTAGCCCAGTTGCTAACCAAACAAATACAGCCGATGAGTGTTACCACCACGTGTTACTAGCATGTGAACAAAAGCAGTAATATGTGGGATGATGATGTTTATAACATCCAACGCTTCTTTAAAGAAGCATTGGAGGGGCCGACACTGTTGAGTGACAGGGCTGTCGGCCAATCAGCTAATAACTTGGTGCTAATAATTTAAGTATTGCTAATAATGCTAAGTAAGTAATGCTGAAATGCTAATACTACATAAGTAATGCTAATAATGCGAAGTGATGCTAATGCTAAGTATTGTTGACAATGCTAATGACACTAGTTATTGTTAATAATGCCAATACCGCTAAGTAATGCTAATGCTAAGTATTGTTAATACTGCTAATATTAATTATTGATAAAATTAATAATGCTAAATAATGCAAGTTATGCTAATAATGTTTTGTTCTCGCCCCAGATTGGATTGATGTGCATCATTCTGGGTTGTAACAGTATGTTTTAACAGCAGGCGATGGACAAACGGCATCAGCCGACATCTATTATTTGTCTATGAGAGCCGAAGATTCGGGCGATAGCAGCAGAACGGGCGACGTCGGCCGACGTGGGCGGGCAACGTTGTTCCATCGCACACTGTTAAAACGTACTGTAAGTGTATTTTGGAGTTTGAAATCCTGAAAAGCAATTTTTTTTAGGGACATAATAGGCTAATGATGTATCACCAGACGGAACTAACCTACAGTACAGATGGCACATGGTGCAGAGCAGGGGTTACTGAATGACGCATCACAGACGAAATGATGAAACGCTCATGACAGATGAAAAGCTCATTACAGAGACACAAACAGCACCACGTCAACACCAAGCATATATTGGAAGACCCTCCTCTGCTCTCTCTACAGCAAGGAGTTTTTCAACAGGTGGTCGGGGACCACCAGCGGTCCCTGAGAAGATTCCTGGTGGTCTCAAGGCTAAATGATGGAAAGTTGGTTAACCCATCATCTGAATGAGCCCAAAGTCTACACAACTAGAGAATGTAGAAGATTAATGGTCATTTTGATCTGTATGTTTGACTGTTTTGCTTCCCCAAATCCAGACTGGAATTGTGGAACAAAAACAAAAGAAAACTTTAGTTTTGGGGTATGTGGGGCTAAAATGTCATCAAATGTGGTTCGTGGCTCAAATTATGATTAAATGGTGGGCCCTGGTATGAAAAAGGTTGAAAACCACTGCTCTACAGGATAAAAACATCATGGAAACTTTGCACGCTTTTCCTCTATAGGTTGTGACTAGTACCCCGCCTTTGAAATCGAGCCGAATTTATTTTTTTTAGTACATGTTATTAGACACTATTAGAAACACATTAGTGAGGATAATTCTCGCTAACAATTTACTTCCCAGACTTTCCTTTACTAAATTAGTTGCAAGGACTTGCAGCTGGTGGGCCTTAGAGTGTGTAGTTAATCCTGCCTCAGACCCACACCTGGACCAGCCACCTGCAGACTACTGCTGCAGCATGACGTGTGTGTGTGCGTGTGCGTGTGTGTGTGTGTGTATGCGACGCCAACCTAAGTGTTATGCAGACGAAGCTCTGACTTTACTGAGCCGCTAATGATCCGCTCCACAGAACAATTAATATGAAACGCTAATATTATCATAATAACACTGCGCATTTGCATATAAACGATAATACCGGGGGGCACTCAAACATTCCTCCAGCTGTTAAGCATACCATCAAAGCCAATAGGTCTACCAATGCCACCGTCGCGACAATCAACAATGTATTACTGCATAATGAGTCCACAGTCTACGCTGAAAATATGACTGTTAATGCCTATGTAATATATACAGTAGTTCACTCTACTCATATCAGGGATATTTGTCATCTGACCACTTTTTACTTCCCAACTCTATTCTTCTTTAGCACCTGTAAACTTCACTGTGACAGTCGAGTTGAACGGTAACTCCAGGAGCTAATTAAAACCTTTAATTAGTTTTGCCCGCTGAAAACAAGAACAATATTGCCATTCTTCACAATCCCCATTATGATTTCCAATTTCCTGCCATGTATCAGGCATCACGCAGGGCTTTGCTTGTCACTCACTCACACAGGTGCCGTCCCTCTTTTACCCTCCCACGGGACGCCGCGCCGCTAATCTGCACAGCTGTTTACATACATCTGCGGAGCAGACACTAATGTGTCTGTCCGCGAATGCACGGCGGCATGTGTCGCATACAAATCACATTTTTATCAGGTTCATTTAAAGGGGCATTCAGCGATTTGGGTGATTTTTTTTGGGGGGGGGGTAGTCCTCCAGGTAGCAAGGGGCAAAATCTTTTTGTGACCGCGACAGGTGTTGTGAAGGTATAATAACAGGCGTGACCATTTTGCATAACAGTCGACCATTTTGCATAATGGCCGCAATGGTTTGCATATTGGTCGAGGGTTAAGACATGCAATCTGGTGGATGCATTTTTCGAATCCATATTGTAAACCTTTTGGTCGTGTTCTTTCTGAGATTGATGAACTGCTACTAGGCTACTCCAGATGTTGGAAGTTGGAATAGGTGAACGGCAGGTATGGAAAACTTTGACCATTGCCCTTGCTTAGCAACCGTTGCTAACGTGGTATTGGCCAAGAACGGGCTGGGGTGGGACTTAGCGACGAGCTAATTATTTCCTAATCAGAAACACGGGCGAGATCAACCATGTTTTTTCTCCGGAGGTCCACTTATGCTGCTTATTATAGCGCAGCACTTTACAGGGTAGTATATGTCTAAGAGATTGAAATGTTCTCAGTGGAATGGATGGCAATGATGAGCACAAAGTGGAAGCTCGCGGTCTTCCGACAGAGCAAAAGCACAAAGTGTACAGCAGCGAGGAGTAACAGCCAGAGAATTGTAAAGGGCCACAAGCCGACAGAGTGCTGATGACGGGTGAAAGTGTGTTATAACAAGGCAAGACTATACTCCCCTACAATCAGTACCGGTGGACAGCAATGGGGAACACCAGCTGCATGCCTGTTTTTAAACACAATTTTTACCTGTGTCAAGTATTTAATGTGATCTTGGCATAGGCGATTTTAGGCTCTCCATGCGGGCGGGTTCATAGATCCGCAAATCTTGAGAGTGTAAAAGGAAACCAAATGGGCCCGTTATATTTTAACATCTGAATTACGTCAATTTCAAGAATCTACAATAGACCTTTCAGTAAGCCCCTCCCCAAACTGCTATGGTCCAATCACAGCTAAGCATAACATGTAATAGACAAACCTCTCCACCAATAGCTTTCCTATATGTTTCAAAAAATCATTTTTTCCACTGCATAGGGCAGGCTCCCCCAATAGGTGGCCTGCGGGCCCTGAAAAACTATTTATTTTCACTCTCAAGAATTAAAGGTCTAGAAGGCTGCCTTTGGTTATCAACTAATTTAGTTGGGTCCCACGACCATTGGTTGAGAACCTGTTCTACAACTACCAGTAAATTATTTCACTTTCAAAATTTATTTTGGTCATTTTATCAACTAAGGCTTATGTAAAGACCCCAAACAGTTTTTAAGTTGCTTGAGTCACTTTTTTTATTTGTTTGGTATGAAGGAGACAGGGCAGCTGAAATGAATTTATGAACTTAAAAACTGTGTCCGGGGTGTTCACAAAAAGCCTAAGTAGATGTTAAACAAACCTTTTGAGGAGCGAAATATCCTTTTAATTAATTAATTAATGAAAAAATAAAACAATTAATTGGGGAAACCTGGCATAGGGCATGCCTTGTTGATGGATTTGGAAGAGATTTTGAAGGTCTGGTTCCAAAAATGAACCAGTATTTAATGTGTAATGTCCTTGATATTTACATTGGAATGAATGAGCCTGGCTGGAAAGTGTCCTAGCCTTGGGACACTAGGGAGAGGGTGGGGCATACTCAAGGGTCTATTAGAAAATGTAGAAGAACCCTCTCCTAAATTGTGGACAAAAACGTAGTTTTGGGTCCGAGACGCGACTGGATTCAACATCAAATGGTGGTCCTCCGTGGCTAAAATCCAGAATAAATATTGGGCATGGACAATGGTTGAAAACCACCGAGTATATAAATATGCTAGATAAGTACAAATTTTTCCAGACACTGTGTGATTTATTTACTCAATTTGGAACATACTATAGCCAAGTATTCATTACAAAGCATGAATGGAATGAAAAATGTACATTTGTGTAAATTAGTATGAAGTTACAGTTGAATGAAGCTACAACTGACAAATTTTTTGTGATGCCACTGCCAGGGGGGCAAGTGCCCCCTGGCATCACCCTAAAATCACCAATGGATCTTGGTCTCTACACACCCTCCACCAACCTGAGGAAAGCAACCGTACTTGAACTCACCCTTTATATACTGCAAAAAGCAGTATATAAAAGTATCTTATAAGTATACGTGTTTCATACCAGGGGTTGACACTAAGGTCTCCGAGGCACTTGCCCATCGGGCAAGTGCAAGTCAGGTTCTACTTGCCCTCAGGTTATGGTCACTTGCCCCCCAAAAATATATTGTAAATTTTGCATTTAAGTTTACTTCCTACTTGGGTGCTTTAAACCAGGGGTTTTCAACAGGTGGTCCGAGGGACCACCAGTGGTCCCTGAGAGGGTTCCAGGTGGTCCCCAGCTAAGTTGGTTAACCAGATGTAACTCCTGAGAATGTAAAAATGAAACCAAATGGACCCTTGCGGGTCCATTTGGTTTCATTTTTACACTCAAGAGTAAAATTCATCATCTTAATTAGCCCAACTAGAGAATGTAGAAGATTAGGTCATTTTGATGTCTATATGTTAATTTGCCTGTTTTGTTTCCCAAATCCAGCCTGGAATTGTGGACAGCTAGAAAGCAGGGAAAGACACAGAGGCAGAGTGCAATGACTGCCTTCAAGACAAATTTATCTTGTGGTGTTATAGTGCACTAAGTCGCACACTTGCCCGATCGGGCAACCAGGTAGCAGTCTTCACTTGCCCAACCATTTTTTTTTACTTGCCCCAGGCAAGCGGGCAAGTATGCAGGGCAAGCCCTGCATACTTAAAATACGAAAGTAGACTTCAAGTTTACGTCTATATACTCAGATATATTTCTATACTCAAGATATATACTTAAGGACTAGTATAGTTAAAACTAGAATACTTTTAAGTCTACTTATTTCTATAATCAAGATATAGACGTAAAGACTAGTATACTTTTAAGTTCACTTTTTATATCCTCAACAGATATATAGACCATTATACTTAAAGGTAGGGGAAGTGATTTGAAATTCATGGTGTAGTACCAGCCTGGTGCACTAGGGGCCCCCAACAGTAGCTACACTATGTGAACCTGCTGCTCGCTCCTGATTGGAGGAGAATTGGTGGTGACTGGGGAACTTTTATTAGCTCCTCTGCTAACGTGGGGGAGGGGAAACTCCATATGTGGTTTCACACCTTATAATAGAGCATTTTAACAGAAAAAAATATTTTTTGGGTGATATCTGACAAAAGTGAAATCACTTCCCCTACCTTTAAGTATACTTGGCTCATATTCAATTGAATGAAGTATAAAAACAAGTCTAAGTATGGTTCCTTCACGCATGATGAGTATCCAAGTCGCTTGGTTATAATGCATGGAAGGAACATGTTTATTCCAACCAGATCTACAGTATTCCCCTCCATGAGCAATGAGAGAGGCAGTTTAGATACCGGGATTAGTGCGTGTTTTTTTGTGAGTGTATCTACCCTATAGGGGACACGGGAAGACCATGCAAACTCCACACAGAAATATGTCAGTATGGGCACCGATGAGGAGACGTCCCCAGCGGGAATCGAACCCACGACCTTCTAGCTGTGAAGCAACAGCACTACCACAGTGCCACCCTGTTCTCCCTATTAGAAGTTATTTCAAAGCAGAGAAACCTTTTTTCACCACCTTTTCCAAAGCAACGCACAAACTTTTCTTCCCTTTTTCAATTAGCTTTCTTCTTTAAATATATATTCAAACTTGAAATCCAGTAGGTGGGCAAATCATAATTTAATTACCAGACAATTCACGTTTTTCGTGACTTCCCCCGCTGTGATCATATTAACTGCAATTTTTTTAGTGTTCTTTTCCAAGACCATAGAACGTCAGAGAAAAAAATATCACTTATACCCCTTTAAGATATTGAAAGAGTTGAAATACAGTATCATGTTGTCTTCTGGCTATTCTTTTGTGAAATACAGAGAAGGTCCCAAAGATCAGCTTGGAAGACCAGACGAATTGCTCTCATTAAAATAAAAAACTGCAAGCTCATCGGCCTTATTCTGACTAATTGCAGACAGAAAAGACCACGGATGAATTAAAACAAGACTATGTCAAGCCCTAGTAAGGATATATACCTTATATATGGCTGGGATGTCTTTGAAATTGCTGGGGGTTTGAAACATTGTGGAATAGAGCAAGTGTCCCTGCCCAGTGATGTGTTCCCTTGTCAGCCATGTTTAAGATTCTATATGTGAACCATGTCGAGGTTTTGGTCATGACACTTTAATTAATTGATCATCCATGGGCTGACTGGAAACAAGAATGATTTGGAGAAATGTACTCGAACATGATTAAGCAAGTAGCACCGGCCCTGTCCAATTATACGGCTCCGGTTTTCACGTCCCATCCCCATACATCCTATCAGCATCATCATCATCATCATCATCATCATCATCATCATCATCATCATCATCATCATCATCTCAATCTGAACATAGCACCGGTCTCTTGCACAGAATTATTGTAGCTCCAGTCTCACCCCTACTTAACTCCTTAGGTGCCATTTTACCAGCCTGTAGCGCACCCATCTGGTCTATTGGAGTGCCATTTTTATGCATTAATTGATAGATTGATCTCAAACCCAAAAAATCACAAACAGCAGTCATATTTTTTTTCAGCCGATACAGTACATGAACAATTGTGAAGCCCCCCCACTCCCGCTAATCCCACCGTTGCCATGGCTCCATTGGGTCACTTTCTGAAGATTGGACAACAACATTCAGGCCATTCGCCTTCCACACAGTGTAGGGAATGCTCTGACAATAAAACGCCAAGATTCATCATAAAGAAGTGAAATCGGCTTCAATCTGGCCGCCGATTTCCACAATATGCTCAAATGCAGCGCACGCGCACAACCCCGTTTACGGGAGAACGATCCCAACATTTGCCGAAGATGTTAATTTGGTTAGCAGCGTCCGGCATTAAAGCAGATTAATCAATGGAGTAAACAAGTTACGTCTTATCGTCCTCGGCACAGGTAAACAACCTTGTTTTACCGCAACTCGTTTTACCGTCCTCGGGGTGTAAGGAGTTAACATCCACAGTGTTGTGCTTAGCTAGATAAAACTCAATCTATCGCCCTATATCCTCCCCCAAATTCAGTGCTGATACAGACGTTGCCTGAACATGCCAGACAATGGTATGGACTTGCCCACAAATAATCAAGCTATATGTGTGAGGAGGAGTCCCTTGTCCCCCCTCCCGTGCACACATTGATGCCATCTGAGCAGCCACCAGCTGGGCGAACTAATAGACTCCCTCTCCTCTCCCCTTCCTTCCCTTCCATCACAGAGCTGCGGCGGAGAAAATCACGTACACGCTAAATAATGAAATATGTACGCTTAGTTATTAGTCTCACGCAGCAGCCCAGACGCACGTAGGCGCGCAGAAGGATTTTGCTAGCGTGAGAAAAATCCCATACGAGATTATGAGCGAGGGGCTGACTGCTGCGTGGTGCATATTATCAGACGCACGCCCATACAAAAAAGCATTTTCTTCCTTCCGTCAGTGCCTGCTCTACTTGGTCAGAGAGCCCTGCCGGAGTGGAACTCACCATTCTAGCACCTTTCACAGACACAATGCAACACATCCCAACTCATTGATAGTCAAATCCGTCAGCATTATAAGAAGCACATTCTCTCTGTTGCGGCCTGCCTGCCACCGTGTCAGTGTCAGCTTGTCTTTCTGCATTTCCAAGTAACGCGCGATACATTGTAAAATCCTCTCAGTGTCAAATTAACTCTGAGAGTGTACAAGAGCAAGAGACAGAGGCAGAGAGAGTAGCTGAGAGACAAGCTACAAATGGATGAATGAAAAGGGGTTCCACAGTGAATTTAAAATCCAATGTATTACATAAATGTTCCACTTTAATACCTCTTTACACCCGCTGAAGCCCAAACAACCGCTCAGATCATTCATTATCATCCTCTCAGGGGATATTGCTACAAGCCATTTTCAGCTACGGTACCACAAATGTCCACACCTCTGGGGAACCATTGAATATGTTCTATATAGAGGACTGAACCATACATACCAATGACATTTGGTATGTATGGGTGTAGGAACCTATGATAAAATGAGAAGGATAGTGCACAGGGGCGTGGCACGCTCTCCCACTGGGAGGTTTGCACATGCTCAGTCTAAACAGCAACTGCTATTTGGCGAGTGTTCCAGCAGAGGGTGCTACATAAAGGATTGTCATGTATTTTAATTTGTTCGTTTCAGAAAGACTGACTGGCATGATTTAGCTGCATGGAAGTATCCGATTGAACTATTCATGATCTGTAAGATTGACAATTGTTTTAAAATGTTGATTGGATAAAAGCAAAAAAAAATGTGGGAAAATGCAATGTATATGGAATCACAGCATAATTAGGAATGATAAATAATATAATATTCTAAATCGATTCGGAACCCTAAATATCGATATCGTATCGTGAGGTAAGTGAATTGTTCCACCCCTATTCAATATCTGTGCCTGCCCTGCCCCCAAAGTAATCACTTTAATTTGAAATTTGGGTTGTTCTGCAGGCCATCCTCTTTGGTGGGGCAGTCAGGGCATTTAAGGGGGTTTTGCTCCCCCATGCCCATGCCTAGATCCGGCTCTGTGTTTGCTTACTGTACATCCCAATAATTGTGTGTACAGTATATCATTCAGGGAGCCTGCTGACTGCATAAATATCTACAGTAGCCTTCAGGCCAGTTAACGGTGCCACAGCTACAGTATAGACATCTTGTCTTGTCAAGTAGTGTATTTCCTCTGCACCTGCATGTCAGAATCAGAATGGTTGATGTGACAACTGTTTTGTCACATCACAGGTTTACAGTTAAAAGAAATGGAAGGGGGAATTGATTTTTTTGATTTTCTTTCTTTTTGCGTGTTTGTTTTCACTGAGAGAACAAAAGAAGAAAGGGGACCGCGAGGAGATAAAAGAAATCAAACAGCTAAGAGAAACACATCAAGGATTGGCAGAAAACAATAAATGTCAATGCTAATAAATGGCGACGGTCGGTTACCAATGTGTAAATTGTTGTACCCATTAGTGGTGGAATTATTAGATCTCACATCAAGTAAAAGTATTATATCAGGGGTTTTCAACAGGTGGTCCGGGGACCATCAGTGGTCCCTGAGAGGGTTCCAGGTGGTCCCCAGCTAAGTTGTTTAACCAGGTGTAACTCTTGAGAACGTAAAAATGAAACCGAATGGACCCGCAAGAGTTAAAATATTCATCATCTGAATTAGCCCATAAGTCTACACAACTAGAGGATGAATGGTCATTTTGGTCAGTATGTTTTGGCTGTTTTGTTGCCCAAATCCAGTCTTGTATTGTGGACAATACAAAAGAAATCTTTAGTTTTGGGGTCCTTGGGGCTAAAATGTCCTCAAATGGTGGTCCGTGGCTCAAATGCTGAATAAATGGTGGGCCCTGGGATCAAAAAGGTTGAAAACCCCTGTATTATAAGTATTATTTGAGTGGAATAGAATTATTGGAAGCATGCCAGTAAAGTAAAAAAAAATATCTAAAAAATCTAATCAAACATACAGTACATGTACCGGTATTTACTCACTTCATACCACCGGTTATATACAGACAAAATGGAGAAGGGTTTTATGGTAGGATAAAAAAAGATCTTCCATCAGAAAGGGCACTTAGCATAAGCACCGTGTATAATTCCGATCATGTTTGTCGCGACCCAGCCAGCCACAAATGACACAGATGCACATTAGTGCATATACTGTCGTTCGCACAGCGGGCAGCCATAAGGCACGCTGAATTAGACTAGTCCTGCATTGCAGGCAGAGTGGAAGGAGATGGTTTCCTCTAAATGGCTTTTCCTAAACAGTGAACATTCCAAAATATCATCCTTGCTAAAAGACGATCATCTGAGTGGCTGCAGATACAGTGTGTTTTTCTTTTTTTATGCCAGGGGTCTTCGATCAATGTTTTTTTTTTTCAGCCCAAGGACACCCCCCTGGCTGAGATAGAGAAGCAGAGAGATCCACTTCATATTGTATCAAACTGTATTGCAGATTAAATGTTGTCCACGGAACCCAAATGTATGTTGTCCACGGAACCCAAACTCGGATAAGTGGATAAAGATGAATGGATGGATACATGTTGTGGTATGATTTCATAGACATGTGGGCATACAGCATTTGTACCAAATTGATCCTAATATGGTCCATTTGGTTGCATTCATTTCCAACCAAAATATAATATTTTTTCCAAGCTTTGCTGAGGTAGTTAGAGTGTGGTGCCAAGATCAAACATTCTGAAAATATTGAATTGCTATGGTCCTGGGTCGTGACTCAGCAGCCCAGGTACCCCGTGGCTGTCAATGCAGTCTGGTAGTAATGACGCAGGTTCGACTCCTGATCCCCGAAATCCTTTGCTGCATGCCTCTCCCCATTTCCTGTCAGGCTACTACAGTCAGTTTGTCAGTCTATAAAAAAAATGTTTGGAGCTAGACCATTTTAGTAAACAACTGGGCAGAGCCATGGACACCAAAAGCTGTGTCCTTGCCCCTCAAACTCCAGGCTTGGTGGTACTGACGGTATTCAGACCACGGAGATCATTTTCATCAGTTTGGAAGCAATTGTTTTCAGTAAAAGCCTTGCCCTGCTGCCTTCTGCATTATGTGCAAGTTCAAAACAGGTAGTCACTCAGCATGGGCTGCTGATGTCTGACATCTAACAAGCACTTCCAAACACTCTAATGATCATCAACAAAAGAATCACCTGCAAGGACAGAAAGCTGCTCATCACATGTCTGCAGTGGGGTTTTATGAAACAAAGAATTTGAGGCTTGAAAGAGAATAATTCAAGCTTTTCATACGGCTGCAATGTTTTTGAGTTTCATGTATTTTAATACCATCAGAAAGAACTTTTCTGGTTGGATGAATAAGCTGTAATGGGAAGTTGCACCTTCTTAGCACCTTGTCATTGATTTACATGGTAATGAATGAATGAATGAATGAATGAATGAATGAATGAATGAATGAATGAATGAATGAATGAATGAATGAATGAATGAATGAATGAATGAATGAATGCCTATATTTCAGACTCAGGGTCCACAAACACATCCAATAACAAGACATTCCAAAAGTACAGGCTAAAACATTTGAGACAGTTATACATAAAGCCAGTGTTTTCTAAGGCTAGAAGTACATCCTGTGCATCCTTTAGATGGAGTTGGTACAACGTACAGTACATATGTTCAGGTGGAAGAGCAAGGTTTCTAGATAAAGACCATTGGCTCCACTCACAGACCCTGCAGGCCAAACTCTCAGGGTCTCCTAACCCCCCTGGAGCCTTGCCCCCCCTCTGGGCTACGCTCACCATCCTTCACTCTTCCCGCAGGGGCATAGATCGGACCCCCATTCCCCATCATTATCACCCCCCCACTCCCTCCAGGCCAGCTTGCTTCCATAGCACCACTTCATCCCACCACTCTTCCTCACCTTCCTCACCTATCCATCCATGCCCCCCGCGTTCTCTCAGCTCCCCCTCCCCATTCCCTTCGGGAACCCAGGTCTATTTCTTATCCATGCCTACTGTCCGTCAATTAGCCTGGGGACCACCTGGAACTTTTTCAAGGACCACTGGTGGTCCCCGGACCACTGGTTGAAAACCCCTGATCTAGTTGACAGATGAGTCTAGACAAAGTTTTGCAGAACACCTTGAAAATGGACGCTTATGGTTGCAAACATTTCACTCGCACTACATGGTAAGATGGCCATCGTGTGAATAAGGTCCATTGTTAGTTTTAAAGTAAGTCTGAAGTCTGAAATAAAATACACTTTCTCCACCACAACTTTCAGCGCACACTTTAAAATCCTCCGTGTTCATTGAACTCAATAAGGTCCGCTTGGTTCCGTTTTGTGCAAAGGCGGTAATGTGTCTTTGATGTACCTCCCCCTGGTCTTGTTCCACTGGCGTGGAAGAGAGGATTTGCAGTGTGTGTGTGTGTGTGTGTGTGTGTGTGTGTGTGTGTGTGTGTGTGTGTGTGTGTGTGTGTGTGTGTGTGTGTGTGTGTGTGTGTGCGCACACAAAGCATGCGTTTGTGTGTGCATGCACGTACGCGTGCGCACGGTGACTGTGTGACGCACCATGCATTGTGAATTCCATGATCTCGACTGTGGACCAAAAAAAAAAAAAAAAACGATGATCTTTGACGTTATGATGATTATCGTGTTCGCTCACTGGGGTCCATGGGAGTTGTGCACAACGCCGTCTGTTCATTTGCACTTGTAGGTGTGTGTGTGTGCATGGGTCAATGTGTGTGTGCGCATCTGTCAGTGTGCGTGCATGTGGCTGTGTGGGCGTGTGCGTGGCCATTTTGCATGCACACACACACACACACACACACACACACACACACACACACACACACACACACACACACACACACACACACACACACACACACACACACACACACACACACACACACACACACACACACACACACACACACACACACACACACACACCACTGCCCTCCAGCCTTTTATCCAACTGGCCCGCAGGTTGATCGGGGGAATGCAGGGAGTGTACGAAGGAGTTGCTGCTCAACTGGATGAAAAACACATTTCCACAGGGAGTGGTGAGTAGAGCAGGAGGAGAGGAGAGGAGAGGAGAGGAGAGGAGAGGAGAGGAGAGGAGAGGAGAGGAGAGGAGAGGAGAGGAGAGGAGAGGAGAGGAGAGGAGAGGAGAGGAGAGGAGAGGAGAGGAGAGGAGAGCAGGGGAGGGAGGATAGGAGAGGAGAGCAGGGGAGGGAGGATAGGAGAGGAGAGGAGTGTTTTCTTGCTCATTACGGCCGCGCTGCAGTCCTCCAGTCTAAATAGAAGTGCGTGCTGTTCATAACAGAGGCTTTCATTTGATCATTAGTCTGTATCAGTGGCTGTCTATGGGCGTTAGAGTGTTTCGGAGGAGCTATCTCTGTATCTCTCCCTCTCTCTCCCTCTCTCCTGATCACCCTGTCTGTCTGGGTCTCCCTCACCCCACCACCCTCCCTTCCTCCCCCCAGGGTGATGATGGAGAGGTAATTTCGGATTTACGACGTTATGACTATAATGATGAGGATGGGGCAGTGGAGTGTACACAAGGGAGGAGAGGAGAGAGGCAGAGATGATGCCTGTATACCGTGCTGTGTGTGTGTGCGTGTGTGTGCATGTGTCCGTGTGCGTGTGTGTGTGTTTGTGTGTGACACACACACACACAGACGAGGAGGACCATAGGTTTCACCCCGTACTGTTGTATCCCGTTCGCTGAATGTTCTGTTAATGGAGAATAATGGAGGTAGTGTTTCATGGCAGATGTGCCTCCACTGGTGTCTCTCTGTCCCAGAGACTGTAAAACTGACCCTGGCCATCCCGTCAGCAGCCATGCTGCCGCCTGACACTCTCCTATTAAAGCCCCCCTTCCCCTTCTATACCGCTGGTCCAAATGCTTCTATTCTGCCTCCACTAAAAGCCTTGTATGGCGGTGTCCTTGGAAAGCACCCGCCGCCTAAAGTCGCCTTTTAACTGACACGCCGCTGCCACGGGCCCCGGCGGTGTTTGGCGACGTGGCCCAAAATGATAGCCTACCCCAATCTTCCCTCGCTGGAGTGTGAAATTATTTCAGCGCTGTGCTCGTTACTTTTTTCTTTTTTGGAAAGCATTAGAGTTAGGGGCTCTGGTGCGCCGTTAATTCAATTTGCTCCCATTCACAGAGGCTTAAATTAGCCTATCAGAGCTCCCCTTGTGGGAGGAGCGGCGGGCGGCGTTTCAGGGACAAACTAGAGAGGACGAGAAAGTGTCCAGTTAAGGCCTTTGTTTTTCTTTTCTTTTTTTTTTAAAGATAGCATAACAAGGCAATTTAAGAAGCCGTTCTTGCCAGTTTTGAGAATACTGCAAATAGACAGCATGAATATATGGTTGCAGACAAGAAAACACATCCGTGACTCTGTCACTTCTCTCCAGGATGGGCGAACAACGACCAGGTTGCAACCAGGTCACATCCATTACAACTAGTCACAACGACCGGGTTATAACTAATCGCAGCCAGATTGCAACTAGTCCTGAACGGCATGGCCAGTGTATGGAACTCCAACCTCCCCCGAACATTCAAACTCAGCTTCTTCTACACAATGGTAGAATCTGTTCTCCTGTATGGCAGTGAATGCTGGACTCTGAAGCCAACCCTGCAGAAGTCTCTAGACGGCTGCTACACCAAAATGCTATACTTGCAGTGCTCAACATCAGCAAGAGTGCACATGTTACAAACGAGAATGTGTATGCTGGGTATTCAGGGTGAGCGACAAGCTAGCAGCCAGGAGAATGCGACTTGAAGGACACTGCCAAAGACATCAAGAGCTGCCAGCCAGCAAACTGGTGTTGTGGGAACCAACACATGGGCACTGGTCACAAGGACGTCCCGTACTAACATATGTGGATGTGCTCAAGAAAGATGCAGGAGTGTAGAACACCAGTGAGTTGGCCAGATGAATGGAGAACTGGGATAACTGGAAACAGTGATGGAAGGTTCGTCTGGGAACCTACAGAGAGCGACCAGGTTGCAAATACTCTCAACCAGGCTGCAGCTAGTCACGGCCAGGCTGCAGCTAGTCACGGCCAGGCTGCAGCTAGTCTCGACCAGGCTGCAGCTAGTCGTGAACAGGTTGCAGCTAGTCTCGACCAGGCTGCAGCTAGTCACAGCCAGGCTGCAGCTAGTCGCGACCAGGCTGCAGCTAGTCACAGCCAGGCTGCAGCTAGTCACAGCCAAGCTGCAGCTAGTCTCGACCAGGCTGCAGCTAGTCTCGACCAGGCTGCAGCTAGTCACAGCCAGGCTGCAGCTAGTCGCGACCAGGCTGCAGCTAGTCACGGCCAGGCTGCAGCTAGTCTCGACCAGGCTGCAGCTAGTCTCGACCAGGCTGCAGCTAGTCTCGACCAGGCTGCAGCTAGTCGTGAACAGGTTGCAGCTAGTCTCGACCAGGCTGCAGCTAGTCTCGACCAGGCTGCAGCTAGTCTCGACCAGGCTGCAGCTAGTCTCGACCAGGCTGCAGCTAGTCGTGAACAGGTTGCAGCTAGTCTCGACCAGGCTGCAGCTAGTCTCGACCAGGCTGCAGCTAGTCTCGACCAGGCTGCAGCTAGTCTCGACCAGGCTGCAGCTAGTCGTGAACAGGCTGCAGCTAGTCTCGACCAGGCTGCAGCTAGTCGTGAACAGGTTGCAGCTAGTCTCGACCAGGCTGCAGCTAGTCGTGAACAGGTTGCAACTAGTCTCAACCAGGTTGCAACTAGTCTTGACCTGCTTGCAGCAAGTCTCGACCAGGTTGCAACTAGTCGCAACCAGGTTGCGACTAGTTGCATTTCTTTTTGCAGATCGGGGGCACCGAGCATCTCAGTCCCCAACACAACAAAAAATTACAAAACATTCAGTGTTCAGTGTTGGCGTAAATTATCATGCATAGACCAAATTCGAGGTTAAATGCAAACACTAAACGGAACATTTTGCAATCCCCCAGGGGACTCCAAACGGCACACTTGTTCGTATGAGGCTCGTTACTGGGGGATTTTTTGAAGACACATTAATTGTTAGGTGGGGGCTTTTACGATGTGTGCCGGTGCATTAATTCAATTTGCCCCCCCATTCAAACAACTCCTATTATCAGTGTTCCCCATTGCCAAGTTATGTCTGAAGACAGCGGTCTTATCTGTAAAGGATATAAAAACCAACCGCACCGCCTGGCTCAATCAGAACAGGCCAGACTCTCTCTTCCCATCCATCCCTTCATCTCTCTCTCTCTGTCTCTCGCCCTCTCCCTCTGGCCTGGCTTCTGATGCCAGCATCCCATCTCTCTCTCTCTCTCTCTCTCTCTCTCCCTCTCCAATCCCTCTCCATTTCCTCACCAGTTGGGTGATTGATGGGAGTTGTCCCAGGCGCCCTTTCGATATCTTTCCATAGAGGCACAAACATACATACTCATGCACGCCCGCACATGCACGCACACACACACAAACACACAATGGAAAAGACCAGAGCCAAGCAGAAGGCCAACAGAGGGAACCTCGCAGGTTTAATGGGAAAGCAGGCCACAGTGTACGGGTGAGACAGCGTTCATCTATCACCGGAAAAAACACAGGACCGGGAGCCCTGCACGCGTGTGTGTGTGTGTGTGTGTGTGTGTGTGTGTGTGTGTGTGTGTGTGTGTGTGTGTGTGTGTGTGTGTGTGTGTGTGTGTGTGTGTGTGTGTGTGTGTGTTTGTTTACCGGCCCCGCCGAGAAAAAAAGAAACACATTCCAGGGAAGGACCCATCATGGTGCGTCCCACTCCTCCTGTGTGCGATGGAGGAGAGAGAGTAATGCGCTCGACATTCTCAAATGGGCCGCGACCGAATACACACCGCAGCTGGAGCGCTTGGCCGCTGTTATGCAACACTGGGGACGGCGAGCAATGCTTAATGTATGGTCGGTCTGGCTGGAAAAACAGCAAACGTCCAAGCTCACAGAGCGCCACGCTCCGGCGGTGTCGTGAGCTTGTCGGTCGGCTCTTATTTTGGCGCGCGACAACGTTGTACGATCAAGTACAAATCGGGCTTGAGTGTGACGCGGCCGTCGTGCCCCCCTGTCCCCCACCCTCCGCCCCGCCACTTTCTCAGTTGAACGCACAAGCTTACCCAACGTAAACAGAGCCTTTCATTGTCTGCCTCTGAAGTCATATATTACACCGTAAATTCCTGACACTCGGGAGTTTACAGTGCAGGCACATTGTGTGTGTGCGTTGCACTTTGTGCGCGTGTGCGTGCACGTGTGCACCCCAGCGTTGAATCAGCATCTGCCCTGCTGATAAAGTGGTATAGCCTGCTGAATCCATCCCCCAAGTTCCTGGATGCTCTTCAAAAGAGAGAGTTTGTACGGTAGATGGAAACGCCAGATAACTCCAATGCCCCCGTTGGCTTATATCTGTACCCATCCCAGAATCCCATGCCAAGCCATACCATGCCAACTTAAGCAATGCCATTATCCTTCATTAACATTAGCTGCTACTTTTGGGCTGTCAATACAAACAGCATCCGTGTGAAAGAAGGACACAGTAAATATCCGAGAATACACTGCGCGGACTTACACTTACACTGAGTCGGACTTACAAAATCACACAGGAGACGGGGAGGCTGACCGACAACAAGAGCAAAGCTATGAGGTAAACAGAAGCCTTGGTGCATTGATTCACAATACTATATGGGAATGCATCTGTACAAAGCACCGTGAGGTACCTATAGATTAAATCCCTGTTCAGATGTCAGAGTTCAAATCTCCTCCACGGCCTCCTCCCTGTGGCACTAGTTCTGAGTGGAAGATTATGTGGTGATCATGATTTATGGATTATAGCATATTGTGGTGTCTACTTCTGTTAGGGGTATCTGTGATCATTATGTGTACTATGGTCTGGGGTATGTTCAGTATGTATTTGGTATGAATTGTAGCTATGTTGTTGTAATGTCTGTGTTAGGCTCTGCTCAGGAGGGTTGTTGATATCAGAGCTGTGTCTCGGTGCACAGAAATCTGAGATATCAAGTGTGATATCAGACCTATGTCTCAGTACATAGATCTGATATCACATCAGCAGAGCCACGTCGCCATACTAACATGCAAAAGCTTTGCAATAAATGTTTTATGGTCCTTCTGAGCCGAAGTGTGTCAATGAACTATAGCTTACTGTATGCACGATTCGCATCGTGAAAAGCAATAAAAAAGTTAACCACCCATGCATACAATATGCACAATATAAACAACACATGTGTTGTTGTGCGATGCTAGAATGCAAATTCCACATTCCTTTTCAAAAAATAGATTGTTTTTTTTACTATTTTGTTTGGACTGTGTTTTCGACCATTTCGCCTCCCCTCCCTGCATGAAATATTCATTGAGATCTGCTGTGTGTCGAAAAGAGGGGAAGTAGCGAGCCTCACACAATAAATATAAAAAATGTATGCCGTTTGTGCTTTCTTAATGTCATGTTTAGCGGGAGAAAAGTTTGCTGACGTATGATGAATGTCTCTACCGACAATATACCCCCATTAACATCCATCTTGTAGACTTCATTACGGCGCGGCGCGTCTTTAAGCTTTGCCGTCTATCATTAGATAAAGTATAAGCTGTTAATTAGCCAGCAACACAACGGAGACAACAAAAAGGGATGTGGGTACAAGTGCAAGTGTGTGTGTGTGTGTGTGTGTGTGTGTGTGTGTGTGTGTGTGTGTGTGTGTGTGTGTGTGTGTACGTGCACTTGAGCGCTCCAGAGAAATAGCTGTGCGTAGAAAACTTAGCAACAACAACAAAAAAATCTTCCTTTGGAATGGATACAAACAAAGATTTGCATAAATTTGGACAGTGGCGAGCGCGAATTTCATTAGACCCGAGCAAATAGAAATCACTACAAGGCAAACACTAATGCACAAACACATTTCACTTTAACACACACACACACACAAGCACACACGCACGTACGCGCGCAGCAGGCAGCATGCTGGTTTATTTGCCCTGATGAAGACGTTAAGCAGGGCCGCTATTGTTGGCCCAAATAGATGTTTCCATGGGTGCTGGAGTGTCACCACGCAGAGTACAGTGGAACGTACAGTAGCGTGACCTGGAACATTGTTAATGGAGAAAGCGGAAAGGCAGGAAGAGGATAATGTCGTCATTAACTGCATCTAATCCAGTGGAGAGCATCAGCAGCATCCCTCTCTCACACATCCACATCCACTTCCCACCAGGGGCGGATCTAGGCATGGGCATGGGGGGGCAATGCCCCCCTAAATACCCAGTCTGCCCCACCAAACACGATGGCATGCAAAACCACCCAAGATATTTCAAATTAAATTGCTTCTATTTAAAATGATTTGAAACACTACTGCTGCTACTAACTATAACTACAGCTGTGTCACCACTAAACCAACAGCATTTCATCATTGAAAACAGAAAACTCTGAGTCAGACCTTTAGCTTTATGCATGATGCGTGTCTGTTGCAACTTCAACAACAACTGTTGTTACTAGTGATGCTTATACTTGCCCAATAAAAGTCCTGTAACTGAAAATTGTATGGGTGCGGCCTCGTGAAGCCGGATGAAGCCACTCCCATGCCATTTTCTCCTGCTCCCCCCCGAATTGGGAAATGTTACATCCGCCCCTGCTTCCCACAGCAGCAGCATCAGTAGCAGCAGCAGACCCAACCAGCCATGCAGATTAAACCAGATCAATGCTCATCACCCACACAGCGGGTGTGTGAGTAGGAAAAAACTCTGACAGTGTGCAAATGGACCCTTACAGGTTGCATTTCAGTGTGCACAAGCTGTACAGCCACAACAGCTAGATCAAAAAATAACTGAGTATGTTTGCTGGGGCAAACACTACAGAGGAAGTGTTGCTGAACCACAGGCCCTCTGCGTATTTACATAATTATGAATAATTTTCAACTTTAACAGTCAACCTAAATCTGTACTCATCCTATTTATATCTTAAAATATTGATGCTTCACAAAGGAAGTTTTTTTTTAATGATGTGTGCGAACTGCGAACCAGCCATCAGTCCAAATATTAAAGGCACTTTGAGAGACTTATTTAGGGAGTGCGATTATTTACAGGACAACAAGAACTAATTTAAGGGACAGTCGCATCCTCCCGTTTGGCAGGCTGTGACGGATGCAAGACATCGTTACCAGTGGGCGAGAAATCCATCAAAGGCAAAGTAACGAACATCCACGCAATTAATATTTAAAAGTCACCCTATTAAATTGGAGCTGCGGAGTCATTGCAGATGGGCGCATAAATAATTAGGAGTCAACAACTAACTGCAGACACAGGAGGCGCAAGCCTGTGTGTGTGTGTGTGTGTGTGTGTGTGTGTGTGTGTGTGTGTGTGTGTGTGTGTGTGTGTGTGTGTGTGTGTGTGTGTGTGTGTGTGTGTGTGTGTGTGTGTGTGTGTGTGTGTGTGTGCTCCCAAACGCACAGACACAAAAATTGGATGTGCCACAACTTTCATCTCATGTCCTGGATCTTTTTTTCTTGTTACATTTATAGCAATGGTTCTTGAAGGGTGGTCTTGGTCCCCCAGTTGTTCCTGGGGGACACCATCCTACCCTACCTGTAGCAAAAATAAATTACGGCAATGGTTCTCATCCAGTGGTCCGGGGACCATTAGTGGTCCTAAGGAGGATTTTAGGTGCCCTCCAGCTAAATGATGCACAGTTGGTAACCAAATTACCCCCTTATAGATCTGTAACTCTTGAGTGTGTAGTGTGTGTTAGAACATGTGGAATTGTTATTTTGAATATTTGGCCAGTTATCTGTTCTAGATTGGGGGGGGGGGCTTAAAAACCCTTAGTTTTGGGTTGGAGAGACTAAACTCAACTCAATCAAATGCTGGTCTGTGGCTAAAATGCAGAATAAATAGTGAGCCCTGGTATGAACATGGGTTGAATAATCCCAGAGCTATAAACCCAGATTTGGCTTATAGCCTATTGAAAGTAAATAAGAAGAAGAAGAAGAGGAAGATTTTTTTTTTTTCTTGTGCTTTTAGGTTTTCTGAGCACAATTGTAATAACCAAACAACAACCTGAACTTTTCACTTCCAGTAGATCTTGTGGTCTGTAGGTTTTTCTGGCTCAAACAAGTGCTCTGATTTTCCTGCAGAATGTGATGTCACATTCTGCAAATCCTGTATGTAAATGTAATTTGCCAGCAGATGTCACCGTTTCTTCTTTTTTGCCTGTTTTCATTGCAGCTCGAAAGCCTTACAAACCCCACAGAACAAAACAAAGAAAAAAAAAACAGAATATCCAATGAATGTTCAGGTTTTACTGGGTGTAATTGAGATCATAAAACCTAAAAGGGTAGAAGAGAAAAAAAAGAAAGACATAAAAATTAATGTCACAAACCCTTAACCAAATGGACCCTAGCGCGTCCATTTGGTTCCATTTGTACCCTCTCAGGAAAAAGGGGTCTGAAAGAGAAATCATTAACATGCTGAAATACATCTTGATGATGTCATCAGGTGTATTTCACCATGTTAATGATTTTTCAGACCATTTTTAGGAAATACAGAATTGGGGGAACTTTTTATCATGTCCACACAACATCTCTAAAGTATATTAATGACATATTAAAATGTTGAAAATGGGTGGAGTTCTCCTTTAAGCTCTAGTTTACAACCTATCTCATCCACAATGCATTGTGAGCTTATAGATCCACTATGGTCACTGCCACACTGTCGTGCAACAAAGCACGACCGTGATTCGTTCGTGACTAGACAGGAATGGGGAGTTGCGAGGAGACTAGAGCATCGGATGCAGTGTGTTCTTCTGTTCCACTGATCCTTGGTGTTTAATTGGCAACAGCAGTGTGTGTCAGCATGTTTGCACACGTCTAATGACAACATGCCGATCTGGACGAGTCGTTAGGCTGTGCTGACCATATGGTCTGATAAGCCTCCGATACTAGACAGAGAGAGAGAGATACAGTGGCCCCATAAGAATGCCAGGTCTTTATTAACTTTATTAACTGAACTTATGATGTGGTGGTGTGATAATTTCCACAGCTATTACGGTATATGGGTATATGCCATAATTTGTGCTTTGCGTCATGGTGCTATACATCAACATGACCCTGTAGTAAACCCTGTAGTAAATGGTGCATCTATATTATATAGTGCCTTTATCCAAGGCGCTTTACATACAGACAATTGTACACTGATAGCGGCAGAAACCATGCAAGGTACAACCAGGACATGATGACGTGACGTCCCAACCAGAAAATGACATTGAATGTTTGTTTCGCAAATCGACACTACCCAGCTTGTAGACATTAGGGGTGTGGAGATTAATCGATATAAATCGATACATCGGTACCCACGTGCGCGATGCGAGTGCATCGGTTCCGTCACTCTGTATCGATGCAATTGACGGGGGAAATCTAGATGCGTCGCGATGCATTTGCTTGAATCGGTAAAAATCGATGTTGAGCGGGGTTTTCACGATTTATTTCGCCCTATTTTATGTTTTCTAATCTGTGTTGAACGCACCATTGTTGGGAAGGGAAAAGGCTCTGCCATTCGGCACCGACAGTTACGACAACTCGGCTTACTTCCTGTACAGTCCAATCGAGACTCTTCTACATAGACATCTATTGAATAGGGACAACGTGACGAGGCCCGTCAATGTCGCAGCTCTGTCTATAGTCCCCTCCCCTCCTACGCTCTGCAACAGCGGGGCAGCAGCAGCAGCAGCAGCAGCCAGTCAGCTCTACTACAGCTGACTGGCTGGGATCAATACATGCTACCGACGTGGAGACTAATACCCGCGACTATAAACCCCACGGATTAAACAAGAGAACTAGTGAACGAAGCACCATATTTAGCTTCATAAAATCTCTGTTGTGTCCGTGGTTGAGCTGTGTCGCTCAGTCCGTTGTTCACTGTAGCACCGACAGGTAATGATCCACACAGTGTTCCTCTCGTCTGATTCTCGAACGCAGTTGCAAATCTATGCAATCTGCGCGATCATTGTGTGTTGTTAAATAAATCTTCTGCACACGTTTTTAAAAGTGGTTTTCAACCCCCTTCGTTTTACAACTTTCCACTGTGCAGCTTTTCCATGGAGCCTCATTTACTGTATATTCTGCAACACGATGGTGTTGCACACCGAGTCAGCGACAGTAAAAGTGCACATCCACAGCTCACATCCACAAGCTCTCAGTGACTCAGTCTCAGCGTGGTGTGAATGCAACGTGTTGTGATCTTGTAGAAGAGTGGTTTTCAACCTTTTTCATTTCAGGACCCACTATTTATTCAGCATTTGAGCCACCATTTGATGATATTTTAGCCCCACAGACCCAAAACTAAAGTTTTCTTTTGTTTTTGTCCACAATACCAGACTGGATTTCAGAAACAGTCCAACATACAGATCAAAATGACCATTCATCTTTTACATTTTCTAGTTGTGTAGACTTTAGGCTAATTCACATGGTGAATTACTCTTGAGAGTGTAAACATGAAACCAAATGGACCCACTAGGGCAATTTTGGTTTCATTTTACACCAATAATTGCATAATGATTGATTATATTTTTTATAATTGTAATAATAGGGTCTTTCAGGTTAAGCCAAGGACCCCTTAGGCTTAGCTGAGAGTGAGTGAGAACCAGGGACCCCCATATATACAGTATAGTATTATCTATGTGTTGATTAAGATACACATAGACTTGTTTGACAGTACTCTGTCTGCAGTGATCTGTAAATGCATGTTTTATATTGGTTTATTTTCTATTTGTATGTACATACATACAGTACATGATTAGTATACGCTAATCCAACAATAACACAATAACCAGCAGAGAGCAGAGCACAGCAGGCCCTTTATTTGTTTTTTTTTGTTTTTGTTTTTTTTTTTTTTAAGTTGGGAAGTTAGAGATACAGTAGGCCTACTAACCTACAGTAAAACAATACATTGTTTTGAATTTAAATGTATTGCATTTTGGCATTTTTTTGGAAAATTAATAAACCTTGAATATAAATCCTTTTTATTATGTTAAATTGCCACCAGATCGCATCATATCGCATTCTTCAGAATAAAATTCAATGGTATTGTTAAAGTATCGGTTAAGTATCGGTATAAGGGGGTGTATCGTATCGTGTCGGGGTGAATCGCATCGCATCGTATCGCCAGGTAATTCCAAATAATCGCTAAAGTATCGAATCGCTGGCAGTGCATCGAGATGCGTATCGAATCGCCCTCAGTGCTGAGATTCACATCCCTAGTAGACATGGTGCGCTCGGTTAGACCGTAACTTTTGATTAAGCTCCTCCCGGGGCTCTGAGCGGGATTATTCGACAGGGGGTGAAATATGCTGAGTCTTAAGCCTTTACGTGTTTGAGTTCATATGGCTCACACACAAGATGATGGCGTTAGAAGAACTGAATTAACGCCTAAGACTTGGAAATAAGAGATGGATAGGGGGAGAGAAAGAGAGAGAGACTCAGTGCACTCTTGCGATTGAGGAAAGGACACAATAGGCAAAGCCGTCTCCCAAGAGAAGAGGGACTATGCACCCACTGACACTCCCTAACCGTCTGCCCACACTACCAAGACATCACTGTACAAAGACATCAGACGCATGTACTTTCCACTGCATTAAGACATCAGAGACAAATACTCCCACAGATTACAATCCCCCAAGGAGATGGTTTATGCTCATACACATATGAATGCTAAAATATTGACATACTGCTGTCGTCAACAGTTGACAATATGAAGCTAATGTCTCCTATATCAGTGGTTTTCAACCGGTAGCCTGGGGACCACCAGTGGTCCAGGAGAGGGTTCCAGGTGGTCCCCAGCTAAATGATGGACAGTTGGTTTACCAGCTGTAACTCTTTGAGAGTGTAAAAATGAAACCAAATGGACCCTTGCGGATCCATTTGGTTTCAAGTTTACACTCTCAAGAGTTAAAATATTCATCATGTGAATTAGCCCAAGTCTACACAACGAGAGAACGTAGAAGATTGATGGTCATTCTGATCTGTATGTTTGCCCGTTTTGTTTCTGAAATCCAGCCTGGTATTGTGGACAAAAGCAAAAGAAATCTTTGTGGCTCAAATGTTGAATAAATAGTGGTCCCTGGAATCAAAAAGGATGGATAGATAACCATCTCTGACAGAACATGAATAATCTTAATTGTTTCACCAGAGAGTATTACGGAAAGTGCTAATATAATGCGATATTTCGATTGTTTGTTCCACTTTTGCTTTGGCAATGTACACAGTATGTGTTATCATGGCCATAGCAGCTCCTTTGAATTGAAATGAAATAAAATTAAATTAAATGAATTGGATTGAATTGAGTTGCACTGAGAGAGAGAAACGAGAGCCATGTATTTTGGTCCCCAGACAAAAGAGTCCAACAGTTGGAAAAGTTTACACACACATATGCACACACACACACTCCATAAAAGTTACTTGGAATGAGACAATGGCAAATTGTCCAACAACAGATGGAGCAAACAACAAGAGGCAAACAACACCCGCTCCAACAGAGATAATGTTTTTAAAGGGCTGTGACTATCCTTAATCCTCCGAGCAATTATTTAAAGAAACTCAATAATTTGAACACGCAAGAAGCAACCCTTTTTTTTTTAAAGATCATTGAAAACACAAACCGAGAACACAAACAAAGACTAATCCATTAAGTTTGAGGGGGCTGGGAGTCTGAGTCTGGGGTGGGGGAGAAAGTGAGACAATAGCAATAGTAATAGTTAAGATCACATAAAGCAAACAAACACCATGTCTAGACTTATTTCTACTGTGATTGTTGGTCTAAAGATTATTTACTGGTGGATTGAATTAATCCATTTTGGTGTTTTAAGCGTTAGCATTTTTTAGGTAGTAAAACATTCGCATCATCTTTAGCTACTAGCATTAGTATCAGCGCTAGCTAATGAAGGCAGTATGGCATCAGACTTAGCTTTAGCTATTAAAATCAGAAGCATCAGGAATAGTTTAGCTATTGAAAGCAATAGCATTGGCTTAGATAATCAAAACAGCATCTATTGATAACAACATTAGCTTTAGATATTATTACCATTAGCTTTAGCTATTATTAGCATTAGCTTCAGCTATTGAAAGCATTAGCATTTGTTTTAGCTACTGACAGCATTAGCATGTGCTATGAGCTTGTAGGTCTGCTATTTTTGCAACAATTTGTAGAATTTATTGCCAGGTCAAAACAGTAAAGAAGATGTTTGATGTTTTAAATTCTTTATTCTCATGTTTTTTTTTTTTCATCCCTGTTCAGGCCGTACCGGTAAGCACACGTATGATTCACACATGACGGATGCACTGCAACACAAGGCCACACACACACACGCACAGGTGTGTGAGTGTGCAAATATCCGAGCCCTCACGGCCAAGCGCAGTGTTGCCAACTTGTCACATTTGTCACTATATTTAACTTTTTCATTTTTTCAGACCCCCCTAGTGCCAAAAATAGAGAAAGGTTCATGGTTTCTTTATTTGCCATTTCAATAAGTTGAATTGGAAAAGCTCCTGGCAAAATATCTAGTGTTTTTTGGCTGGTGAGTTGGGGCGAAATTGATTGACAGGCGCCATGGATAAAAGCCAAAATTTTCCTCCTTTTTCCTCCTATGGTTTTCAACCAGTGGTCCCCTAAAAATGAAACCAAACGGACCCGCAAGGGTCCGTTTGGTTTCATTTTTACGCTCTCAAGAGTTAAAATATTCAACATGTGAATTAGCCTAAGTCTACACAACTAGAGAATGTAGAAGATTAATGACCATTTTGATCTGGTTAATGGTCATTTCAATCTGTATGTTTATATATTCCCTTCCAGGCAAGCATCTAGGGCATTCTAGTGCATTTTGGAAGTGCCACTAGTGTATTTTGGATTTTGGCAGTTGGCAAAACTGGCCAACCAACCGGCAGTGCGCTGCTTCCTCTCCCTGCATGCTGTTCATCAGTTTGAAGAGGCACTAAATCCGGTCTCGGCGTTGGGAGACACCTGCTCTGTGTGTAATCAGTCATCCTCTGGATGTGATGAGGCCTCTTGTCTCTCCATCTCCCATGAATTGATTTAATAAGTGAATCCCCATGCGTGCGTGGTCATCAAATTCTAAAAGGATTCTATCAGTGGTTCTCAAGTATTCTCATGTCAAGGGACACCAAATTAATATGCATTATATGACCGGTAAAAAGCTGCTATTTCCGGCTTAAGCAGTGATTGAACTGTTCTTCATTTCGCTGAAGAGACCCCACTGGAAACCCTCTCTCTCAAGGACCACAAGGTCGTCGGACTTCACATTGAGAAACAGTGGATTATACTACCTGGTTGCTGTAGCTTCAGTTTTTTGTCATAGCCCCTTGTTTTAATCTGTCTGTGTCCCTTTTGTGCCCATACTGTGTCTGAAATGTCTGCATCTCTATCCGTCTGGTAACAGGAATTTGCGGCCCAAATAAAAGTCGGCCCTGACTGAGTATAGACAGGGTTACACCGTCACAAGCTCCGCTCGCTAAATGGGATAGGATAGAACATAAACATCAGGCAACAGCCCAGCTTTAACGTTTATAAACCCTTTATTTTAGATAATTTAGTACAGCATAAACACTAACAACCCAGCTTTGATGATCATAAACCCCTTTATTTTAGATTGTTTTGTAGTACTACTAGTAGGCCTACAGCCTAAACATTACAGATACTTTAGTTGTCAGTGTGCAATACTTTAAAACTCAAGTTGGTCCCTCTTTCAGACTGCAACAGCCCTTCCGGGCGCTCAATTTCCGACCCCTCAATGTCGCAACATTTCGGCTGGTCCGACTTTTATTTGGGCTGACCAAGTCTGCCTGCCTGTGTCTGTGAAAAGTGGACTGGTGAAGTAATCAATTGACAGGCACGCTGGGAAAAGGGTGCGCTTTTGAGACTGAGAATATTAGTTGCGGAAGTGACTGTATTTACAGCCCCCAGAGAAACAACCCTGTCAGTCCTCACTAGTGACTTGGCTTGTGACAAGTGCAAACGATTTCATCTTTTAAACATTTACAACAGCTTTGCGAGCACAAAGGGAGAAATAAAATGTTCCGTGGGTATTCGTTTTTGGGAGCACCCCATCGTGACTAATAGCAACTTCCGGCGGAAGTTAACTAACCGGAAGTCCCGACTTCCATCAGTCGTTTTGGGGCACCCTTTTTCCAGGCTCTCATCTCGCAGCGCGGATGAGAGCCTGGAGATCGAGGCTAATTGGCAGGTGAGTGCTGAGGCAAAGGCTGGAAATTGCATGCGAGTCTGATGAGAGCCTTTTGTGGACTTTCTGGACAACGGTGTTTCCCCACAAACTCAAGGCCAGCCACTGCACGCCTAGATGTGGCGCATCCATAGTCAATCGTGACATTTGCTGGTGCTTGTCAGAATGTGAGCCGGACAAGGGGGTCCAGAAGAATCCACCCTTTTCACCTAGTTTTCCTCTTTTTTTACAGTCGCACCATTAGTGCAATTTCAGTGACTTACTCTGAAGGCTAGAGTCCAGCGCACGTCAAGATATCTCACTAGGCAACCAACCATGTGATCCATTTCTCTGGCAGTCGAAACCTCTTTCACCCCGGCTGAAACTTGTGTCTTGTCTGGCTCTATATCGGGTGTGTTTATCAGTGCCAGTTTGGGGGGCGACCGAGAGTTGAGCCGCAACCATTGTTATGCTCAGTTAATTGGGCCTCCGGGTGCAACAAAAGGTTGAGGAATTCAAGACCACACAGATAAATAAAACACGAGGCGCTGAATTCCCCACAGCACATCCCAATGCCAGCTCCAATCGTCTTTTGTCTGCTCTGTGGCTGTGTCTGAGAGGGGCTGATTGATTGGGGGTGTTTTGGGGGGTGGGGGGGTGGTTCCACAAACACCTCCACTCAATCAAACATCTTCCTTGATGCATGACTTTGTAAACTATCCACACCGCGGTCCGCCGTGGCCCTCCCCCGTTCCTCTACATATAAATTGTTGTTTAAAGTGATGTTTTGTGACTGGGAGCAAAACAGCTCCCGGTTAATCAATAGAGCACAAAATCAATCCCGAGGCCTCTGGTGAAATGCCACAGAACAACGGCTACAAAAAAGCCGTAGCCAAGGTGGCGCCAAGGCCAAAGGTATATACGGCGGGAAGGTAGATGAGGGAATGGGGGGGGGGCTGTTCTGTTGATAGCCATTCTGAATTCAAACACTTATCCCTGACCTCCAATTCTGGGCATGTTCCTTTTTTTTCCTCATTGGAAAATAAAAAGTAACGATCCACCCCCAACCCCGTGTCCAATGCCTGCGTGTTATGAGCTTGTCGTTTCGGTTGTTTTGGAAGATTTTCTAAAGAAGAAGACGTCGAAACGCTCTGAAAAATCAGACTCCGGGGGTTTATTAATCACCAGTCACAGCACATTAAATCTGTGTTGAAGGAAGTGGAGCACCAAACCAAACAAAAGCGTGCCCTCCCGCTGCGCTGATTTAATAACCGAGAAAACCTCCTCGGCGGGTGATGTGTTTCCCCCTCGTGAGATGTACGACTCGTGTTCATTTATCAGACTGTGTACTGAACACGTTTTGGTGTTCAACGCATTATGTTACACTTTAGCTATTGAAAAATATCAGATCTACAAGCTCATATCGCATCATCGGGTGGCGCGATATGAGCTTGTAGATCTGATATTTTTTTCAAAAAGTGAAAAAAATATCAAGAATATATTTTAATATATATATAATATATTCTATTTGACACCTGATTGTAGTTTCTGACACGAGATTCTAGTTTCTAGTTTCTGATGCTAGTTTGACAGATGCTAGTTTTTCTGAAAAAAAAAAAAAAAAAAAAAAAAAAACTATGCTGCTGTGTCCGTGATGCTCAACATATTTCATGACAGAAGAATTATCTATATTTGGCTGAGGACCCCCATCTGAAAACATGTTGTTCTGGGGATCCCCTAGAAGCAACGGTTTTAGTTAAAAAAAAATATTTCCTTCCTGAAAGAAAATATTCAAAGATTTGCTGCACATTTTCACAATTTTTCAAAAATATCAGACCTACAAGCTTACAGCGCGCCACTCGGTGGCGCGCTGTAAGCTTGTAGGTCTGATATTTTTCCAATAGCTTAAGTGTAACATAATGCTTTGAACACCAAAACACGTTGAGTACAGAAAGGGTTATCAGACTGTGGCGCGGGTGTGAGGGGAACAGGTTGCGACGAAAAGTGCTCTGGGACTCGCGGGAGTCATGTAGCGGCGCAGGGCCAGCCAGCGCGGGGACATTTACCTGACAGCCAGGCAGCAACAACCATCCTCCCCCCCCTGACAGGCACGTCGTCTGGACTAGCAGAGATGCCTGCCTTATAAAGCGTAATGGACATCAATAATGCAATGCCCTCTGTCTGCCCCGCCATGACCAGCGTAATAACATCAGCACTTTGCACGCCGCCGTTACATCACGCCCTCCGTTCCCACCCGCTGGCGGCGACTTTTCCCGCCTTATATAACCGATATCGCGGTAATATAAGGCGGGGAAAAGTCTCAACGATACCTCAACGTAATCTCACATCCAAGGCAGGACGAATGAAGGCACAAGTTGTTCTTAAACTTTATCATTTCGAAGGGCGAAGGATCCCCATAACTCTGAGTGTGCAAATGGAACCAAATAGAAAGGTAATACAGTAGAGGCAACTTTTTAGCCAAAAATCAAAATGGATATGTAGCTATATATTTTTTTGCCTTTTTTCCCCTCTGCTTCTCTCTTTGATGCTGCAGCTGGTTTCCTGCAGGCAGACACTTGCTTTGTCCTGCAGACGGTCCAGATCGTTGTTGTCGTCACCAAATCATGAAAAACAAAACTCAGGCTCAGGAAAGGTGGTGCTAATTTGTGAGGGTGAGGGGGGGTTTGTGGGGGTGCAAGGCAGCGTTTTAGCCAATCACAGCACAGCAGTCTCCAGCAAATTCATAATGAGCCAATAGAATGGAGGTGAGGTGGAGTAAGATTCTGTTTTTAAACTAATTTGTTTACAAACACAGTGTCTGTAGTATCATGTCTGTAGTGTCTGTACACATTAAAGTTGCCTCTATTACGTTTAACATTTTTGGTTAAAAATAAGCATGGATTGTGCACATTTAAAGGGGAATTCCACCCATTTTCAACATTTTTTCTGAGAGTGTACAAATGCAACCAAAAGAACCCTAACGGGTTCATTTGGTTCCATTTGTACGTAAGAAGAAGCGTCTAAAGAAATCCATTAACATGGTGAAAATAAATTTCACCATGTTAGTGGTTTTCTTCAGACCTCCATTTCTTGGGATCACAGAATGGGGGGATTTTTTTTATCATGTCCACCCAACATCTCTAGGGTATACTAATGACATATTAGAATGTTGAAAATGGGTGGAGTTCCCCTTTAATGCTTGTAAAATACACAAAAGAACACATGAACAATACTACACAGTCCTCTTAGGCCAAGGTGGCCGTGATATACAGTATCTCATGATCACATAGCCAGCCTTGTGAAAGGGGAGTGATAAAAGGATAGGCGATAACCCGACAAGTGTCACAGGCTGCCATTTGCTGAACTGTCACTGAAAGTGGCCTCGCTGTATCTTCCGCTCACAAAGGGAAGGCAGACTATGCACCAACTGCACAGAAACAGAGCTGCACTTTCTAACCACCTGCCCACTACACCAAGACATCAGGGACACATACTTCCCAAAGTACACAAACAAATTACACACACACAATGACTTTGAAACTATGACCAATGACGGAAAAAAAAACATCTATCAGGAGAAATACAAGACTATGCAAACACAGCAGCAATAATGTGAAGATTGGCCGATGAAATACAACCACCCTAAGCACTACTGTCTGTACTATCGAGACCAGTGGTCTCCAACCTTTGTGATACCCCACAAGCCCACAATTTATTTATTCAGCATTTGAGCCACGGACTACCATTTGTTGACATTTTCAACCCACCGACCCAAAAGCCCAAACTAAAGATTTTTTTGTTTGTTTTGTCCACAATTCCAGGTTGGATTTTCATGAACAAAACAGGCAAACATACAGTAAATCAAAAATGATCATTCTTCTACATTCTCTAAGACTTCTTAATTAAGTGGGCTAATTTAGATTAATATTTTAACTCTTGAGAGTGTAAACTTGAAACCATTTGGTTTCATTTTCACATTGGGGACCACCTGGAAGCCTCTCAAGGACCACTGGTGTAAATGTAAATAGAGCTGCTACATTTAAACAGAAATTAAATCTGATTTTGTTTATCGGCATAATCTTGTGGAAAAATGTCACCCTTTGTCCCAAAGTGGTCAAATCAATTATGCCATGTTTGAAAAAAAACATTTGTTTTCTCATGTCAATGAAGCTTCATTGAAATTTGAATTGTACACAGAAATGCCCCATAGAGCAAAAACTGGCTGCCAAATCAGCGCTGCAGATTGTGGTTCAATTCCCAAGATCACGTATTGCAGTGTGACGCATTGTGTCGTAGCTAGTAAGTACCCTTACCAGCCAATGATGTCATGAGGCCTGGCTGAGCCATTGAGGCCCATATACTGTAGGTCAGGAGCCTATCACCTGTTTCTGTAGCGTGAGGCTTGAGCTTTGATGTACAAGTACACCCCCTGGACATGAGCTAGTATGTCGCAGGGACTTACCCCCAATCCAACCTTTGATGCAGTAAAACCCAAGACTTTATTTGGGCACAAAAGGAGGCAGACGACCGAGAAACGATGACTACTCAGAGCGGTCGTGGAGCCTGCTACCAGCGGAACCCGCCGCGCCGCCGGCCCACGCTCCCTCGCCGCGTATAGTGTCAAGAGAAATCCCAGCAGGACCGCAGATTTGTTACGGTCTGATTGGTCCACAAGGTATTAAACCCCCATGATGGGACAGAGAGAGAGGAAAAAAACAACAACACGGCCAATGCACATTTACTTTCCCCACGCCGATGGAATACAAATGCCCAGGCCGAGATTCAACGATTCAAGTCAAAAAGCATCACGTTTGTGTGCTTGCATGGTACGCGCATGCACGCGAATTCTGACAGGTGCACATTAACTCCTTAGGTGCCATTTTGCCAGCCTGTAACGGCCCCATTCTGTCCAGTGAGCCATTTATATGCATTAAGTATTTGATTGATTTATTGACCTCAAAACAAAAAAATATATATCACAAACAGCAGTCATATACATTTTTTCAGCTTATATATAACAATGTGAGACAGTACATAAACCCCCCCACCCCACCACCACCAATCCCACCGTTGCCATGGCTCCATTTGATCACTTCCTGCCCCATCGGCCAACAACATCCAGTATGGAGGGATTGCTACAATGCCACAATGCCAAAATTAATCATATTGAAGTGAAATCAGCTTCAACTGCCACAATATGCTCGGATATGATTGCCACAATATGCTCAGATATGGACCTAAATCCCACGCGTGTGCATGAATGTGCGTGATGGCATGCAAACACCCAAATTTCAAAGATATTTCAAATTAAAGTGCTTATAATTAAAATGATTTGAAACACTAGCAATGCTACTAACTAACTACAAATGTAGCACCATTAAACCAACACTTTACATTTCATCATTGAAAACAGAAAACTCTCTGAGTCAGACCTTTAGCTTTATGCATGCTGCGCGTCTGTTGCAACTTCAACAACGACTGATATTATTGATGCTTACTTGCTTAATACCTAAGTCCTGTAACCGAAAATGGTATGGGTATGACTTTATGAAGTCGCCCCCCCCCCCCCCCCCACCCCCCCAATTAGGGAATGTTACATCTGTCCCTGCTCCCACTTCAGTCTTTCAGCAATCGGATTAAGGCACAATCAACTAATATCAAATAAACGTTATACTATGAAGAACCTATTAAAACCAAGACAGAAGGCGGATAATACGACCTTACAGTCACACCTCTCCGGTGGGGAAACCTCTGTTGAATTGAGCGTCATGTTAATGAATTATTTGTACAGTAAATGTGTGGATGTCTCTTGGCGCAAGGGGACGTCCCCCTAGCCCAGATTGTATAAATAGCTGTCAAGCTGTTATCCTTCATTTACATATCTCGCAAGCCCTGACACCACAGAGATACTAAATACTGTATCATAGCCAATCTTTCTTTAAGCGCGCTCAGTAAATTTGGAGTAGCCCAATTATTTCTTGCAGCTTCTGTGTTTCCACCCAACTGGTTCATCTGCCAGAGAGCCCCACCCCCACCCCCCAGGAATACTGGCAGTGACAACGATCATCCTCCGCACCCGGCTTTCCTTAGCCCAGTGCTTCCCAAAGTGATGTCTGGGGACCCCTAGGGGTACTTGAGGGAGTTCCAGGAGGCACCCAGTTAAATGATAATTAGGAACCAAATGAGTCTGTTACTCAGAGTTAAATTAACAGTTGATTTTCGCAATATACATCAGGTCACAGAGACAGACATTTATACAATTAAAGGGGCATTCAGTGATTTGGGAGGTTTGGAAAACCCTCTGGTCCCACCCCCGGTAACATGTGCACTTGCACACTCTCTACAGTGAGGGGGGGGGGGGGGGGGGTGCAACAGGTCAACCACACATACACCAAGGTCCACCCCCACTGCTGGGGTCTTTATGTGTGTAATATGTGGATTTAGATATTTTAAATTTTAGAAGTGAGCCCAATGTCTCTGATGTCATCGACACTCACTACTGCTTAAAATGAAACCAAAAGGACCCTTGCGGGTCCATTTGGTTTCATTTTTACGCTCTCAAGAGTTAAAATATTCATCATTTGAATTAGCCCAAGTCTACACAACTAGAGAATGTAGAAGATTTTGATCTGTACGTTTGCCTGCTTTGTTTTCTCCGAAACACATCCTGGAATTGACGACAAAAGCAAAATAAATCTTTAGTTTGGGGTCTGTGGGGCCAAAATTATCATCAAATGGTGGTCCGTGGCTCAAATTCTGAATAAATAGTGGGCCCTGGGATGAAAGTTTGAAAACCACTGTTCTAAATGTCAGTAACATACTGTATATTATTTTGAAAAAATGATTAAATGTTCCTTTAACAGACCCACATAAGAGAAGTATATGCTACTCTGACAATTGACAAATTGAAAGGGGTCGTTGACATGAAAAAGTATGGGGGAAAAAAAAGCACTTCCTTAGCCCAACTTGAGTTTGTATATTCGGGCCGAACCGGATGCGCCACAGTGGATTTCAACCCCCTGGACTCCGCAGGGTGGGCAGCAGCAGCTAGGGCACTGCACCACCCCAACTACACACAATCTGAAAATAATATCATCACACCACGGCCAGCTGGGAAACATGATGAAATTACTGCAACTCTTGTGAAAGAGGTCAGATCCACTATCCGCTGACCCACTAACTTACATTATTGTGCCTTCCCTGGAAACAGCTGTTGTTCCGAGAGAATTACAGGTTACAAAGGTTACTCCTATTTTTAAAATCGGATGACCCGAGCACTACTACTACTACCAACTACACCCCACCCTCTCTCTCTCTCTTACACACACACACACACACACACACACACACACACACACACACACACACACACACATGCACACGCGCACACACACGCACACGCACACACACAGGGGGAAAAGAATCTAGGGAGCGTTGCATTATTAAACAATAATGACAATGCCATATGCATGGCCTTTGACGATGACATTGTGACATTTTACTTTTATGGTGGAATTAAAGGTGTCGTCTGATGAAGAACCGTGAGGCTCAAAACATCATGCTTATGTTTGTGGTGAAATAAACACCTTTAACCTGGAGCAGCAGTCCAGTGTGCGGACCTTATTTATTTTTTCCCATTATTGTGTCAAATGTCACGCATTTCTTTCTTTCCTTGTGATAATCCCCATCCCCATATAAGGTGTTCCTCCCTGTCCCTAGTTTAATTGGCAAGACACTTGCCAATTAAACTTGCCAATTGTTATCAATTATTCTTCATCTCAACCAACCAACTCTCGAGAGATTTGTTAGGAGTGAGGAAGAGTCTCTTTGTAATCTGCAGTTTGACATAGGACAGATAGGGGGCTCTGAGAGAAACCATGACTACTTAGGAGACCATTTGTAGGCTTTGTAGTCCATGTCGCCTATGTAGTGGTGCCAATGGGAGTATGCCTATCTTTATACATAGAGTATCTTTGCCTTCATCCAATCAGGAAAGAGGAAGAAGGGCTTCCTCCAATCAGGGCAGTAGTGTGTTTCCCCCCGCTGTAGAGCATGTGCATGTGCATATCGAGTTGGAGCATTCAAACCAGTGAATGCTCCTTTAATGCGGAGGATATATAACGGTCATCGTCGGTAGCAATTTTGACAAAACTTTTCAGAAAAACTAAAGCTTAACTACTAATAGGATGGTCTCATTAACGTCCACAGACTCTGCCAAGCGAGCGATCGGTCAGACAAAACACAACTCCATATATCTCTCTGCTAGGATAAAATCCAGACCTTTTCTCTCTCTTTCTTCCTCTTTGTCTGAGCTTCGCCCGTGTTCCTCCAAAGGGCAGCTGACTCTGTTCTTCTCATCCTCCCTCCATTTGGCCCCTAACTGCTTGCAGAGAAAATGTGGAACACCTTGCCCTTTTGTTCACCAGCCCAGCAATACATTTCTGTCTGCCTCTGCCATGTATCCCAAAGACAGGCCGACACGCACGCACGCAGGCACGCGCGCACACACACACGCGCGCGCACACACATGCGCACACGCACACACGCACACACGCACACACACACACACACTTCATTACACCTCAGTACTCCACACAGAGCTTGGTACAATTACGCCGAACCCAACTGACTTTTTTATCAGCCCCTGTTCAGTCAACCCTACTTCTTATCCCACACAAACACGCACGCACACACGCGCACACGCATACACACAAGCACAGGCATGCACACACAGAGACCATGTGTAGACTAGTGATCCACTATTAAACTAGTAAATTATCAATGTTATTTGGGCAATCATATGTACATATATGAAATATGAAATGAAATTGCCCCCCTACACATATGTACATACTGTTTGATTAGGGGTGGGACTCGATTAAAAAATAATATAATTAATTTGAAGCTTTGTAATGAATTAATCTCAATTAATCACATAAGAATATTTTACCCGACAAGCACATTTTGGTCAATTAAAACAGGTTGGTATATAGAGTGTGAGTAAGTTTTGTGTCCACACTGCAACGGGTTATGTTGATGGTGAGGGTTAGAGAGGGCTAGTAATTTCAGACCATTGGGAGGACCAACCAGTGGGAGTTCAGATCAATGTCAGTCCTTATCGGTTTCCATAATTGGCTTCTTCTCCCATTGCGTGTGCCGGAATGATCGGTACGGCTGAAATATGTTCAGTAAAGAAAAGGTTTCTGTGGTGCAAAATCTACTATGTACGATTAATGAGTTATCTTTTGAATTGTGTTGTTGTTTCTGTAATTAATTAATCTCAATTAATCAGTTAAAGTCCCAGCCCTAGTTTTAATCGGCCCGCTACATATATATGTTTTAATATATGCCACATATATGAAATCGGCCCCATACATATAAAAACACTCTATGGACCAAATGGGGACGCTACAGCTGGCAAAATGGCACCTAATGAGTAAATAAAATTATGAATAGTGAAATTGATAATCCTCCATTGCCAGTTATCGTACTGTTTGTGTGATGTTTGGTCATAAACAAGCGTCCACATAAGGGAATGGGCAGGAGGGCACCCAAGAAAGCACGATTTAATTGGCGTGTCGGTCGCGCCCTAATGTGAACACTTGTTTTCCACGTCCACACCATCCTTCTCTTTCCCTTCGATCCCTCGCTCCCCTAATGTGGAAACTTGTTATCCTTGTACAGTATTCTCTTCACCCTCCGCCCCTCCCGCGTGTCCACCCCCCGCCCCGCCCCCCTTTCATCTTTTTCCACCCAAACCTTTTCATCTCGGAGCCATAGCTCTGTGACCGGCACAGTCAGCGCCAGCGCTGGTCGCTGACCCCTCTCTCTCTGCTCCACATAATGCTGTTGTATTCCACACTCTCCTAAAAGAAATATAAAATAAAATCCAGCCTCGGCTCGTACATCAGCGCCCCCAACGCTCTCTATTATTTCTCCCCTGACCGGTGCCCAGCACTTAATCCCATCCTGAAGGAACCCTGGCACTGTGTGAACTCTCTCCAGAGAACACGCCCTGCTGGGGGTGAGAGAGAGACAGAGACGCAGCGCTGCATATGGATGCATGTTGCTCAGCAGTAGAACTGTATACTCAACCGTTTTCCTGCGACTGCCGTACATCTACGCTTATCAAAGTTACGGTTACTTTATTTAGTCTCGTTCGAGAAATTTGTCTTGGACATACAGACTTGCAGCAACAAGTAAGACAATACAGGACAATACAGTACAGTACATACAGTACAATAGTAGTGACTGGTGCACCTCATCAGGCTTACACACCACCTCCCAAAGTAGTGCTTAGTTAAGTAGTCATAGAAAGAATATAAATATAAATAGAATAAATACAACAGTACCAAAACTAGTGCAACTTCTAGCAGCATCATAACGACAATCACAGTCTTCTCCTCCCTCCCCTTGCTCCCTCCGCAAGAGAGTTATTGAGGAGTGAAATGGACATTGGTACAAAGGAGTATTTAAATCTATTATATCTCCATTTTGGAGCCTCGTACCTCCTACCTGACGGCAGTAACCTAAACTCAGGGTACAGTATATGAGAGGGATCAGACACAGTTTTCTTTGCCTGCCCTAGTGTGGCTTGCTCAAAGATGGTCTGTGGGGTGTTGGGAGGTGTTGCCATCCCCATAATCTTCCCGGCCATCTTTACCAGTCTTAGGATCTCTGATTTAAACTTAACCGTCAGGTTTCCAAACCAATTGGCGATACCATATCTCACTATTGACTCAATACTAGCTCTGTAGAATATCAGCATTATATTCGTACTTACTCCAAATAATCTTAGTCTTCTAAGAAAGTGCAAGCGTTGATGTATTCTAGCACATATAGTTACGACGGCTGCCTGCTTTTAAGCCAAAAAACAAAATGTATGTATAGCTTTATTTGTTCCCCTGCAGACAGACACTTGCTTTGCCCTGCAGACGATCCAGAACTATGTTGTTGTCAACAAATTATGAAAACAAAACATTCATTCAGGGAAAGCGGCACTAATGCGTGTGGGGGGGGGGGGGGGTTGTGTGGGGGTGAGGCAGCATTTTATCCAATCACAGCACAGCAGTCTCCAGCAGTTTCATAATGAGCCAATAGTGTGGAGGTGAGGTGGAGTTAGATTCTGGTTTTAAACAAATCGGTTTAAAAGCACAGTGTTTGTACACACCAAAGTTGCCTATATTACATTAAGTACTGCATAAACTTATTTTGTCCTATAATGTCTGATGTTGCACTTTGATTTCATGCTGGGAAATGCCAGATCTCCAAGCGATAACACCCCCCCCCCACACACACACACACACACCATGTCTTCAATCTCCTCCCATCAGGGCTGTCAACAAAATCGACACTACTTCTGACACAGGGGAGGGGGCGAGAGAGAGAGAGAGAGAGAGAGAGAGAGAGAGCTGCAGGGATGCGTGGAGGAGCATGGCAGACATATTCAGACATACCGTTGAAAAGGAGCACAAATCAAACCAGTGACAGGCGCAGCCTCGCGGCGCAGCGTGAAAAAGCAATAACTTTTGACCTCCTCTACGGTTAGAAACACACTTCCGTTCCTGAACTATAACGACAACGACACCATTGAGCATGTGCAGGCGGCAGTGGTGGAGGGGAAAGAAATCACATCCGAACCCACGCTACACGCCGATACAGTACATCGTAAGGCATATGCACGGTTGTTTGTGATCCATCTGTATTCACACAGATGGATGCCTGCGTGAAAAAAGAAGGAAAAATAAAGTAAAGCAATCACCTGAGGCCACCCCGCCCCCCGCGCACACTTTACCCAAATTGAATAAGCGCGCAGGCGGCCTTTTGTGGAATTGTTTTCTACTTAAACAAACAACCCCAGAGTGGCAAATTACATACTAATAAAGCGAGATCAGTTCTCTCCTCGATTCATTTCGTGTCACATGGGGGAATATACAAATATATTGAGTACAAAACTGCGGGAAAAATTGAGGAAATTGGATTAAAAGACAGCATGAGAGGAGACACTGATGAGAGAGGGGAGAGACTCAGAGGGAGAGGGAGGGAAAGAGGGAGGGAGGGAGGGAGGGAGAGAGGGAGGGAAAGAGGGAGGGAGGGAGGGAGAGAGGGAGGGAAAGAGGGAGAGAGGGAGGGAGAGGGAGAGACATGGTTCTCTGATAAAACACTCTGGAGTAGAGGTGATTACCGGCACTGCCTGAAAGCAATTCTGCCCGCATCAGAAACCACTGCGGTATGACACCCCCACCTAACCCCCCCCCCCCCCCCCCCCCCCACACACACACGCACGCACGCACGCACGCACGCACGCACGCACGCACGCACGCACGCACGCACGCACACACGCACACACACGCACGCACACACCTCGGTATCTGCTACAAACCCACAACAGGGACTGCATGATCTGCCATAATGCTAATCCTGCATTGTGTCGGCATTAATTAGTACCATTAAAGCCATCCGTTAATACCTGAAAGCTGCTGGTTTCTACCGCGATGCCTTCTCAAATCAGCGGTTATTTTCGTGATAGATTTAAACCAGTGGTTTTCGGACCACACTGAGAGGGTGGTCCCCAGCTAAATGATGGACAGTTGGTAACGAAATGGACCCTTATATAGATATGTAACTCTTGAGAGCGTAAAATGAAACCAAATGGACCCTTGCGGGTCCATTTGGTATCATTTTACGCTCTCAAGAGTTAAATTATGTTTAAACATCCTTTCAAGAATGTGCACATTTAGAAAATGTAGAGGAATTGTTATTTCGACCAACATTTTGCCAGTTTGTCTCTCCTAAATTAACAAACAAGAAAATCCTTAGTCTTGGGATTGCTAGAGACTAAACTCAGCATTAAATGGTGGTCCGTGCCTAAAATGCAGAACAAATAGTGGGCCCTGGAAAGAAAAAGGTTGGAAACGAAACGGATTGCGACACTTCTTATACTATCAGCTTTTAGACATGTTCGAACAAGCAAAAATACGTTTGATTAGCTGTTGATTAGGCTGCTATTCAAACAAACACCTTTTTAAATTAATTGAAGCAACACACGGTGGCTTATTCTGACTGCCTACCTGCACATTTGATTAAAGAATAGTCTAAAATGGTCAGTCTAAAAGGCACATTAAGTATTCTTCTAAACTTAAATAGGTCATTTAAAATTGGACATTCAAGGAGTGAATATTCATGGAGTCTGGAGTGATCCGATATAGAGCTACATAATCATAGTTATGCATCATACTTCATATCATACATCATAGTTATTCTTAGAGACAGCTACTCCCCTTTAGTTTTAGTTATATATAATTCTGGAAAAACTATGGCTAAGTGGAAAACACTTATGATAACCCCAGTGATTAGCTGTCAATTCGATTCATTGATGGCTATAGTAGTTGAGTTGACAACTACTTATCATTTGGATTCCTTTACGATTCATCGATTAATCATTGCAGCCCTAGTTTTCATGGCAAATAACCCCCAAAATGTGTTTGTATGTGTAATGTATTTGGTCATGGTCACGCCCCACCCCCCACTCCCTCCTACCTCCCCACACACATCAGAAAATGCTTTGCGCCATAGGGACCCTGGGCCGAGATCTAGGGGGGATTGAGACCAAAATGAGACAATGAGACAATTACGGACTTGGTCAAGACAAGATCAAGATCAGACTAGCACCCAGAGGAGTCGAGAACAAGACCAGGACCAAGACCTAGAAGGGTCAAGGCCACGGCCAAGACCTAGAGAGGTCGAGACCAAAAAGCCAATTTTTGATTGTTCTCTATTAATAGGACAACATGACACATTACAGTGACTTCAGTTGTTATTGTACAATACTAACTGTCATTTGCACACTGTTAGCAATACAGGCATCATCCAGCGCTGGGCTTTATAAAAAAGCTGTCTTTACGAATGGGCTCCTCGGTCCACATAATGGATATAGCTATTTGCTTTGCATCGCCTCGTCTAGAGTGGTCTTGGTGGCGAAAGAGATGCAAGACATTTGCTCTGAGATCATGACAAGACCAAGACAAATTGAAGGCGAGACCAAGACAAGACCACGAGACAAATTAAGTGCAGAGCGGTGAGACCGAGACGAGACAAGAACAATTGCAGGCGAGACAAAAACAAGACCAAGACAACGAAAAGACTTGCCTCAAAACGGCGAGACACTGTCTCGAGAACTACAACACTAATATACAGTACAGTATCTGCTTTCCTAAACTACCCTTCTAAAACAAAAAGTATGTTGTGCTATATGGCATATAGAGAAAATTCGAATACCAAACTCCTTCCAGTATTGAACGGGTTCATTTCATCAACAGCCCTTCTCTCTGTTAGAGCGTAGCACTTTGGCGAAACAACAAAGGGCAAAAAAAAGTGTCTTTGATGCAAATCTAAATGTATGTACCCTACCCTGTGGATAGCAGACAGAGCAGCAAACAATGAGTCAGGGAGTCATGGCCCCATTCCATCCACCTACCAGCCTCCATACAGCCTGGCCATGATGAAGAGGTTATGCAGAAAGCAGAAGAGAAGCCCTGCTGCATTATTAATACCTACAAGGGTGATTCGACGTAGTGGTGTGGACTGGCTTCGGATGAAGGCAAAATGTCTCTCCGACATGCGAGGGCCACGCTCGTTCGCTGTATAATACAGTTTGTGTTGTGCTCGGAGTGGCTTGGAAATGTTGTTCGTGGTGAAAAAAATATAAAAGGCTTTATTGTAGCTCGCCGTGAGGTCATGTATTAGCCAACATCGACAAAACAACGCAGAATTTTACAGCTAGATTTCAGCACTCGACTGACTCAACAACTTGACATGCACTCTCTCCTCCAAACTATCGATACTATACATAGTGCAGTACTCTTAGTTAGACACACACACACACACACACACACACACACACACACACACACACACACACACACACACACACACACACACACACACACACACACACACACACACACACACACACACACACACACACACACACAGACTGAGTTCTTGTGTATGTATAGTTGGATACAACTGGCACTGTTGCAGCTCAGGGAACATCTGTCAATGCTTCCTGTCAGGCGAACAGCAGGTGAAAATCAGCACGGCGGACAGCTCCACTCCGCAGGGAGCCCGTGCTCCACACGCGCACGCCCGCACGCACACACACACATACAGCAGTGGAAGAGAAAAAGACAGTTCCACACACCAAGAGGTGTTATTAAATTGCTATTTTGCTGACCACGTCTGCTAAGGTCAGCTTCAAGGTGTCTGACTAACGTGTCTCATACATAAAAAGAAGAGTATCTGGTGCTATCTATTCCTCTCAATCACTCTCTCTCATCTCTGTCTCATCATTGTCTCATCGCATCGCCTGGCTTCTCTCTATTCTCACATGCACCAAGCCGGACCACGTTTTTCATTATAAAACCCCAAAGCGATTCCACATGCAAACGGCGCCAGGGGCGCCAATTCTAGTAGGAGATTAGCCTGCAAATCCGTCTTCCAAAATCCACTATACCTTCTGAAATGGACAACCGATTGCTATAAGAGACAGAGCCCCTCGAATCCTACGAGGATTTTCAGGGACCGGGGAATGGAGAGGGACCGGACAGAATGGAACCCAAACCCAAAGGACCCTTTATGGGTGTGTGTTTTTTGTGATAAATCACTTCATACGTTCCTCAGCGTTAAAAGAAAAACAGAACTGGCACCCAGAGAGACCCCCTCTCCTCATAGTCTGAAGCTGGTGGATTGGAGGAGGATTCTGTCTGGACTGCTCACAGGATAAATTACATGCCTCTCCTTTGATGAGAGAAAAAGAGAAGTTGGCAGGTGAGAGGGAAGAAAAATGTAAGGAGGACGCGTTTGAATAAATGCCACGCTGGGAAAGATTTAATTCCATTATGCTACCAACGAGAAAAAGAAAAAAGAATGAAAAATGAGAACGTGTCCCAGTGAGGCTTACAATTACCATCCTAGATTCTTTAGAACGGTTTCCATGCAAACAAAACAACAACGGCAGACTATATTCAAAGGAGAATAAGACAATGAGCCTGCTGATGGATATCTATATGTGGATTGTGTAGGATGAAAAGAAAAAGAAAGAGAAATCACACACGTGTGAAGTGGAGTCGTGAAATCTGCCAATTATCCTTCCTTATATGACTAGAACTGGACTAAAGATGGCCAATTTGAATAAATTTGGCAGTTCCATGGATTTATTCAATGCGCACCCCAATCTCTGCTCCTTTCTTCGATGTGCACCCTTATGCACCGTTCTACTGACAGTCTTGTGATCGGGGTAGCCAATCACAGGTGCCATTTTGTGCCGGCGTCCAAACCAAGCCGATCACCCAACACCTACGTACCTATGGCAAATGAATGGGTTTCCACTGGAGACAAGCGAAAGTGAAATCCGTCTATAGGAAGTCGTTCCACGACTCCAAAAATATGTCTATAGGGAGTCGTTTCAAGACTCCAAAAATAAGAAAGATGTCATGCTGGGTGCAGTGGTGGACTGGAGTAAAAGTAGCAATATAGCACAATGTGGAAATACACTATGATGCGCACAGCTTGTTAATGAGCCCTTCGCTAAGTCCCTCCCCAATCCGTCCTTGTCCAATAGGCAATAGAAGAGGAAAGCTCGACCAGGAAAGCTTGACCTGCATAGCAACAGTTGCTAAACAATTTGGACTGGCATTGGACAGTGACTCTAAACTCTGCCCCAAAGGGTGGAGTGCTGAGAAGGGATCATTGAGTAGAATGTAGAAAGTTCCATTTCAGTATTGACTTTCATAATAGGATGTGGTTAAAGTGGAATTCAACATTTTTGTGTAGAGTGTACACACTTCAATGGGAGCAAGGGTTTACACTCTCAGAAAAAAAGGTCTGAAAGAAAAATCATTAAAATGGTGAATCACATCTTCACGACATCATCAAGATGTGTTTCACCATGTTATTTTTATTTATTTATATAGTTATTTACTTCAGACCACCATTTCTATGAAACACAGAATGGAGCGACTTGTCATTACAGTATGTCAACTTTATATTAATGCCATAGCAAAATGTTGAAAACTATACTGAACTAAATTAAAGTAGGCCTATAACCAAAGTTTTCAAATAATTGTAATGGAGTAAAAAAGTGAATGGAGTGAAAAAGTGAAGTTGGTCAACAGTATAGCATTATTGAAAAATGGAAGTATCCCTTGCACTTTTATACTTGCAATATACGTATCTTGTTTTGAGCAAATATATTTGGTTACCTCGAGCGACTAGACTGCTGAAGCCAACGCAAACTTAGAACAACACACACACAAACACACACACACACACACACACACACACACACACACACACACACACACACACACACACACACACACACACACACACACACTGTGGAGGTTTGTTTGACTGTGGCATTGCCACTCCAAATCCACAGGACTGGGGAGTGAATGAGAGGGGGATTAGAGGGCTAATGCCACCAGATGAGAGGCGGGAGAGAGGCTCTCGTCTCACTGGGTTTAGCACTCTGCGAGGGATTATAAAGCCGGAATCCGTAGGTTTCCAGCACGATTCGGGATTCGAACCCCCGGTGCGGCCTCCCACATGGCCGCGTGCGAGAGACCAGAATGTCTGTCTCTTTATACCCAAGCTGAACCCCCCCCCCCAACTTCAGACAGCACAGCAGGGAGAGATATGGTGCTTAAAAGAGCTTCCAGCATTACTACTTTCAACTGTTTTGACGTCCTATACTACCCGGCAACAGGGTCTAAATGTCTCAATTGAAGAGTATAAAAAGGGCAGCACTGCAGAATGAACAAGTGGTGATCCCCTCTTTGGAAAGGGCTGCCACCATAGACCACCTTCACTGACTCACCCATACTACCGCAACAGGGCAATGCCCCGCTGAATGCCCTGACTGCCCGACCAAACATGATGGCTGAATTTCAAAGATATTTCAAATAAAAGTGCTTATATTTACAATGATTTGAAACACTACACTAGGCCTACTAACTGTAACTCCGAGACAGATCACTTTGTGCATGCTCCGTGCTTGTTGCAACTTCAACAACAACTGATGTTATGATATCAATGCCTACTCGCCATAAGTTGGCTATAATTTTTTGTATAGGATTGCCCCCCCCCTCAATTGGGAGAGGTTACATACGGGCCTGTACTGCAATGTGCATACAGACCACACACCTACGTTCCTGTGTTGCAACCTGAAACAACTCAAACTTAAATCTCAAACTCAAATCTATTGATAACAGATAACAGTTCCCTAAGACACTGCAGATCTATGGATTAATCCATTTAACCTTTCACACAAAACAATCAAAGTCTTCAAGACCTTTGAAATGGGAACAACATTAAAAGACTCAGCTATTACATTATGCACAACAAAAATGGATGCATAATGTTAACACAGAAACATACACCTGCTGAATGAACCAGTGACTACTGGGGCACTCCACGATTCTGAGACCTAATTTGAATCTCACAGTGTAGAAATGGCGGTTCATTCATTTGGTTCCATTTCTACACCGTCAGAGTTAAACGGGGGCCTCACAGTGTGAATGTGTGATTTAGTGTCTTCTGGTCAGAGCTGTCCAGATGGCAGCAGTTTGACCATATCATGCCTGTAAATGTAATAGCAGCATCCCATTAAATGAGCACATTACCACAATGAACATTATTTCCCAGGGGAGGCAACATAAACCCAGATAAGTGTGCAGCAAAGAGTGCAGCGTGCCCACTGCCCATTAGGATGGCTAAATTACTGCATGCAAGAAGAGACACTTATGGGGCTGCAAGGGAAATATGCAGGTGGGCCTACATCGATATAAGTGTGATATGACACCAGGGATATTGGATATTGCGATATGGTATATGAAGTAGATTTTGTCTTAACGGACAACTTTAGTTGTTTTTTTCAACCAAGGTTCATGTTATGAACAGGTATTCAGATTGTTATTAGAAAAGTAATGTGGGTCTTAATTGACTTTACATCCCTTGCTTTCTTTAGTTTTAGATTTTTCTTCTAGAGTTTTATATTTTAGCCATGGGAGGAGGTGGCAGTCAAACATGGTCCTAAATGCAAATTCTGTGATAAAAAAAAAAATCTATACAGCCCTAATAGACCCCAGGAGATTATAATTGGCCGCGGAAGCTCACAGGATGTACTGAATGTGAAGGAGGCAGCACACCGCACTGCACTTTACAGAGAAGAGTAAAGACATGGTAAATGGTGCATTTATAGCGCTTTTAGCCAAGACACTTCACATTATGCATTAAATTCACACACCGATCGCAGTGGAAACCATGCAAGGGAACAACTTGGGATTCAGTGTCTTGCCCAAGGACACTTCAACAAGTCAGACAGGGCGAGCCGGGATTCGAACTACCAACCGGTTGACCTGCTCTACATCCTGAGCCACAGAAATATATACATTTTAAAGCCCAATATAAAACAAATAGACAATCTCCATAAGCTTATGTCACAACATCGATGTTGAGGGTGGCCAATATAAGACAGTGGTTTTCAACCAGTGGTCCGGGGACCACCAGTGGTCCTTGAGAGAGTTCCAAGGTGGTCCCCAGCTAATGATGGAAAGTTGGTTAACCAGATGTAACTCTTTGAGAGTGTAAACATGAAACCAAATGGAGCCTTGCAGGTCCATTTGGTTTCATGTTTACACCCTCAAGAGTTAAAATATTCATCACCCAAATTAGCCCAAATCTACACAACAATTAAGAGAATGAAGATGAATGGTCATTTTGATCTGTATGTTTGACTGTTTGGTCTCCCAAATTCAGCGTCATTGAATTGTGAACAAAAAGAAAATAAATCTTTAGTTTTGGGGTCTGTGGGGGCTAAAATGCCATCAAATGGTGGTTCCTGGCTCAAATTCAGAATACATAGTGGGCCCTGGTATCAAAAAGGTTGAAAACCACTGCTACAAGGCAAAATTGCACTGATGTGCAAATGCAGTGGGAGGGAAAGAAGGATCTTCAAATTCCACACACCTCTTTTATCCTGAATCTTGATGGTGAGCTCCACTACAGGCTCGGTCTCCCTATCCAAGCGGCGGGCTATCACCACATCCCCGCTGTCGCTGCCCACCGTCACGGCGGGGCTGCCGGCACCCTCCTTGTCTGGGTAAAGCGGGTAGATCAACTCGAAGCTGGCCGCCTGGAATCTGGAACTCGGTCCTCCGAGGCTCAGCACCACCGATCCGACGCCAGCGTCCTCGGACACGTTGGCGACGAGGAGCGTGCCAGAGTCCAGCAGCGCCCTGGGGGTCCTCCTACTCTTCCACGGCGCCCCGATCGCGGCCCCCCTCCGCCTCCTCGTCCTATTCCTCCGCCCCCGCGGACCCCCACGAGAGCCTGGCGCGAGGTTGTGCCACTGCCACCGCTGCGGCGTCACGGTGATCGCCACGGGCGCGCTGCTGGTCAGAGGCGGCCACCCGTGGTCCCTGGCGAACACGTACAACTTCTGGACGTGGTGCAGTCCCAGGATGGTGTCCACGAGCAGCACTTCCCCCGTTTTGGGCACTACGTAGAAGCTGCCGTTCTTGGGATGATTCACGGACATCACGTAGGTCAGCTCCGCGTTCTTGCCGCTGTCTGCGTCTGCGGCTCGCAGCCGGTAAACGACGCTGCGGAGCGGCGTGGTGTCGTTCAGGGCGATGCGGACCTCCGAGCCGCCGAGGAAGACCGGCGCGTGGTCGTTGACGTCCAGGACGGCCACTTTCACGGACGCGATCGGCGCGGAGACCTCATCCTCATCCGCTTCTTTCGATAAAGAGCAAGAAGAAGTCCTCCTCCGGCGGCAAGAAGCCACGACGCTCAGCAGGTACTCGGAGCGCGTCTCTCGGTCCAGCGCCCTGGAGGTCCGGAGCAGGACGTTGCCGTGCCTGTGGTGCGCGAAGACGCGGAAATCCTCGCTGCCGTTGCCGCGCAGTCTCAAGCGCACCGGCACGCTGCGATCGCCGCCGCCACCGGGGCATCCACGTCTCTGCGCGTCGGCGACGGCGATGCGCCTCACGGGGATCTCGCCGAGTCCGTTGACTTTGGACGCCGCCGGCGAGTTCTCGAAAACGTGCCCGTGAAAGAAGAAAGGCAATCGCGGCGGTGGCTCCGCGTCCTCCGTTTTGTATCCAAACAACACCGGCGTGAGAAGCAGAAGAAGGCATGAGGAGCTCACTACGACGACGAGACCCCAAATCATGTTGGTGGGCAAGTTATACGTCCACAAAGGCAAACCGGCGGAGGAGGGAGAAAACCCAAACAACAAAAAAAAGACTTAAAATATTTCTTCCATACTTGAGATCGATGTTATTATCCTTTACGCGGGCAAGCTCCTCTGAACTTGGATCGTTCTCATCGTGGTGGGAAATGAAGTACGTCGTAGGTTTCTGTTAGTCCGGGGCTGCCTGCCTCCTGCACGCACTCAGCAGCAGCATGCAGCGATCCTCCGCAGGCACTGCCTGGCTGCTCAGCACTGGCGCGATGCTGGACAGCGCCGGGCAGGCAGGGGGCGTGGCGCACAGCACAGCACAGCACAGCGGGAACGGGAGGGATCCTCCTCACAGAACTATAGGAGAAGCCCCCACCCACCCCGAGCAAGCAAGCGTCGCCAAAGCACTGTGCCAACACAGGTCCAATGGTTGGATGAGTCACAGTATTTTAGAATCGACCTGGTAACCCTTTCAGTTCAGTTAAGTTCAGTACAGTGAGAATGAGAGAGAGAGAGAGAGAGAGAGAGAGAGAGAGAGAGAGAGAGAGAGAGAGAGAGAGAGAGAGAGAGAGAGAGAGAGAGAGAGAGAGAGAGAAAACAAAGAACACACAAGCACCATCGTTGACATAATTAAAAAGTGACAAGTAATTCATCAGTGTCCCCCACACTGCACAGTACTCCACCTATCGCCCATTTAACTTTGAAACCATCCAGCTCGTCCACAATTTTATAGTATGCATGCTCAACTCTGAGCCTTGCCTTTACAAGGCCGGTTAAAATGGGAACAGCGTCTGTACAACCCTCCTCTTTAGCCCTGTTTCTCCGGCTTAGCCCGATCGCTAGTTTTGCTGTTGCAGACAGAGAGAGAGAGAGAGAGAGAGAGAGAGAGAGAGAGAGAGAGAGAGAGAGAGAGAGAGAGAGAGAGAGAGAGAGAGAGAGAGAGAGAGAGAGAGAGAGAGAGAGAGAGAGAGAGAGAGAATTTTATTTTTCATATTATTTTAACACTGTCTTACAACACCGACTTCAACATATTTGTTTAAGCAATGTGTGTTATTGCTATTTTATTTTTATTTTATTTACAACCCCAATTCCAAAAAAGTTGTGACTTTGTGAAAAATCAACATGAAAATAGAATACAATGATTTACAAATCCTCTTCAACCAATATTCAGTTGAATACACTAAAGAGAAAATATTTAATGTTCAAACTGATAAACTTTATTTTTTTGTGTAAATGTTTGCTCATTTTGAATTTGATCCCTGCAACACATTTCAAAAAAGTTGGGACATTGGGCAACAAAAGACTGGGAAAGGTGGTGAATGCACAAATGATGCCTGTTTGGAACATTCCACAGGTAAACAGGTAAATTTTTAGTTTAATATCATGATTGGGTATAACCATCCCAGTCATTCACAATCTAAGATGGGGCGAGGTTCACCACTTTGTGAACAATTCTGTGAGGAAATCATCCAACAGTTTAAAAACAATGTTTCTCAACAAGTCAACATTAAATTGCAAGGAATTTGGTGATTTCATCATCTACAGTCCATAATATATTCAAAACGTTCAAAGAATCTATACTAAAGCGACAAGGCCGAAAACCAACACCAAATATTTGTGACCTTTGAACCCTCAGGTGGCTCTGCATTAAAAACTGACATCAATGTGTAAGGGACATTACTGTGTGGACTCAGGAACACTCAGAAAACCATTGTCAGGTTACATAATTCGTCACTACACCCCGAAATGTTGAACAACTTACAAGAATGGTACAGAATCAAGCAAGAATGGTAAAGACTTCTGCCTACCAACCTTCAAAAATTAGTTCCCAAACATTTATTGAGTGTTGTTAGAAGGAAGGGTTATGTAAAGCAGAGGTAAACCTACCCCTGTCCCAACTTTTTTTTGAAGGCGTCCCAACTTCTTGGTACGTGTTGCAGGGATCAATTTAGAAAAGATTGTATATTCATTTTGAACATCTTTGTGGTGTATTCAACTGAATATAGGTTGAAAATGATTTGCTTGGGAACTGCTCCGCCTGAGCTTTGAAAAAGCCACTTCGCAAATCATTCTGAACAGAGATTGCTTGACTTGCGTTTCATAATGTCACCTGTTACCTATAGCCACATTGTTGCTGGTATTTCACCAGCCTGCCCAACTTTGTTTATGTTCTCACTGTTGACAAAATAGCTCCATTCAACTTCAAGGCTTGAGAGTAAAAAAAAGACTTGAAGCAGACAGGGATTAGTGGCGCAAAGTGGAATTGCAGCCCGTATCATGGAAGTGAATGGATGCTCATGACGTCATGTGTGTCAGCACTTCAGCATTTTGCCAAGCAAAATTCGGTTGGCAAAATGCCTAAGCCATTCACTGCCATATTATTCTAAAGGCGGAAGTAAGCACCTCTATGGGTGCGTCAAAACACCACTGAGCAACTTATACTGAAAGGAATAGCAGGGGGCGGGCTACAGTAACACTCGAGACCAGGCTCTATCCTAACTCTGGTAAAAACCTATACAGTAAAAAGTAAACCATTCAGTAGACCACCATCAGATTTAGTAGTAGTGAGGCAAGTTTGGTGAATTAAATGGCCTTTTTTAACATATACTGTATTAAGGAACCAGCTTAGGTGGTTCAGGCATCTGGTTTGCCTCTGGGGCATCGGGAGGTTGTTGATGCACGATAACATTGCATGTCCCACTGGGAGGAGACCCTGGGGCAGACCAAGTTCCAGATGGAGGGATTACATCGACTCACTGGCCTTGGACTGCCTTGGGATCCCCCAGAGAAGGTTGCTCTGGAGAGGGAAGTCTGGAGCCCCCATGACCCAACTACGGATAAGCGGTTGAAGAAGGATGGATGGATTTAGAGAAACAGATATCCCTAGGACAAATATGAAAATATGACCATTTACAGTATTTACAGTATATGCCACGTAACATTACCATGCTATTTATTTTTGCACTGGCCTGCACATGACCATTATTTGGACCATGCATGTTTTAGTGCAAAATTTAAAAGGTATGACAAACATACATGAGCAGGCAAGGCTTTTCTCTTTATGATTTAATATTGACTATGGTGGGGGGGCAGCTCCAGTTGCTTAGTTGATTTCTGTATTTGTAGAACAGCTATGTAACATTCCACAGTTTAAGCATTTTAAAATGCATATCTACAACCTATAACCTACAGTATATTTAATATATTCTTTCAAATGAGGTTTCACCTTATAGATGAAAAAAATACATGTGCTCCTTTTTTTTTTTTTTTTTAATGGATGAATTTTCAACTAGTGAAATAAACATCTGGGAAATCTTTAATTGAGACGCAAGAGCAAGTGGAAGGCTACATGAAGGACAAGCCAGCATATTCTCTCTCCTATTGTTTGATAAAGGCATATTATAAACACATAATCAAATAACAATCCTCAGAGCATGGACTGCACTCAGAATTATAGAAATCGGTTGAGAATGGCCTGGGAATTCCATGATTGAAATGTCAACTTTTTGCGGGTTGTTCTATACTACTACACTTGTAAGGACTGCTTCGATTCACAGCGCCGGCTTGATCTGCAAGTTCACAATGCACTGTGGAAACAGCATATGTCACATATATGATTGGTGCTATGAAAAACATTAAGTACAGAGATTTTGTAAATGCAAAAAAGAAAAATAAAGAAAATATCCCCATAACGTTTGGGTGGGCAGGACGCACGTTTGGGTGGTCACTGCCCACCCCCGGATACGGCCACATAAAAATCCCAATGTGCGGAACGGAGCAGTCAGGATGGAACTCTGGCTAATGTGTACCCTATAAGTAAATTCATATACTGGTGTGTGATGGAGGCGTGGCTTTCATAAACATTACAAACTCTGATGTTTTGGGCTGGATGTATTTCGGTTTTAAAAATATTTGCAATTCTGTCCATAGCACATCGTACCTCGGACTTGGCTGAGTCGGGCTCTACCAAACTTCACCACGCTCACGACAGCAAGTTGTTCGGCTAATGCCATCCCCTCAGTGATGCTTCACGACGCTCCAGTTCGGAAGGGCCGGTGCCGCTCCATCATTGTCAGTCAGATACTATATGTACGGACTTATTTCAGTATACTATATACGGAACTTCGGTTATCTGTAGGTTACCTAACTGAAAGTGGCTCTGTGTTATTCAAACAACTCCGGGTGAGACCGCGTTGGTAAATCCCACATCCCCCACACACAAACAAATTTCCACAGATCCTCCTGCATGCCTCCGGTCCTCATAAACCATAAAGCTATTCCACATCAATGAACAGTCAACCAGGGCTTGGAGTATGTGTGTGTGTGTGTGTGTGTGTGGGGGGGGGGGATCAATAATCAAGGAAATACATGAATGCATTGCAAAAAGGGTCTGAAATGGCTCAGCAAGGTCTAACAACATCACACTAAGAGCACTGCGATTTCAAGGCTGTTAGGTTGGGTAAACATCACATTATCACTGCATGAGGCCCAGCAGACTGCACTGAGGCGGCCCCGCGCACGTGTATGTGTGCATGTGCGTGTGTGTGCGTGCATGTGTGCGTCTGCTGCCGCTGCAGGTGGTGTGCGTTCGGCGGCGCTCACAATGAATTGTCATCATCATCATCATTTTCATGGCCGCCACACCGCTGCCCTGCCGCGCCCCCTTCGCTCTCTGCCAGCCTGCTAAGCTCCATGAGTGCTCCTAAACAACCTTATCTGCGAGGTAGCCTCAATCCCGCAGCCCCGTGCAACACACATTTCCAATCCCCCCCCCACCGCCCTCCCTGCTTCTTGCAGTCTAGCAACAACTCGGAATGCTAAATATGACATACATTTGGAAATAGCGACCGTGTGTGTTGTCAAATAAATAAATATATAAATAAAGCAAAAAAAGATAAGAGAGTAAATGGAATATGCAAGAAAGCTGCAAACTGCAGCACTCCAGTGTCCACCGAGACTCACTGCCGCTACCCGGGCTTGATTTTTTTTTTTATGTTCGTTCATTGATTTGAAGATGAATTCCTCACGCGCGTGCAGCTCAATCCAGTTTGAAGTTTCATTCCAAAAATTCCGCTGACAGACAATCTTTGCCAATTTGACAAAAATCAATCATTGTAAATTTAGCAAGTCGCTTACTTCCTGCAGGGAAATAGCTTCTGTCTGTCGGCACGCTTCGTTCGCAGGCAATAACTCTGGTAAGTGGAAGGGTGCTCCCAGACAATTTTAAATTGAGCCAGAGTAATAAAGGTTCCTATTGGAAATTGATAGGTGCAAACCTCTGATTTGCTGAATGTTGTGTACATCACACACATACAGGCCTAAAGCAGCCACCCTCAATGGTTTATTTTTGCTCCATAACAATCCCTGACGTAGTCACCGTTTTACCTTGAACTACAAACAACCTCACGTGACACAAACTGTATGTCTCTCCATTGTCGGAGAGAAAGCGAAATCATTTCCCGACTGCAGCTGTTGTTTGCGACCGCTATAAAACAGTTGCGACCATTGGCCAACAGTCACGGCTGATATGTCGCAATCACCATAGCTGTCAAAATCGCTAAGCAAACAGCCATCCACAATGGGTTACATTGGTGATGGGTACCATGGTGACACGTCTATGCAGCATGTGTCAAACAGACACTATGTTAAAGTGTAGGTTAAAGTGTACGCTCTGCCATAGAAGGAATAGCTGCTACAGCATGCATTTTTATCTACCGCACATGGATCGGGTTCCTGGTGCCGTAGTGGAGACATCACCGTTGTCATGCTTAAAGTCGCCATTGTTATTTTAAACATCAGTACTGTTGGGTCACTCAGTGGTCGTCACCATTGGCGACCTTACCCCTAACCCTAAACATAACCTCAGTAAAACCTATGCCTAAACCTAACCTTAACTCCCAACTGATAGGATACCTGCCGTTGGGGCTGTCGGAAATTATTAAGCCCCTCCTGCTACTGTGTTATGTAAGTGTTTGAACTTTAAGTACCGGTCCGGTATGCAAAAAAAAAAAAAAAAACTTTGTTTTTTATCATGAAATGTTGTGCTGTGACAGCATAAATCAGATAGCACTGGGAATGAATTCAATCACATGCCAATCCACATGCCACGGAGCACTCCAGTAACACTTGAGGGGTTTGCAGCCATCTGTGGAGATGAAAGGCCAGTGTGCATACTGTACAAACAAAGCTGTGAAGGAAGGAAGAAAGAAAGATAGATACCGTAGATAGACAAATAGACCGACAGATAGACAGGTGGTGGGAGTTCTGCTCTGGTTTTGGTCAATATTAAGTAGTTCCGGTGATTTTATGCCAGTCACTGGGGCCATGCAGTAAAAGTGCATTAATCCACAAAACTAACGTATTTTGTATTGTTGAATTATTTCTGAAATATTAGCACATGCTTTGTTCAATTTTTACCCTGCGATCACATGGACACACAAAAATGAACGAGGGATGTGCTAATATTCATTCATGTTCAACAATATAAATGGCATTAGTTTTTTGAAGTAATATACTTTTACTGCATGGCCCCCAGTGACCCCCACAAAATGACCACAACTACCAAAACCAGAGCACAACTCCCACCACAGGACTCTGGCTATCAATTAATACAGTGGACACCACTACATTAATGGGAAATATTTCACACAGCTTAACTTCAAAAAATCTGGACTGATCCCTTTAAAGGCGAAGTTGTACTTGCTCGCGTACAGCATGACGTAGGGAGTACACCTAAAATAGCCGATATTCAAGTTCTGTACATCTGCTATCTTCAATGCACGACACAGAGTATAAATCATGGCCGGGCATGAAGGAGAGAAAACCCTTAAGAAATCACACCCAGGGATCCAAACCGGCCAATGATGGGAAAGCTTTGTGGATGGTTAATTAATTATTGAGGAGATTCTTTCTTCTCACTCCAATAGAATGCAGGCCTTTCCTTCTTAAAGACAAAGGTCAGAGCCTTGGCAGAGCTTTGTGAAGTGTTGCTACCTTTTGCCGTGTGTGTGTGTGTGTGTGTGTGTGTGTGTGTGTGTGTGTGTGTGTGTGTGTGTGTGTGTGTGTGTGTGTGTGTGCGTGCGTGTGTGTGTACTCGGAGAGGGAGAAGATAGGGGGGAGATGGGGTGAGTTAGGGTGAGCGCAGTAGAGTATATACTGCAACAACAAAGCAACTGTGTGCCTCCAAAATCCAAACAATACTTTTTTGCAGCCCCATTCTACAATACAAGCAAGGCGTTTTCAAAATACAAGGATGCACATGCACACACACACACACGCACACACACAGAAGAGTGAAAAAGTTAAGGAAAAGCCAAAACCAATGTGTTTTAGTAATGTGTGTCGGGGGCCACTGCCAGCCACTAGAACAGCATCAAATGCACCTGACGTGGATTGTACACAACAAAAGATATTTGTAGTCCCCCCTAGGGGATGCATTGCCTCCCTGTCTTTGACCTGTTCTATTAGGACGCACAGTCCCATGTGTCTGAAACACTACTGAGGGATAGAACACCGCTGACAAATACATAATTCTGTCATTAAGGTGTTCTAATAACGGTGTAGGACAGACACCGTGTTGCCTCAGTAAGGCCTGTCTTACTGAGACAACAAATAGTTCAGGAAGGATTGTACACTGGAGTGGACTGCTAAACTCTAAAACATTTAAAACCACACAGTACATACAAATGTTAACATGTATTGTTGGTACAAGCGGTGAAATGTCCCTTTACTGACTGCTGTGAGTCTGCTCCACATTTACACATTGCGAAAGGAATTAAGTACCAAATTCTGGGTTGCACATGGTTTGTTGTGGGAGTGGACTTCATTGACATTAAGGAAGTATTTGGACAGGTATGTGGGTATTTTGGTAGAGTATCACATCTAGTGCAAGTTGTTTCGGCTCTGTAGCTCTCTTTGCGGTCGGTACATTATGCACTCTCAGTCTCATATCAGAACCATACGCCTAAGTATTCATATTGTTTGACAAGACTTTACTTTGTAGGCAGCAGTCTGATCACGTCCTGAATTGATATTCTTCTCAGTCTCTGGAGGAAGAGTTAGCTCTTCTGAAATTCCTCAGGTATCACACTAATGCATGAGCATCATTGAAGGCGTGCTTCCCAACACAATTTCAACCTATAGCTGACGTCTTTCCCAGTGATTCTACTGCACTTGACTTTGAATCACTTTGGTTAACACATATACCTGTAGGTACTAGCCAAGTCTGCTAAGTTACAAAAGAAAAATGCAGGTTGTGTGTTTTGCGGCTCGTTTTCTGGTGTTGGTGTTGGTAGATCTGACATTTCTTTAATTCAGGGGTTTTCAACCAGTTGTCGGGGGACCACCAGTGGTCCTCGAGAAGGTTCCGGGTGGTCCCCAGGCTAAATGATGGAAAGTTGGTTAAACAGATGTAACTCTTTGAGAGCGTAAAAATGAAACCAAATGGACCACCAAACCTTTTGGTTTCATTTTCACGCTCTCAAGGAGTTAAAATATTCATCATCTGAATGAGCCCAAGTCTACACAACTAGAGAATCTAGAAGATTAATGGTCATTTTGATCTGTATGTTTGACTGTTTTGTTTTGCAAAACCAACCTGAAATTGTGGACAAAAGCAAAAGAAATCTTTAGTTTTGGGGTCTGTGGGGCTAAAATGTCATCAAATAGTGGTCCGTGGTGCCAACGCTGAATGATATAGTGGGCCATGATTACAAAAAGGTTAATGTATTACTTACATGAGGTATACTTCTTCCCCATAGGTTAGGGTTGTTCTGACTTGTTAATTTGTTTTCGAGGTGAGTTTTGGATTGTTTTTGGAGGTCGGTTGTCTAATTTCAAAAACAAGCGTATTGGCAACGCCGACTCTATAGCCAGTCTGTGTGTTTGTGTGTTTGTGAGGCTCCTGCCAACCATGACCCCAGGATGAACCCGCTCCACTTAGATCTTTTTCCCTACCCGTCTTGATCCAAAATCAATTTCAACAGGGCCTGCTCAGCATTTTTATTCATGCCACTGCAGAGCATGATGGATGTTAATTGCTTAATTGCATCACGAAGTACACAACACTCTTGGAAGCAGATGCATTGGTGATGTAGTCTCTCAAGCCAAGACACTCTCTCTCTCTCTCTCTCTCTCTCTCTCTCTCTCTCTCTCTCTCTCTCTCTCTCTCTCTCTCTCTCTCTCTCTCTCTCTCTCTCTCTCTCTCTCTCTCTCTCTCTCTCTCTCTCTCTCTCTCTCTCTCTCTCTCTCTCTCTCTCTCTCTCTCTCTCTCTCTCTCTCTCTCTCTCTCTCTCTCTCTCTCTCTCACAACCAGCATCTCCATCAGCTCCTTCCATCTGACTTTCGCCTTGTGTTTTCGTTACACAATGGGATCCTCAGAGTATTTTTCTTTCATTTAACCTTTTGTTCAGCCATTAGAAAACACATCGAGACAGAGTCAAGTGGGAACCGGCCAAGAAAGCAAAATAAAATTACATTTCACATCGTACCATCACATCCGTAATACAGCCATAATCCCTGTCAGCAATATAGGCTAACGAAGCAATAAATATGAATACAGCGTGTAACAATCACTACAGCCATGCATACAGCCAAAGTACTAGTCTTATACCAGCAAGGCAACCTACTCAACGTAGACACATACTGAAGTACAGGGGCGTTTTTGCCATTAGGCAGACTAAGCAGTTGCCTGGGGCACCATGAGGTGAAGCGGGGCAACGGGGCAACCACCAGACATGCTCTCAAAGGATCCCAGGATAATAAGCCTCATATGCATAAACTCATCATAGTTGTCCTCTAGAACTAGGATTGAACATTTAAAAACACATACTGTAGGTGTTATGACATATGTCATATATGTTCTTTAGTTCATATTCTTATCGCTTGGGGGCGCCATTTTACTGTGCCTGTCATAGGGATGACGTAATGGGAGGTTTTCCCTGGAGCCCCCTCTTACCAAATGGACCCGTAAGGGTCCATCTCCAGGGAAAATCTTGCCTGGGGCTCCAAATTGCTTAGAAACGCCACTGCTGAAGTAATAAAGCGATATAAAGTTAGGCACGTGCATTTTGACATGTGCAGACATTAGACTGTAATCCCAACATAATCCTTTTGAGACTTCAAGGGAAACTTCAAAGCCAATTACTAAAGGGAGATCGCAAAATATTTGTGCAGTAGAATTTTCCTTGTGTTCTGTTCTCTTTTACATGAAAGGTAATAGAGGCAACTTTTTAGCCAAAAATCAAAATGGATATATATATATATATATATATATATATATATATATATATATATATATATATATATATATATATATATATATATATATATATATATATATATATATATATATATATATATATATATATGCAGAAAAATATGTCAGATGGTGAGGTTTATAAAACCTTACGGCTTCTTTAAAGAAACTATTTAACATAGGTCAGTTTAATAGCCAGATTGAACTGGTTTTGGCGGTTTCAGACATTCATTCAGATTAATCATTAGTATGGACATGGATGGATACAACATATACCCTAAAATATGCCCATACCCGCAGGGTTGGTGAAAGGGCCTTTCTGTGTGGAGTTTGCATGTTCTCCCCGTGTCCCCTGTGGTAGATAACCTCACAAAAACATGCAGTAATCCTGGGCTCTAAACTGCCTCCCCTTGGTCAGCCTGATGGAGGGAACAGAAACTGTTTTTTTTTATTTATTTAGAAAAGCAGACATGATGACATTCATTATGGTCAGCGATCCAAGGATGACCAAGAAAAGTCTGTAGACTTATTTCATCTTGGGTCCTCTACAATGAACATAATGTTACAAAATTACATGACATTACCATAAATTATTCACAATACAAAATAACACACATAAAATACATACCCCCAACTCCCAAAGAAGCTGTCCCTCTATTTATGCTGACCCTTTATAGGGGGACCTATATCCATGAGCCATATCTTAGTCTAATGTTTAAAGGACCTCAAATTCGATGTCAATTTTATATTAGTTTCCAGGAAATTCCACTGTGTGGCTCCTATGTAGATCAATGAGCCTTTGCCTATCTTACTTTTAAAAGCTGGCAGCACCATATTTGCTATACTAGCTCTGGTAAAATGGTTGTGCACCTCATTTACCTGCCTGAAGCATGTTCTTAGGACAGTTGGGACCTCTCCATATTTGATTTTATGGACCATGGTTAGTCTAGCCATAGTGACTAAGTTCGATTGGGAGCCGGTTCAGTACTCTAAAATGTGCTCTAGGATCCATCCCTAAAATAATCCTGATCAATCTGTTTTGATGAAGCCGATTGTACTTTTAACTTAAAAGGCATGGTCAGACCCTCAAACAATGTACATGCAAAGTCAAAGTGCCACAAAATGAGAGAGCTGGCCACCACTAATTTTGTCTCTCTATCCATGTATCTAGCTGTTCTGGCTGGTTGGAATAACATGTTCCTTCCACATGCTATGTCCAATGTGCATTGAAGGAAGCATGAGCCCAATCTGCTGCCTCCCCAGGTTAGTGGAGGATGTGCACATCCCAGGATCACATTAGGAATTGGTACTGGGCGATAAAAATGCTTTGCAAAATCATCATTTTTAATTAAAAAATAATAATAAAATATGCATTTTGTTTGGACAGAGAAAGAAGCATGGCATCTGTTTTTCTTTGCATTACTACTACGCTGTGATCATATGCTCATTTGTGGACTAGCGGTGACTCTATGACTCTGAATTTACACTTTGCTTGAAGGCGTCCTGAATAATTAACAGTGTCTGCAGATTGCCTTCAAGCATAAATTACATAAACGCAAACATTACAGACTAAAATGTGCTGATTGCTGTAGGTGTGTCTATTTACACTAATCATTTATAGTTGGCCTGTGTGCCCCACACAGCCATGCTGTTTGGAACAGCAGCTCGTGAGCCATACACACAGCATCAGGCTCAGATGTAACACCCAATTGGGGGGGCAGGCGAAAATGACATGAGTGCAGCTTCATCCCCCGTGTCGATTTGCGCCACAGGCGCCCCCATACCATTTTCATTTACATTATTTAGTTCTGTGACCCACAAGATTTATATCTTGTACACGACTTATATCAGGCAAGAAAAGCCCCAATAATATCACCAATTGTTGTTGAAGTTGCAACAGACACGTAGCATGCATAGAGCTAAAGGTCTGACTCAGAGTTTTCTGTTTTGAATGTAGAAATGGTGTTGGTTTAGTGGTGCCACAATTGTAGTTCGTTAGTAGCAATAGTAGTGTTTTAAATCATTTTAAGCACTTTAATTTGAAATATATGCCATCATGTTTGGTAGGGCAGTCAGGGCATTTAGGGGCACCCTCCCCCCCATGCCCATGCCTAGATCCGGCCCTGCACAGCATCTAAGAAAGGCTCAGCCAGAAACAACAGTTCATTGTACAAAGTAACATCCCTGTGTATTTAAAGCCCTCGGGGCATTTTTTCCCCTCAGAACAAAAACCTGCAGGTAAAAATACAGTTATGGAAACTGAATAAATATAAAAGGCATTCCTCTCATGAATGAACTAGCGCTAATTAGATTTGATCGGTGAGGGCCCCGTGAGGATCCGCCAAAAGACGGTTCTACTTAAGCTCCTCTGTAGCAGTGAATTAATGTCCATATTAATTTTGGAGCGCCGTTTGAAGCACGGTTTAGACTATACATTAGTCAGCTGCCAGTGGGTGTCTCTTTCCTTCATTGTGTCAGCGTCTATGCCACAGCAGAAAACTAAAACCAGACCAGACAGAATTATGACTTGAAAGTCATTATATTTATTGAATGCCACATGCAAAGCTTTGTTGACTGAATCAATTAAGACAGTGATTGTCTGAAATGTTCATGCCAAGGACCCCCCAAATTGATATACAACACATTTTGGGAGAAAAACTGCCAGCAGGGACAACAACACCCACAAGAGATGATTTACATTTGGCAATATTTTCAAATTAGTCTTTTCGAATTAGGAAAATTGAATGGGGCTTAAATGTTCCTTTATTTTCCTCGTGTTCCCCCGAAATCCCCCTCAAGGTCCTCAGAACCCAATTTGTGAATTAAAGAGACTACAATGAGAACAAACGAGAACACCGTGAAAGAATAGCTTAGAATACGCTAGGAGATGATCAAGGTTAGTGTGTGTATTTATAATACGCTGCAATGCAATGAACCAAGCCTTCAGGATCGTCATAATAATAATAATTATAATATGTTTATGATTTGATTAGATCCTCGGGCTGCCAGTGTGATTTTCACTGTGAAAAGGCTTAGCTGATTTGATGAGGGTTTCTGTTTAAACCGTTAAATAATCAAGCCCCGTACACATTTGCGGTTGCACATCTTAATCTGTCCTCACACACAAACAAAACAATTGTCAAGGGATTAAAGCTAGTTAACAGCAATAAGAAAACAACCGTGTAAAAGGTGACATCTTAAAGCGACATTTCACTGTTTTTGTAAAAACAATATATGTTAATGACATTTAGAGGATTTAGCACATTTTCCTGGTGGTCTTTATGGGTGTAATTTGCGGTTTAAGATATTTTTGATTTCGGGTGCTCTGATGTCATGAACACTACTTCCTGCATTACAATTCCCACAATTCTGCGGCACATTGCACCTCCTTGTGGATAGGGGGGAGGGCTGTCTTACTGAGACAACATGAGGTCCAGAAAGGAGCATCGATGACATCATCAGAGACACTGGGCTCACTGCTAAAATCTTCTATGTGTTATTAACATATTTTGTAAAAGCATACGCAGTAGCTTTAAAAGAGAGAGAGAGAGAGAGAGAGAGAGAGAGAGAGAGAGAGAGAGAGAGAGAGAGAGAGAGAGAGAGAGAGAGAGAGCAGGGGTTTTCAACAGGTGGTCCCTGAGAGGATTCCAGGTGGGTTCCCAGGCTAAATGATGGAAAGTTGGTTAATCAAGTGTAACTCTTTAAGAGCGTGAACATGAAACCAAACGGACCGCAAGGGTCCGTTTGGTTTCATGTTTACACTCTCAAGAGTTGAAATATTCATCAAGTGAATTAGCCCTGAATCTACACAACTAGAGAATGTAGAAGATCAATGGTCATTTTGATCTGTATGTTTGACTGTTTTCTCTGGAATTGGGGACCAAAGCAAAGGAAATCTTTAGTTTTGGTGTCTGTGGGGGTGAGAGAGAGAGAGAGAGAGAGAGAGAGAGAGAGAGAGAGAGAGAGAGAGAGAGAGAGAGAGAGAGAGAGAGAGAGAGAGAGAGAGAGAGAGAGAGAGAGAGAGAGAGATGAGATGAGAGGACATGACCTAATTAATGAATTATTACACCATGCCTGAACCTTTTGTAAGGTTTCTATGACTCGAGTAGTTCATTAAAATGCATCAATATGAAGATAGGATTACTGGTATTGCGAAGATATAGGATTATTATTATGATGAAACCGGCTAAAGTCAAATAACGAAACTACTTGAACCTCACAGAGGCCTACTTCATTGACTTGCATCCTACAGGGCTCTCTGTACTAGATAGGAGACAGCATGCATAAAAAAGGAGTACAATCTCAGGCTGAGAGCTTATAAAGATTGGCTCACCACGTACGGAAATTCCCTTCAGAATAGGGATACTGAACAGAGGCCAACTGTAGATGAAATGGACTTTTTTCAGAGCGATGCCATAGTAGAATACAAACCATTTTGGTTCCAGAGTGAACCTCTACAGTCTCCTCTACAGGCGTGGTTTAAAGGGATGGTTCAGATGTTTGGATCTTAAAGGGAAATTCCACACATTTTCAACATTTTATTATGTCATTGAATATACCTTAGAGGTGTAGACATAATAAAAAATGTCCCCCCTTTTTCTGTTTCCTAGATATAGAGGTCTGGCTAATATCATTAACATGGTGAAACACAACTTGATGTTGAGTTTCATCATGTTGTTTTTTTTTTCCAGGAGCTTTTTCCCGAGAGTGTACAAATGTGAACCAAATGGACTCTCGGGAAAATGTTGTAAATTTTCAGTATGAAATACTGTCCATTAATATAGTGGTGGCAACTGTATTGATTGATCTCCAGAATGCGTGTGGTGGGAGTTCAGCTCTGGTTTTGGTATAATATTAAGCAGTTCCGGTCTTTTTGTGAGGGTCACAGGGGCCACACAGTGAAAGTAAATGAATCCACAAAACTAATGGAATTTGTGTTGCTGAGTTATTTCTATAATATTAGGATCTCCTTCGTTCATTTTTTACCCCTACTACTTTTTGGGCGTAGTGATATGGACACAAAATACACAGTTCCCTGTGATAGAGGGGTCAAATATGAACAAAGAATGTGCTAATATTTTAGAAATGGGACAACAATACAAAGTTAGTTTTTTATTCATTTAGTTTTACTGCATGGCCCACAGTGACAAAATGACCAGAACGACTGGCATGGCAAGAATTTCATACAAGTTAACTTAAAAAATCTGAACCATCCCAAAGAAAGGGTTTCGTAAAAGCACACAAGTTCTACCACGTAGCATCAACTCTTCAGTGTTAAAAAAACAAACATTCAAGAACCCTTACTTTTCAGCGTGCAGGGTTCACAACGACTGTGTCAAGTCGAATAGAGCTCGTATACATTCAAACATGCAGCATCATCAATGTTTCCGTTTCAAAACAACTGCCTTCCTGCCATCAGAACTATTGATCCACCTGTCACGGCTTCATTATCTGATCTTATTCTGAACTGCTCTCCTCACCCAGAAAGGTCTTGACTCCATGAATCAGTGAACCATCACTCATTTTGATAAGCCGGTTATTGCTAACAACGTGTGGTAAACCCCACCGGAAATATGAGTTACAAGCTTGTTTCTGTCTACACCCAAAATAGGTTATCTACAATCTAAAAACACTGTACTGTATGGCTTAGCTTTTCATCACCGCTAAACCCCTTATCCCTCAACTTCTTTGCCTTTATAAACTATTAAAAAACATTTTTTAATAGTTAAAATGGCCAATCTACAAGCAATAGATAGCCACGTTGTACTATTCCAAGAGTTTTTCAAAAGTTCTTTCAAAAAAGAAGTTTGGGATAAGGGATTTAGCGCATCACAAAATTGGAGCCCTATGGGCTCCAATTTTGTCTCATCGCCCTTTATATGCAATTAGACCATCTAGCATTGGGGAAGAGGCATTCCCACGCTAAAGTTGCTGTTTGCATTACCATCCTATTTCCCTTAAACTCCACCAAGGGTCTCCTCGAACCGTTATATTACGCATAGGTGTGGTTTGCGCGTTTTTAGCTGTTATCCAATTCGTGTTGGTCTTGCCATTGCCTTTAATTCATCCCATATCTTTCCCCGTTATGCCTAGTCCTAAAAGTACTAAAAGCCTGCAGCCTCGCTTTGCTCTCTCTCTCTCTCCATGTGTGCAAAACTCATCTTTTCAAACTATCACAGCTCGGTCAATTCTCGAGCATTTCTTACCATTCAACATGCTTACCAAACCTCAATGTTTTGTTATTATTTTTTTTTGCTGTATGGGTCAAGTCTATGAAACGTTATAAAGGAAATTGCCAAACAAAAAAAAACACTCTTTTTTATAAATCATATCTGGGTCCATTTCTTACATTTAAAAATGCTGTGTCATCATCAAACATCAATCTCTCATTTGCTGTATAGAATATGCGGGTAGGTCCTCTCTACGAAACAGGATCAAGCGATCACCGGGAATTCGGTGAACTTAATCAGCAGAAGCAATGTGTCACAAGTTAATTAATGTCTTTAACTGTAGAAAAGGTGACGAAAATAGCAATAGGGAATTAGTTGCAGGCTGCGGGCCACGTCACGGACAACACATGCTACAAAAATCGGGCCCTGTATCTTTTGTCTACAATCCATTACCTGCATTTCTTTCGCTGCGAAGCATGTCTTTTTCTTTGACTAGACCACAGGGATGTTCAACACAGGGAAACGTAAGGAACAGTAGTACACAACTGGCCTGAAGTGCACATTAAGAGCACTGCTCTTTGAAATCTCCCCTCAGGCTGGCACGTTAATGCACACAGCACACTGCAAGTGATGTCTATAATGTTCTAAATCGTAGGTACCGTACATACCACATCTTCCTCGGAATCATTCCCATCAGAGTGGCCGCATGCAGCGTATCATCTGTTTCCATCTGCTTCTGTTCTCTCTGCGTCTCTGTCCACTCCGGCCACGTTGTCCCGCATGTCCTCTCTCACTGCATCGAAGAGAAAAAAAGAACACCATTTACATGTGTAAATCCGCAATGTGACAGTACGCTATTCTGAACATAACATACAGGAACTCTTATTCATTCAAACATGTAGCATCATCAATGTTTCTACTTCAACTGCCTTCCTGCTGTCAGAACTATTGATCCACCTGTCTCAGTGTCATTATCTGATCTTATTTTGAACTGACATAACATACAGGTTGCTAGAAACAATACACAGAAATCTTCAAAGTGCATCCAAAAGAGCCAGCTTAGGTGGTTCGCTAGGATGCCTCTCGTGCATCCTCCATGCACGTCCCACTCGGAGGAGACCCCGAGGCACTAGGCAGACCAAGGCTCAGATGAAAGGATTACATTGACTCTCTGGCCTTGAACCATCTCGGGATCCACCAGGAGGAAGTTGCTAATGTTGCACAGGACAGGGAAGTACTGGTGGAACGGTTGCCCCCGCGTGGTGAGTCGGCGACAGATAAGCGGTTGAAGATGGATTGATGGTTGGATGGATGGATGGATGGATGGATGGATGGATGGATGGATGGATGGATGGATGGATGGATGGATGGATGGATGGATGGATGGATGGATGGATGGATGGACGGAGGGATGAAGTCAGTGAGGCAGTTTGTTTCGTAACTAATCTCAAACTTTTTATCTCTCTGTCCAGAAGCCATTATTGTGAAGCGATGGCTGAGGTGGATGATGATGGGTGTCATTTTGCTATTGCTATGTTTGTGTGATGATGGGGAGGGTTGGGGGGATCTGTAACAAGCATTATTCCATCAATGTGAAACACTATGATTTTAGGAGCATTATTATCTGTGAACCAACAGCCTGGTCAATATGTTGGGAGGGATAAAGAAAGAAAACACAGGGAGAGATACATGACGGGTAGTTGAATTACGCTTGTGCAGTGTAATGAAGAGAGACAGGGGGCAATGCAGCAGACAAGACAGTGCTCCGGGGCTTACAGATAAATATTGTGCCTTTGCCGGGATGGTGCATGCATACTTGAACAGAACTGACGATTAAAACGTCAGTTCCACCAATCTGTTTGGTATAGAGCAGTGGTTTTCAAACTTTTTTTTTTTTTACAGGACCCACTATTTATTCAGAAGTTGAGCCACGGACCACCATTTTAGCCCCACAGACCCCCAAACCTAAGATTTCTTTTGCATTTGTCTATAACTCTAGCCTGGATTTCGGAGAAAACAAAACAGTCAAACATACAGAACAAAATGAACATTAATCTTCTACATTCTCGAGTTGTGTAGACTTTCATTCAGATGGTGAATATTTTAACTCTTGAGAGTGTAAAATGAAACCAAATAGACCCGCAAGGGTCCATTTGGTTTGGTTTTCATTTCTATGCTCTCAAGGAGTTACATCTGGTTAACCAACTTTCCATCATTTAGCCTGGGAAACACCTGGTTTCTACTTTGATGCTGCAGCGGTGTCCCTGCAGATAGACACTTGCTTCGTCCTGCAGACGGTCCAGAACTTTGTTGTCACCAAATCGTGGAAACAAAATATTTATCTGGCTTAGGAAAGGAGGTGCCAATTTGTGAGGGGGCAGCGTTTAAGCCAATCACAGCACAGCAGTCTCCAGCAGTTTCATAATGAGCCAATAGAGTGGAGGTGAGGCGGAGTTAGATTCTGTTTTTAAACAAATCTGTTTACAAACACAGTGTTTGTACACACTAAAGTTGCCACTATTTACCTTTAACACAATACCACCACTGGTACATCTGCAGTGGCCGAGGGTGGTCTACAATCTATGCATACTTTTTAGAACTGTGTTGGATCACAGGACTACTCATATACTGTTAAGGACACGTAGCACTGCCCGAAGCCTGAATTAAAATTCTCCCCGTAGCAGGCGGACGTGCTCCGTATGCTCAGTAGAGGGATATTCTTCTTAAAAACAGATAGGCTTTAACCATATGGAGCTGACGGGGCCCTGTTGTTCCAGGCATGTTCTGCTCACGGCGTCTGCCAATCTGCTAGTTTGTGTTTGATGTGAAGTTTGAAGTTTATTGGTCGATCATTAAAGGTAATAGAGGCAACTTTAGTGTGCACAAACACTGTGTTTGTAAACAGATTTGTTTGTTCACCTCCACTCCACTCTATTGGCTCATTGTGATTCTGCTGGAGAGTGCTGCACTGTGATTGGCTAAAATGCTATTTTGATGTTTGGCTAAAAGGTTGCCTCTAGTACCTTTAATGCTCGGAACACAAATAATTCTCACAAAATAGTGAGTTTTATGGTATTCCATGCAATATACTTTGAACAGCTTATTGCAGGAGGTCCTGATTGAACTAATACAGAAAAGAAACAACATCGCACATACCTCCTTATGAGGAACAATTTTTAATTATACCCAGTAGGGAAGTGCTTGTTCCTGGCAAATTAACTCTCCATGGGGTCATTGAGAACTGCTATTTTATAATCATTTTACAAATAGCACAACAGAAAGCAACATGTGCTTTTTAAGTGTCCTTAGCCTTTGCTGGTAAATACGCCAATTATATGACTCACTCCACTACACTGGATTAAAAAAAGATACATGATTGCAATACTCCCAAGTGTTCAGAATTCTGATCCACTGACAGGTCCTTTTTTATGCCAATCAATCAAGTCACCTTAATTCACATGGCAGATACGTTTTTTATAATCTTGACTGCACTGACTTTGTGATGATATGCTAGTAGTTGCCTTGCATGGTTTCCACAGCCATAGTGTCCATGTATGTACAGTATGTATGAATGTGATGCACAATCTACTGTATGTAAAGCGCCTTGGATAAAGGCACTATATAAATGTACCATTTACCTGGTTTGAATGGGCACATGATGCAGGAGGCAGCAGGATGTTGCTCACTGAAAACGAGTGCTTCCAAACTCTGATGGCAAGATCACTGTGGTCTGGATATGGTCACTACAACGGGCAGCAAACAGACAGACAGAGTTAGACAGAAATACTGTACATACAGACATATACTGAAGTGGTTAGGCAGAAAAAATACATTTATTGTGTCTGCTCATTTAGCAGTGGTTTTCAACCTTTTTGATACCAGGATCCATTATTTATTCAGCATTTGAGCCACAGACCAACATTTGATGATTTAGCCCTACAGACCCCAAAACTTAAAGGTCTATTTTGCTTTTGTCCACAATAACAGTCAAACATACAGACCAAATGACCATTAATCTTCTACATTCTTCTAGTTGTGTAGACTTGGGCTAATTCACATGATGAATATTTTAACTCCAATTAAAAATTTAACTGATGTAACTCTTTGAGAGCGTAAACATGAAACCATGGACTAGCCTGGGGACCACCTGGAACCCTCTCAAAGACCACTGGTTGAAAACCACTGATTTGGCCAATAGATTTCATCTAATATCAAATATAAATGTTCCCATGTGAGTTCTCTCTCTTGTGTTAGCTATAAGGATAGCTTCAGATGTAGCCTAGTTTAAGCCTACCTGGATATCTATTTTGTTTGCTAAAGACTGACCGTCTGTGACAGTAATTTGGGGGGAAAAAAAGAATATCTGGCTCATAATAAATGTATGTAATGTTTAGTAGTTGGAACAAAAAACACTTGAGATCACACACCACCTTTCCTAAAAAAGGTAAGGCAACTTTAGCCTTACCTTTAAAGTACCGGTACAAACACTGTGTTTGTAAACAGATTTGTTTAAAAAACAGAATCTAACTCCACCTCACCTCCACTCTATTTGCTCACCCCTCACAACGCCCCTCCCCCTCACAAATTAGCACCGCCTTGCCTGAGTCCCGACGGATGTTTTGGTTTCATGATTTGTTGACGACAACAGCAAAGGACGAAGGACGAAGCAAATGATTGTCTGCAGGGAAACAGCTGCAGCATTAAAGTAGAAGCAACACAGAGGAGGGGGGGGGGGGGGCAAAACGATAGATATATCTATTTGGATTTTTGTCCAAAAAGATGCCTCTATTACCTTCTTTAATAAAAGAGTGTTCAATCCCTGAGATGTGGATCATTGCCTCATTTGCTTGGAACCAATGATGTCGCCAAAGTGGTCCCCGTGGAACAAGTATAAACTTTAAAGGACGTTATGCATATCTGTCTTAATGGGGTCCCCCCTGGGGCTAATGCTTTGTTTTTATGAGCCGTGTGTGCGTGCTACGCTTCTCCATCACCGTTTTCACCACCACCGGGCGTCCAGCACGTTACAGACTCATTTCGTCCTTATATCCCATTTTGAGCTGATAATATTAGATTGTACAGAACGTTTGCTCTGAAATCAACATGTAATATTCAAAGATTTGCACAGCGTTTTTTTACGATTTCCCCCCCAAAATAGCAGGCGTTCACGGCTCATGAGCTGTGAACGCCTGCTATTTTTTGAATAAAACTTTAACTCTTTGACAGAGTAGCAGAAAAGCTAGGCTCGCTCACGTTACAGTAACGAAATAATTTATAGGAAATTCTCTGTTGTGAATTTGTGCAAGTGAACGATATCCAAAGACAGCTTAAAGTGTCTACTTTAAGGGGAAAAAATAAGATGAGTTGATGATGTGTTTTGGTTTCTTTAAATACATTTGACAAAACAGCCTTTATTTTCACATTTCACCGTTTCCACGGCTTATAAATGAGATAAATGCATTTAAAGTTAAATCTTATCAACTATAGTTGTAAAGTGTGTGAGGCGTTTTCTGGGTTTTGTAGCACAATCACGACTTGAAAGGACTTCATGAGGTGTTGTGCAGTGAGTTAATGAGCAAAACGACTTTTGGAGTGATAAGGAGACAGCAGAATAATCAATCACTCTAAAGGTTGTGGTAAACAATGTTAAAGAGTAACTAATTTTAGATTACATATTACTGTAATATTATTACTTTTGCTCCAAAAGTAAAGTAACGAGATTACTCTGCAAAAATGGGTAATAAGTAACACATTACTTTGCAAGTAACGCCAAGTTACTTTTTTAAAATGAGCTTGTTGTTGCATGCAAAAATAGAACATATTTACAAGCTATCGACAGGTACTGTAACAACAGAGATGTGCACTAGATCGTAGATCCAGTCCACACACAGCATCCTGCACAGTTATGTACACTACAAATCGCTTGCTGCTTTATTTTGTATTTTATTTTTAAATACAAGACCTCAACTGTCTTTGAAAACAATTGTGAACAAGTTTAAAAAGTCAAAGAGACAGATTTTGTTGGCTTTGTTTTCAGGTGCAGTTTGTGGGATTGGAGACTGTTATTATTCCAATAATTTGGATTCAGTTCTAAAAAGAGCTCGCTAAACAGATTATGTTGTAGATCTCTATTTTTTCAAAGGCGGTGTTGAGAACTTGGGAAAGTAATAACGTAATATGTAATATATTACTCTTCGATTCCAGTAATAACTAAAGTAATGATATTACTTTGTCTAAGGGGTAACGAGTAAAGTAAAGAAGTTACTTTCCTAAGTAATATTGACCAACACTGTAAAGGTTGTGGTAAATCATGTTAAAGAGTTAAACACCCCGTACAAAACGGGATATTCAACAAGCACCAATCATTTACTGTCTAATAAAGTACTAGCATTGACTTTTTCCAGAGAAGCGGTTGCTTTTTGAAATCGATACGGCGACTTTGCTTTAGCCCCGGAGCCGTCGTCCATCGTACTCTCTCGAGCGTTTCCCACTTGACATTGTGCCAAGGGCCACTGAGGAGAAGCCAAGCCAACTACTGTTTCATCGCTGGTCATTAAATGGCCATTTCACCCGCTGGAAAGAAACAGCAATCAAAATCGCTCAGCGTTAATTGCGAATGCAGTGAGCCACTTACTATGTAAGCCAGGCCAAAATGTCCGGCATGCATCACACACTCCATATTTGGCTATGTAAAACACACATAATTGGGCATAGGCTACAAACTGTGTCCGCTTCCCGCAAGTAAGACAAGCAGCGTCCTAGTATTTGTATACTGTAGATCAGTGGTTTTCAACCTTTACGATAGCAGGGCCCACTATTTATTCAGACTAGTTTTAGCCACCATTTGATGACATTTGGAAACAAAACAGTCAAACATACAGAAATACAAAATGACCATTATTCTTCTACATTCTCTAGTTGTGTAGACTTGGGCTAATTCAGATGATGAATGTTTTAACTCTTGAGAGTGTAAACATGAAACCAAATGGACCCGCAAGGGTTCATTTAACCTCAAAGAGTTACATCTTTCCATCAAGAGTTACAACTTTCCATTATTTAACTGGGGACCACCTGAAACTCTCTCAAGGATCACTGGTGGTCCCAGACCATTAGCTGAAAACCACTGCTGTAGATAACAGTAGCAGTAGCATAATTTGAATTTTATCGCCATGACACACTTTATATGGCTGGGTTGACTGGATTATTCAATGTCCAGAAAGCTTTGGTGCACTTGTGGAGGGGAGACACGCCACTGGTGTGGGATGCCTTACTGAGACATAATGAATATTTTAACTCTTGAGCATAAACATGAAACCATATTAACCCGCAAAGATGCACATTAATGGCGCTGCCCACCCCTGCCCCCTCTAGATCTGGCCCTGCATGTGGAACATTTGTCATGAAGATGTGGTCTTGCCCTTCCTTCCTGGACTACATTATCTGAATTAGCCCAAGTCTACACAACTACAGAATGTACTGTATAAGATTAATGGTGATTTTGATCTGTATGTTTGACTGTTTTGTTTGCCAAATCCAGCCTGGTATTGTGGACAATTTAGTTTTGGGGTCTGTGGGGATAAAATGCCATCAAATAGTGGTCCGTGGCTCAAATGCTGAATAAATAGTGGGCCCTGGTGTCAAAAAGGCTGAAAACCACTGCTTCATATGAAAAACTTTGGAGTTGCCCACCCTGCCATTCTTCCAGCCCACCCTAGTAGGGCTGGCTAAATCCGGCCCTGTCCTCATGAAGACTAAAATAGGCCAACATCTAACAACACGCATCACAAACCACTGGAAAAGGTTTCTTGTGTCTTAAATATCATTAAAGTAACATCTGCTTACAGGCGCGAAGTGTCTCCTTAGTAGCAGCAAGCAGGATTTTGGCGCCATCCTCTGTGCATTTTAATGAATTGCGGACAGTGCAAACTGCAAAAGTGTGCTGCATGATAACAATAAAGTGTGTGTGTGTGTGTGTGTGTGTGTGTGTGTGTGTGTGTGTGTGTGTGTGTGTGTGTGTGTGTGTGTGTGTGTGTGTGTGTGTGTGTGTGTGTGTGTGTGTGTGTGTGTGTGTGTGTGAGTGAGTGAGTGAGTGAGTGAGTGAGTGAGTGAGTGAGTGAGTGAGTGAGTGAGTGAGTGAGTGAGAGACAGAGAGAGAGAGAGAGAGAGAGAGAGAGAGAGAGAGAGAGAGAGAGAGAGAGAGAGAGAGAGAGAGAGAGAGAGAGAGAGAGAGAGAGAGAGAGAGAGAGATTCTGTGCTAGTTTTCTGGTAGTGACAATACCAATTTCAACCTGGAATAAAAATAAAATCCTCTTGTTGAGAGTCACACAGTAAAATTCAAACAAATAACCCCAGAAACTGTCCGCAATGCAACTCTAAATTCTTTTATAATTGGAATTGAATTTAGAGTTGCAATTTCATCCATTGACTCCCCCATTACAAGAAATTTCATCTGTGACCTGCTTGTATTAAACGACGGCAAACTCACCAACTTTGCAGCTGTAGAGAAAACTTGAGCTATATTTCGATCTGCAAAGCTTTTGTGCCATAAGAATCCACCGTAGTCATGTGAGCTACTTTCTGTCTAAAATATTCCTCAACAAACATTACGAGCTGCCATCTTGTCTTGAAAACAAGAGCCAAGGGTGAAGGCTTGTTTTATACACTGACACACACCAGGTGCACACCTGGTCGGTGCACACGCAGTATCGCCACCTGCTGTTTGTGAAGAGAACAGGCTTAAAAAATGCTAGATACGTAATGGTGGAGCAGAGCTGACAACTTGGAGATGTAGCCTATAGGCCTACTAACTAAATACAAGACTGATAACAGAATTTTACAATGGTAGCCACATTGTTCATTTCATCCAAGACATTTACAGATAAGGGAGTGGGAATGTAATCATGTGACATACTTTAAAACACCTGTGACTGAACAAATGGCATACTTTACTGGTAAGCCTGTTCTCTTTTAGGTTGAGCTCGGTGCGTAAATAATGCACACATAATGTATGTGGCATGCAGTAGCTTAGGTAGTTAAAGGTAGGGTAAGTGATTTGAAATTCATGGTGTAGTACCAGCCTGGTGCACTAGGGGCGCCCAAGAGTAGCTACACTATGTGAACCTGCTGCTCGATCCTGATTGGAGGAGAATTCACCCTCCACCCTTTTATTAGGTCCTCTGCTAACATGGGGGAGGGGGAAACTCCATATATGGTCTGCACACCTTATCATAGAGCATTTTAACAGATTTTTTGGTTGATTTCTGACAAAAGTGAAATCACTTCCCGTACCTTTAAGATTGATGCAAGACTGTCAAGTAAAGTCATATTATCATTTTGACTCTCGCAAGATTTGTTTGGAGTCAGGAAGAGTCTCTTGGTAATCTTTATAATGTCACCAGGAGGCCAATTTCATATAGGCCTATCAGGGGTACACATCCAGATTTTGTCCCAATACCCCACAAAAGTCTGTCCTGATGAAGGTCTATTGACCGAAACGTTGACAAATAAAGAGCTTTATGGCAAGTATTTGACGGGACCTTTTTTTCCTTTTGTCCCAATACCCCACAAAATAGTTACACAGTAGCCTATCTTATTAGCCATGTGCTCAAGACAGATCTGTCCTACATTTCATATTCCATCCTAATTTGTTAAAGCCTAATTGGCCTTCAAAGTTTGCAGGATTGACCTACTTTTTGAACAAAAAGAATAAATTCATGAACACTGTGTAGTTTACGTGGAATTTTTAACACTTTCTTTTTTTTTTTTTTACATTGGCCTATTACAGTGCCACGAGGAGGCGGCAACCTGACCATCCCTGAAGGTGCATTTATTCTAGTTACACTTACACAATCATTAACAACACATGTTGCATAGTAGTAGGCTAAGGCAGATAATAGGAATGATATTTTACTTTGTGATACAAGAGTGAAATTTGCCATGAATTTTACAGGTCGCCTCTTTAGCTTTTTAAACCAAGCCACATGCCACAATTCTAATATGGCGGCCATGCTGTCACTAATGAATAGGGGGCACAGCTGGAGGTGGCAGCTAGTATGGCGGTCCCATGTTTGTCATTAGGAGTGAAAAGGAAGGACATTATCAAGAAAAAAAATGACCGTAAAATGGAGGATTAGCTCATGCTGTGAGAAATGACATACATGCAGGTGGCGGGCCAGCGAGGACGATGCGGAAAACGGAACCAAATGGGGTCCACGGGTGGTCCAGCTCCATGTAATGTAAACTGCATACATGTGGTATAATGAAACATAGGCCTGTATAAAACATACTTTTGATGCTCATCCTTCTGTAATGAGAAGGGGTTGCAAATAAGGGGGTTATGCTCCAGGCCCGGATCTAGAGGGGGGGCAGGGGTGGGCAGAGTCCACCCAAACGTGCATCCTGCCCAACCTAGTTCCACAGATCCCTAAACTAAAGATTTCTTTTCATTTGTCCTCAATTCCAGGCTGGATTTCGGAGAAAACAAAACAGTCAAACATACAGATCCAAATGATCATTAATCTCTACATTTATAGTTGTGTAGACTTTCAGATTCAGATGATGAATATTTCAACTCTTGAGAGTGTAAACATGAAACCAAGTGGACCCTTCATGTAAAGCCAAAGCTGAACTCTTGAAGCTACTGACTGCCATCTTTGATTCTTGAGTCAAAAAGTGATCTTCAAAGATGATTTTGTACCAAATTTCACACTAGTATCACCATGTGAACGATGACCTTACAATATGGATGCTGGCCTCCGTCTTTCAATACAATCCACCACTGCAGAGCATATGCATGTACATATCTTGTCGCCCACCAGTTTGGGCCATTTTTTTTTGTTTGTCCATTTCAACTCAACAAATGCGACTTCAATCAAACACACTATTCCAACCTTGTTTATATTCCTACTACCACAATCAAACACAGTTAAATTTGTAGTTTGTATCCCTCAAGCATTACACTCACGCAAAGAAATAAAAGCTTATTCATAGTTTTCTTATTTAACGTTTTTTTCTTCTTTTCTCCAACTTTCTTAATTACCTTTTCTTTTGGGTAATTTGGGTAATGGACATCATTGCATTTGCAAACAGAGCAAACCCCGACGGTCTTTTCAAGAATGAATAAGAAAGTTTCAATCAATTTTACAATAAAAAGCCTGTTTAATTGCAGAATATATTGACAGTACGGTACAGCAATAAAAACACTGCCATTTTTGCTTCTATTTTACATGAATTACACAGTTGGTGTTGGGCTTACGAAACAAAACATGAATACAGTAATACACATACAGTAATGATGATGAAAACACACAACAGAACAGACGCCCGCCCTCCGGTCAGAGCTGGCTGTGTTTGTTCAGAAATGACACAATAATATTAATAATTATAATAATAAGGATTACAAATAAAGAGCATTTATTCCGTCACCGCAGAGCGCGAGACGCCAGAAGAGAAATATGATGTCTCTCCGGAAGCCAAACTCGTAAAATAGCCAATCTACACGTGTCGTGTAAAGATCTGCTGTTTTCAGTACTTATTACATTTTCCATAGTGGAATTTCTTCATGAAAAAAAAAAAGATCTTTTACATTTTCCATTCTTTTTGAAATCATTCTGAAATATACATTAATTCTTTAAATGTAAATGTAAACGTGGCAGAAAAAAAGGAAAGAAAAAGGGATGTTGACTCACAACCCCATAGTAATGGGTCTGCAACAAACAAATGGGTGACCTGACCCACTAATTGGGAAAACACTGACCTTACAACAGTGACATATGACCCCCTGCCACGATATCAATGTTGAATCACCAGGTTCAAATTCATTTGCTTTGATATTTGTATTTATTCATTTGTTGACATTATGTGACTGCATTAAAGTGTATGAACTTTCCATGGTCTATATTGTTTAGAATTGTTTTAACATGTTGTTTGAAAAGCAAAATAATTTGTTGGATATTGATATATGGAATTGAATCACAACATAATGAAGAATCACAATATACATTGTGAAAGTCCTAGGTGGTCTGAAAGGCGATTTAAAAAACAATTTCTATAGATGTGTCTCAGCCTGGACACGGAAACCGCATTCATATGTATCATATGATGGCTGATGCTGAACTCGCCGACTCTCACGAGTCTCAACTCCTCGCAGGGTGAGCTGCTAGGTCAGCTTATTCTCATGTATGTTGAACATCACTCACATAACCCAGGTTCAGGTTGTCATGTCATTAGCACAGCAACCCATGCAGATAGGTCAACGACGCAGGCCTGAACATCAGGTCCTGAAAGGTCAGTCCTAAAGATCGGTGTTGGGGAAATAAATTGGGATGCTGAACAAAGCCAGAGGAGAGAATGCAGAAGGACAACCACAAGAGCCTCCATATAGAGATGCGCAGTCCCATCCCTTTCATGAACGTCGCCCACAGCCCGGAAGCAAATTCCACATTCATTTTCCTCAAAGAAAATGTTGAATAATAATGTTGAAAATGATGAAAAGTCTATGAGGAATTTACTTCTGGGCTGCAGGCGACCACATGTAAGGGGCGGGACTGCGCAGCTTATACATAGATTCAGAAACAAAGAAAAATAATACAACCAAACAAATATGGGTTACTTTGCACGTACACGCGCGATACATACGTGACGACAAACGACATGGCGCGACATTGTCTGTTAGTCATTCATATTCAGCGTCTATATATATTTACGTTTCATCCACTCGTTTGCATGTTCAGTTGACTCGTCCAGAGTCCCCCTCTCCATGTCCATCCGTGTATTGTTTACGAGTGCTTGTTTTACGTTACTACAGAGCTTGGCTGGTATTCTCGAACGCTATGGTGTAAGTCTTCTCATTGTCTGGGGCCTTGTGCGTAAGCCAAAAGCCTACCATACCACCAGACCTAAGCCTGGGCTTACCAAATAATTACTCATAAAAAAATCAAACCAGCCATCAAAAGCTTCAACTCATGATGAACAAAGCAGGGGATTACAGTAACATTTTTAATTGGGGGGGTCAGGTGATTTCTGTCTTTTTGAATACTAGGTTTTAATTATTTTTGGTGATTATTTGGTAAGCCCAGGTCTGGTGGTACAGGCTTTTGGCCTACACACAAGGCCCCAGACCTGATTTGCTGCCATGCAGCCAATGAGAAGACTTACACCACAACGTTCGAGAATACCAGCCCTTGTTAGTTATAAGGGCACCACAGGCGCACCACCACCACCAACCACCACACACTTCCTCCTCCTCCTCCTCTGAACCAGAACCAGCTACCGCTGGTGGATCCTGGGGGCAGAGCGGTCGTCCGTCACCGCCTTGCGGAGCCGCACGCCGCGCCGTATGGACACCAGCACGTCCACTTCCTCCTCCCTCGGCGCCGAGGAGGAGGTGGAAGACATCGCCTGCTGCGCCCCGAGAGGGCTGGAATAAGATGAAGCCAGCTCTCCGGACAGCAACGAGGACGGGAAGGGGAACTGCCCTTCCTCTCCCAGGGCGTGGGCGCTGGCCGCCAGCTCACCCAGCTTCTCCACCAGGCTGTGGCGGTTGGCAGCCAGCATGGGGTCCTCCTCGACTCCGTGGTGGGCCGCGGCGTAGGGCGCGTGGGCAGAGGTGTCCGGCAGGCTCAGCCGCTTGGGCGAGGCCCTGGCGTACTCGCCGGGGTCGTCGACGTCTCCGTACAGGAACTCCTCGCTGCCCCCGCGGTACTGCTGCTGCTGCTGTGTCGCCGTCGGGCTCGGGTAGAAGAGCCCCGGAGAGCTGGGCACCGTCGGGGTCTTCACCGGGACGATGGGGGGCCGGATGGGGATGGGGCCCCCTGACGTGGACGGCGTGCGCCTCACGCCGGACTTGGAGGACGGGGTGCGGCGGATGGTGGCCGTGCCGGACGTGATGACGGCTCCCCCTGCGGGTGACGAGACGCCGTTGGTCGCCGCCCCCGGCGGGCTCTTGCCGGCGGGCAGGCCGGCGGTGCTGGCCGGCCGCTTGGTCTGGATCATGCGGCGGTAGTTCTGGGCGATGTTGCTGTGGCGCGGGATGGTGGAGGAGCGGTCGAAGTCGGCCTGGCCCGACTCGCTCTCGGCATCGCCGTTCAGTGAGTAGCACTCGTAGTCCGACCCTGGAAGCAGGAAGGAACGTTTTTTATTAGACATCTCAAAGACGCATTAGTCATCTCACAGAGTGCTTCACAGACATTTAGCTCTTCTCTTCCATCCACCCCCCCCCCCACCACCCCCATCCCCTTGGGGCGGGGTTTAGTCACTATCCAATGCCAATCCAAATACTTCAGCAACTGTTGCTATGCAGGTCAAGCTTTCCTGGTCAAGCTTTCCTGTTCTAACGTGCCTATTGGACAAGGACGTATTGGGGAGGGACTTAGTGAAGGGGCAAATCAGGAGATAAAAAAGAAATAGTACACAATTCAACTCAACAAACAATAATGCAAACATGAATACAATTGTGCACCATGACGGGGCTGTTTATAGAGGCATGTTTATAAAACCTGACACTTCTTGAAAGAAGCGTTGGAGGAGCCAGCACTGTTGAGTGATAGGGCTGTGGCCAATCAGCTGCTGTAATTGAATTTTTCAACTAATACTAACATGCCTATTGGACAAGAATGTATTGGGGGGACTTAGGGACTAGAGTTCTATAATAGAGAGTACTGACACTCCCGTTGACTACCAATGGTACGGCTGAACAGAGACGCCTATTGGCTGAACAGCACGCATGACCGCCTAGTGAGGAGGGATTCTGGTTCCAAACAAACTACTCTGGCCATCCGGCTTTGGGTTGTCTTGCATGCCATCATGTTTGGTGGGGCAGTCAGGGCATTTAGGGGGACATTGCCGCATGCCCATCACGCCTAGATCCGGCCCTGCATGAAGACGTCTTCATGCAGTGTCACTGTACCTTGTGAGGGGATGGTGTCCTCGGAGCAGGACGGCGTGTTGGTCTGAGTGCTGTACCCACTGGAGCACTGCAGGGAGTCTCTGCTGCTCTTCTGCTGGTGCTCCATGCTCAGCCCTCGGGTCAGAACCATGGCCAGAGTGCTGGCTGCAGGGGACACCGGCTCCCCGTGCTGCTGGAGAACAGGTCATACATGCATAAATGAATCGCATCAAGCCATACACACACAGAGTGTGGCAGGCAGGCAGACACCGAACCATGCATAAAGATGAGCAGTCATTTACATTTATGACACAGTTTCCCACTACGCTTATGCACACACATCATAGACAGGGATTGGCAATTTCCAACAACCGATGGCGTCTTCTCACTATGCAAATTTCCCAGGAAAAGAACAGGCTGTGGTTTCTATTAGCTGTCGATCCAGATCGTTGATTATCATTAGTAGGCAGATTTCTGAACTCAGTTAACTTGCCAGAGAAGACTAATATGATCACATATTGTGCTACTAGCTTGTAAAGGGACATTTCACTGTTTCACAAAAAATACATAAATGTTAATGTTAAAAAATGGTGAAATCTCCCTTTTATAAAATCTTTACTTCTTGGAGGTCCCTGGGGACCCCATATTTTCAAACAGGGGTCCACGGCCACACAGAGATAATTCTGGGAGTCCTCAGCATGAGTTATTATCAGCATCTCTGACACGGAAACAGACTCTTCCGAAAAGTGTTAGGATTAGAAGACATTTTGTAGAATCTAAGTGTCAGGTCGACTGACTGGCTTCACTTACAGATTCGTTCACAAATGTTAACTAAATGGAGCGCGGGGTCCATTGGGTTCCATATTTAACATAGTGTATTGGACCGTGGTCATACTGTACCTTGGCTGCCATGCCTCCAGGTCCCATCCTGGGGCGGTGCGGCTCGTCCCCATGCATGCCAGAGTAGCTGTGTGGACTGGAAGGAGCCTCCTGCTCCCTCATGCGGTCCAGAGACTCTCTCCTGCGCTGCAGGGTGCTGGCCAGGGAGGGCTCATAGGGACTGGATTTGGCCCAATCCTGCAGCATTTAGATAGAAACGGTCAGGGTGCCGTTGTTTCCCTTGCGGCCGGGTCTAGGGTTCACCCAAAGGCCATCTGACGTTTTGCACTTGGACAAGTTTTTGTACACTGGATGAAATGACGTGCACAGCGACACTCCCCGACAGGGGTTTTCAAACGTTTTGATACCAGGGACCACCATTTATTCAGCATTTGAGCCACCGACCACCATTTGATGACATTTTAGCCCCAAAGACATAAAACTAAAGGATCCTTTTGGTTTTGTTCACAATTCCAGGGTGGATTTTGCAAACAAAACAGTGTAGACTTAATTCTACTTAATGTACAATTAAATAGTGCTAATTCAGATGATGAATATTTTAACTCTTGAGTGTGAAAATGAAACCAAATGGACGTGCAAGGGTCCATTTGGTTTCGTTTTTACATTCTCAAGAGTTACAACTGGTTAACCAACTTTCCAGTATTTAGCTATAGAGACCAACTGGAACCCTCTCAAGGACCACTGGTGGTCCCCGGACCACCTGTTGAAAACACGTGCTCGACATCAATAACATACGCCGGGTACCATTCCACAATTCCGACCTCCCATTGTTCCGCAGCTGATAGTGGATTTCCAGTGCATGTTCGGAGCACTCAGTTTCTAAGCCCTCAATGTCGCAACTCTTATACTACGTGCCCATGCGCGGCACATGTTATTGACGCAAGAGTGTCGTTGCATCCGTCATTTAATCCAGTGTATCAAACTTGTCCAGCGCAAAATATAAGGTGGCACCCCCCACCCCAAAGACCTGTCTAGCAAACTAGGTGATTCTCTGGGATTCCATTTTTTTATTTTATTTTTCAAAATGGAACACTGTGTGGCTCATGATGAACTGGTTAGATAGTATGGTTAAAGCTGTGATCCAAATATGATTCAAAGAATGCATTATAAACATGATATCAACCAATCTGTATGGGAAAGTAACTAGTGGATCAGGTAATATCTTAAAGGGATAGTTCAGATTTGTGGAACTTACAGTAAGTTGTATGAAATACTGTCCATTAATATAGTGGTAATATAGTGGCTCTGGTTTTGGTAGTACTGGTCATTTTGGGAGGGTCACTGGGGCCATGCACAAAAGTAAACGAATCCACAAAATTAATGTAATTTGTAGGCCTATTGTTGAATTATTTCTAGAATATTAGTGTATCCTTTGTTAATTTTTGATCCCAATATGACATGGAACTGCTTTTTGGGTGTAGTGATATTGTCACAAAATACATCGTTCCTCCGCATTATATGGGGTAGAAAATTATGTGAATATTCTAGAAATGGGTCAACAATACAAATTAAGCTGTTTTTTTGGATTCATTTACTTTGACCAGAAATACTTCATATGTCACCAAAACCAGAGCAGAACTCTGGACATCAATTAGTTGACACCACTACATTAATGTACAGTATTTCATATTTAATACTTCATAAAACTTGTGATGTTTTGTAGCCCTGATCTTTATGTAAAGTATTACTGTAGATTGTACCGGTGTTGAGTAGAATATCTACTGATTAACAAGTACACTACTAACATACAGTAAGTGCAATAGCTCCTCTTAGAGGTGTGAGTGGTATGTTGCGGTAGACCCAAGGAGCTTCACTTCCCAAGTATGACGTAAACGTTATGGATCACAGCTTTAATATGGGGCAGAGTACAGCGTGTCAGTGAAATCACACTGGGATAAGCCAGCTCAGTTTAGAGATCGTTTCCATGTTACAGATTAGAGGCAAGAGAGAAATTGTGATGATTTGGAGCGAAAAAGAAGCAAAAAAATAAATAAGGCAAATGCAAATGAAAACAAACCTTCCAGCTAGGAACCTTTGAAGTGGGTGAGGGGGTGTTGGATCCGGGGGAGTGGTTAAATGTGGGGGACGAAGGGAGTATGGTGGTGCCAGTGTGAGAGAAAGCAGGGCGGAACGTGCCAAACGATGATGAACATGAGCCAAACTGCAGAACGGGACAGACAAGTTGGAAATCAGAGTGTCACAGTACAGTTTGGTGAGAGAAGAGGAGGGGGCTTCTGAGGACCACTTCAACTTATACCAGGGATTGTCCCTAAGGGAGTCAGCCTTCCCAGCACCGGATTAATGCCTCCATGTTCCCTGGTAGCACTTTATAATAACTATACACTATTAACCATTAGTTCATACTTAATGGGGAACTCCACCCATTTTCAACATTTTAATATGTCATTAATATACCTTAGAGATGTTGTGTGGTGAATTTTGTTTTTATTTTTATTGTATTTGTATTTCCTAAAAATGGAGGTCTGAAAAAATCATTAACATTACATCTGATGACATCATCAAGATGTCACCATGTTAATGAATTTTCTATCAGACCCCTTTTTCCTGAGAGGGTACAAATGGAACCAAATGGACCCACTAAAAGTGCACTTATGAGTGTGTTTACCAATCATGCTTATCATGCTTTACTACAGATAAAATCATGATTAGTTAAGCATGCTTAACTAATGTGTATAGTTATTATGAAGTGCTACCTGTTCCCTCTGGGCCCCGGCTTTAGTTTTAGGCACAAAGGATTAGGTTTAGACACAGCTTTACCAAGGTTAGGTATAGGGCAAAGATTAGGTTTAGGCTTGGTTTTACTGAGGTTAGGGTTTATGGTAAGGGTTAGGTTTCGGTTTAGTCATAGTTTTAGCACTCCCCACTCCACTGACAGAGATGTAACAGGGTGCACAGGGCAAACATTAAACTGATGCTGGGCAGAAGGCTTACTCATGGCCTATATGTGCAGACTGCAGTCACTTGGGGGGAAAATAACCTTTCTATGGTAACGGCTCTTCAATTTCTATATGAAGATGATTATTGTGCAAGTTCCCATAAAAGTCTGGCCATTCCCAGCCACGCTTCACATGAGCTTAATCCAGTCCTACGCGTATCGCTGCATTTACATTCAAAACGCGCACATAAGCATTCCAATTTCAAATATAATGCACTCGCAAAGTATCCCACAGGTGTTATAAACTTGCTGGTACGGCGATTAAAATTGCCGCATGCCACGCTGTTTAATAAAAAGCATTTTCATCCAAGCCTGTTTTTTTGCCGTTGGCTTTCAACTGCGCGGCCACATCAGTCGGGAGAAGTGTGGCACTCTGAAATGTTGAGTGCGTTCGATATAGAGACACGCTGACCGCACTGCCACTGCGAACTAAAAAGCGAGTGTGCTAGTGGGCGAGTTTTCCAAAACTTACCTCAACTCGGAAAAGTAGCTGGAGTGCTCGGATAAAAATGCCTTTTTACTAGTAAACAACGCGGCATGCTGCAATGCTAACCGCTGTGCCAGCAAACACACCCGTGGGACTGTAAATGTAGCACCTTATAAATGTCATTAACATACTATATATATATATATATATATATATAT